>CM061750.1:89563478-90047867 GCA_030979885.1 Lolium multiflorum | reverse complement strand
AGGACCCCGATGCAAGCGAGCCTGGTGGGTAGAGATGACGGAGCAAAGGAGGAACCGGATGAAGACTACTTTGTATCTCGAAATTGTGAATTGTGTATGAATTAAGAGTTGTATGCAAAACATTTGACACTTGCCACTATATATGTATCTCAATCGGGCTCTAAGTAATGTGATGATGATGTCTATGTTATATCTGTGCAATGTACATGATATTTATATTATATCTGAATGTTGCTGTATATAACCTGTGTATCTGTATTGCTGTCTATAAACTGCATGTGTATAGCAGGCAGCACAAAATCGTGTATAATACAAGCAAATTCTGTGGCGCACTAAAAACCAATTCTGTGGCGCACGCGTTTCTGTGGCGCACCTAAGAACAAGTGCGCCACAGAAACCTTAATTCTGTGGCGCACGGGCAGGTGCGCCACAGAAACCTTATTTTTGTGGCGACGTTTCTGTGGCGCACCTCCCATGCGCCACAGAATCCATTTTTGGTGCGCCACTGATGAGGCTTTTCCTACTAGTGAAAGAGATAGATCGCATTTGATTTCTCAGTTTGATAGATCTCAACTTGAGGACATCGATACCGGGACAACATAGAAAACAGATAATGGACTCCTCTTTAATGCTTAAGCATTCAACAACAGATAATATTCTCATAAGAGATTGAGGATTAATGTCCAAACTGAAACTTCCACCATGATACATGGCTTTGGTTGGCGTCCCAATGTTCTTCTCTAACAATATGCATACTCAAACCATTTAATCATGATAAATCACCCTTACTTCAGACAAGACGAACATGCACAGCAACTCACATGATATTCAACAAAAGGTAAAAGTTGATGGCGTCCCCATAAACATGGTTACCGCTCAACAAGCAACTTATAAGAAATAAGATACATAAGCAACATATTCAATACCACAATAGTTTTTAAGCTATTTTCCTGCATGAGCTATGTATTGCAAAGACAAGGAAATGAAATTTTTGAAGGTAGCACACAAGCAATTTACTTGGAACGGGTAGAGAAATACCACATAGTAGGTAGTTATGGTGGAAATACAAATGGCATGGGTTTTGGTTCAAGGTTTTGGATGCACGAGAAGAATCTCTCAACAAGGTTTTGGCCAGCAAGGTTGTTTGAAGCAACACAAGTATGAAACCGGTACAGCAAACTTACATAAGAACATATTGCAAGCATTATAGACTCTACACTGTCTTCCTTGTCTCAAACACTTTTACCGGAAAATATCTAGACTTAGAGAGATCAATCATGCAATCCAAATTTCAACAAGCTCTACAGTAGTTCTCTACTAATAGGTTTAAACTACATGATGCAAAAGCTTATGAGAGCTCAAAACAATTGCCAAGTATCAAATTATTCAAGACAATATACCATTTACCACGTGAAGCATTTTCTGTTTCCAACCAAATAGCAATCAACGAAGCGGTTTTCAACCTTCGCCATGAACATTAAAGTAAAGCTAAGAACACCAATGTTCCATACGTAAAAGCGGAGCGTGTATCTCTCCAAATACAAGGAATGCTAGGATCTGATTTTATTCAAAAACAAAACAAAAACAAAAACAAACAGACGCTTCCAAGTAAAGCACATAAGATGTGACGGAATAAAATATAGTTTCACTAGAGGTGACCCGATAAGTTGTCGATGAAGAAGGATGCCTTTGGGCATCCCCAAGCTTAGATGCTTGAGTCTTCTGAAATATGCGGATGAACCACTAGGGCATCCTCAAGCTTAGACTTTTCACTCTTCTTGACCGAGCATATATCATCCTCCTCTCTTGACCTTGAAAACTCCTCCACACCAAACTCAAACAAACTCATTAGTAGAGGGTTAGCGCATAATCAAAAATTCATATGTTCAGAGGGGACACAATCATTCTTAATACTTCTGGACATTTCCCAAAGCTAACAGTTAATGGAACAAAGAAATCCACTCAACACAAGAAAGAGGCAATGCAATAAAGGCGAATCACAAAACAGTAATGCCTCGTAAAGACGACTTTTTAGAGGCACTCCTAATGTGCTCACAGTGTCAAAACTAATGAAAGTTGCACATATCGAGGATCACGCATGAATTTTCGCAGATTTTTCGATTCTTCTACAGTGAGATCTACTCAAATTCGTGATAGCAAGAAATCTGTTCGCGTTAAATCCAAATCTAGTATCAACCTTACTATTAGAGACTTTACTTGGCACAACAATATGATAAGGAGAGGTTGCTACAGTAGTAAAAACTTCTGAGACACAACAAAACAGTAGTAAAATAAAAATAACATGGGTTATCTCCCAATAAGTGCTTTTCTTTAACGCCTTTCAGCTAGGCGCAGAAAGTGCAAATCAAGTATTATCAAGAGAAGAAGCACCGACATCATAATTTTCCTTACAAATACAACTTGTCGCAGAGGGTACCTTAGATGCTCCATTATCTAAATTTCCCATAGTGGTACTAAGGGTTTTATCAATTTTAGGCTTATAATAATTCTTTGGCTTAGGCACCTTAGAGACATACATGAATTTTTGCTCCTTACCCACATAAGCTTTCTCCTTAAATTTAAGAGAAGAAAAAGTTGAACCCAAGGTTCCCATAGCTTCTTCAAGTTCACCAATCCTATGGGTTTGATTATCATGGATAGCACAAGTTTCTAAAATAGCTATTCTTTCATTAATTCCTCCTAGGGATTTATCAAGTTTATCAGTATTATCAAGTAATATTCCCAATTTAGTCTCAACACTCGGAAGATTTTTCTCTATGGCTTCCAATTTTTTTCATGACATCCTCAAGAGAGATTACAATTTTAGCTTCATTAACATGTGGTATTCCAACTAGACTCTCAATGATGCAATTAGCTTCTAAAGCAGAGTACCTAGGAAATTACCAGAAAGAGTATCAAGAACATACCTATTCCAGCTAGATATACCAACATAAAAGTTCCTAAGGAGAATAATAGTGGGTGTTTTTTAGTGCACCTATGATGAGCATCACTAATTCTATACCAAGCATCTTTAAAACTTTCTCCCCCTTGTTGCTTAAAAGAACGAACTTCAACTTTCAGATTACTCATTTTAGCAATAGAAAAGCAAACCGAATAAAATAAAGTAAAACAAGTAACTAATTTGTTTGTGTTTTTGATATAAGAAAGCAAACAAATCAGAAAATAAAATAAAGTAAAGCAAGTAACTAATTTTTGTGTTTTTAATATAAGGAAAGCAAACAAAATAAAATAAAATAAAGTAAAGCAAGACAATAAACAAAGTAAAGAGATTGGGTGTGAGAGACTTCTTGCGTGTCTTGATCTCTCCACGGCGCCGTAAAAATGCTTGATGGCGCGTGAAGCTCACGTCCGTTGGGAACCCCAAGAGGAAGGTGGATGCGACATCGCAAGTTTCCCTCGTAAGAAACCAAGGTTATCGAATCCGTAGAGATGAAGGCCACTGAAGGTTGTTGGTGAAGGAGTGTAGTGCGGCGCAACGGGGATTCGCCAACGTGGAACCTGTACAACACGATCACAATACTTTGCCCCAACTTAAGAGTGAGGTTGTCAATCTCACCGGCTTGCCGAAACAAAGGATTAAACGATGGTGTGGAGAATGATGTTTGTTTGCGATGAACAACAGAGAAGAGATTGCAGATTGTATTTTAGATGTAAAAGAATGGACCGGTCCACGAGTTCACTAGTGGTGTCTCTCCAATAAGATAAATAGCATGTTGGGTGAACAAATTACAGTTGGGCAATTGACAAATAGAGATGCACATACATATATCATGATGACTACTATGAGATTTAATTAGGCATTACGACAAATAACATAGACCGCTATCCAACATGCATCTATGCCTAAAAAGTCCACCTTCGGGTTAGCATCCGCACCCCTTCCAGTATTAAGTTGCAAACAACAGATAATTGCATTAAGTACGGGCGTAATGTAATCAACACAAATATCCTTAGACAAAGCATTGATGTTTTATCCCTAGTGGCAACATCACATCCACAACCTTAGAACTTTGTCACTGTCCCAGATTCAATGGAGGCATGAACCCACTATTGAGCATAAATACTCCCTCTTGGAGTTACAAGTATCAACTTGGCCGGAGCCTCTACTAGCAACGGAGAGCATGCAAGAACATAAATAACACATATATGATAGATCAATAATCAACTTGACATAGTATTCAATATTCATCGGATCCCAACAAACGCAACATGTAGCATTACAAATAGACGATCTTGATCATGATAGGCAGCTCACAAGATCTAAACATGATAGCAAAAGAGGAGAAGACAACCATCTAGCTACCGCTATGGACCCATAGTCCAAGGATGAACTACTCACGCATCGGTCCGGAGCGGGCATGGTGATGTAGAGCCCTCCGGTGATGATTCCCCCCTCCGCAGGGTGCCGAGGCGATCTCCCGAATCCCCCGAGATGGGATTGGCGGCGGCGCCACAGAACTTTCTCGTATCGTGGCTCTCGGTAATAGGGTTTTCGCGACGAGAGAATATATAGGCGAAGGGGCAGTCGGAGGCGCCGAGGGGCCCACCCCATAGGGTGGCGCCCCAAGGGCCACGCCCCTAGGGTGTCGCGCCTATACCTCCTCTCGTCTCCTCTTCGGACTTCTGAAGGCTCCGTGCAAAATAAGACCGTGGGCTTTTGTTTCGTCAATTCCGAGAATATTTCCGTGTAGGATTTCTCGAAACCAAAAACAAGAAACAGAACCGGCGCTTCGGCATCTTGTTAATAGGTTAGTGCCGGAAAATGCATCAAAATGATATAAAGTGTATATAAAACATGTGAGTATTATCATATAACTAGCATGGAACATAAGAAATTATAGATACGTTTGAGACTAAAAACCCATACCTCCACTTTTCTTTGGGATACATAGTTTCCACCATGCCTTCCAATGCATATGTTTTTGCTCTTCCTCGTCGCCCCACCAGAATTGAGAGATGGCGTCTGATATTCCTTTACATATGTTTTTCGGAATCTTGAAAACCATCATCGCAAACACTGGTATCGCTTGAGCAATAGCCTTTATAAGAATTTCTTTACCTCCCAAACTCAGCAATTTCTCCTTCCACCCACTGATCCTTGCAATAACTCTGTCCACCAGGTGTCTGAAACACTCACTCTTGTCTATCCCCACCATCGCCGGTAGACCCAGATATTTATCATTAAGAGACTCAGTCAAAATATTCAGAATCTGACAAACCTCCATTCTCTCTTCAACAATAGTATTTGGACTAAAGAAAATGCTTGACTTGCTTTCAGAAAGTTTCTGGCCTGAGCTAGCACAATAGCTGTCAAGAATATCCTTCAATTTAAGAGCATTCTTTCTATCCGCCTTAATCAGAATCAATGAGTCGTCAGCAAACAAAAGGGCGACACCATTGGTGCATCACGGCATACCCGCACCCCTTCCAACTCTCCTCTTAATTCCGCTCCCTTCAACATACTAGATAATCCCTGAGCCACCAAAAGGAACAAATATGGTGACAGGGGGTCCCCCTATCTCAAGCCTCTCGATGGTATGAATAC
Organism: Lolium multiflorum; assembly: GCA_030979885.1. Lineage (NCBI taxonomy): Eukaryota > Viridiplantae > Streptophyta > Magnoliopsida > Poales > Poaceae > Lolium > Lolium multiflorum. The sequence continues at coordinate 90,042,301 of CM061750.1, read as the reverse complement.
ATCTGTTTCCATTGAATTGAACCTAACATTATAGTTGACGAGGAAACACAAGCCATGATCATATCCACCCATCTTCTATCAAATCCCATCTTCAGCATAATTTTGCTCAGATAACTCCATTCTACCCTGTCATATGCTTTGTGCATATCAAGCTTCACAGCACATAGCCCTGTTTTGCCCTGCTTTTTCTTCATAGCATGGATGCTCTCATATGCAACTAAAATATTATCAGTGATTAATCTTCCCGGAACAAAAGCACTTTGATGATCACTAATGATATCAGGCAAATACCTCTTCAGCCGATTTGATAACTTTGGATATAACTTTATACACCACATTACACAAGCTAATGTCCTGAACTGTGTTACTCTGTCCGGATTCTCAATTTTTGGGATCAAAACTATTACTATTCCATCCATCACGCACTGTGATGTTATTTACTACCTGCAAAACTTCCTTAATTCATCACCCAACATGTCCCAAAATCTCTTGTAGAATACTGCATGTAGACCATCCGGACCCGGGGCTTTAAGGTCCCCTATACTGAACAATGCCTTCTTTACCTCCTCCGCAGAGAAAGGAGCTAATAAACCCCTATTCATATCTTCAGTAACCAGCCTTTGGACATCAACAAAGACCGCTTCATCTGGTTCCTCCACCTCCGAAGAAAATAAACCAGAGAAGTAGTTATATACCACATTGCTCATCGCATCTTTGTCCTCTTGTCTTGTACCGTTGTCATCAACTAAGCATTTGATAGTATTTTGTTTTTTCCGTTTCGATGCAAACATGTGGAAAAAATTTGTATTTCTATCTCCATGCTTCAGCCAGTTTGCACGTGCTCGTTGAACCCAGAACATTTCCTCCTTTTCCAAAGTTAACTCAATTTGTAACTGAATTTCTTTCTGTGCCGCCAAAGCCGCATCTGTCATTGGGCCCCTTCTAAGTTGCTCAAGATCCCTCTTTAATTCTTTCAATCTTCTAGCAGGCCCCTTCAACACCTCTTTATCCCAACTATGTAATTCTGAATGTACATCGCTGCATTTTTGCATCAACGAAGGACTTTCGCCCCTTGTTTTAGCCCTTTCCCAAGCAGACTTAACCATTTCTTCAACAATATCTTCCTGGAGCCACCTGGCCTCAAATCTGCGAGGGTTATCCCTCATTGCATGGGTATTCGACAAATATTCAGTGTCTAGTAGTAAAGGCCGATGATCTGACCTTGTTGTTTCACTATTAATCAAACTAGCAAACGGAAAAATATTATTCCATTGCTCATTTACTACCCCTCTGTCCAATCTTTCCCTCAATTTCCCTCTTCTCCAGGTGAACAGGTCACCAACATACCCCATATCCTCCAACTCACAATCTCTCAAAGCATCATGGAAATCTTGCATAGCCTGTTGGGCTCTAGGGCGCCCACCTTCTTTTTCAAAATTAAACATGATTTCATTAAAATCTCCCATAGCTAACCACGGCAAACTCATCTGGCCATGGAGTGTGCGCAAAGAATCCCATGTGACATGTTTTTGACCCCACCTAGGCTCACCATAGATTCCTGTAAATCTCCACATTATATCATCTTCAATCACCACATCAATATAATTTTTTGTAACACTCTTTTCAGTAACCTTAACATTATTTCTCCATAGCATCAGAAGTCCTCCACTTTGGCCATCACTCTCAAAAATAATAAGCTTATCATACCCCAGCTTCCTTTTAAGATTTTCTGCCCTCGCTTTTTCCAATTGTGTTTCAGACAGAAATAACACATCGGGTTTCAGTTGCTTCTCAAGATCAAGAAGCGCTCGAACTGCCCGGCGGTTGCGCAAACCGCGGCAGTTCAGACCACAGAGTTTCATTGCTCCCGGCGATCCTCCATTCCGGAGGTCGCTGATCCAATAGTTTCATCGATTTCCACACCATCCACCACTTTCTTCTGTCTCTTTTGTGCCTGTACCTTCTGCGGAGTTGTAACAGGCGTTCCCCCCTCTTTTCCTCCTATACCATACTCTAGCAGATGAACTTGTTGATGAACTCTTCCTTCCGAACTATTTATACCACTACCAGGCATATTGACAGTACCATCTTGTTGGAGATATGCCCAAGAGGCAATAATAAAGTGGTTATTATAATATCTTTGTGTTTATGATAAATGTTTGCATACCATGATATAATTGTATTAACCGAAACATTGATACATGTGTGTTATGTAAACAACAAGGAGTCCCTAGTAAGCCTCTTGGTCTTGTATAACTAGCTTGTTGATTAATAGATGATCATGGTTTCGTGATCATGAACATTGGATGTTATTAATAACAAGGTTATGTCATTGGTTGAATGATATAATGGACACACACCCAAATGAGCGTAGCATAAGATCAAGTCATTAAGTTCAATTTGCTATAAGCTTTCGATACATAGTTGCCTTAGTCCTTCGACCATGAGATCATGTAAATCACTTACACCTAAAGGGTACTTTGATTACATCAAACGCCATTGCGTAAATGGGTGTTTATAAAGATGGGATTAGTAAAAGTGTGAGTTGAGGCATATGGATCAAACGGTGGGATTTGTCCATCTCGATGACGGATAGATATACTCTGGGGCCCTCTCGATGGAATGTCGTCTGATTAGCTTGCAAACATATGATTGGATCATAAGAGATGACATACCACGGTACGAGTAAAGAGTACTTGTCGGTAACGAGGTTGAACAAGGTATGGAGATACCGGTGATCAAACCTCGGACAAGTAAAATATCGTGTGACAAAGGGAATTGGCATCGTATGTAAATGGTTCAATCGATCACTAAAGTCATCGTTGAATATGTGAGAGCCATTATGGATCTCCAGATCCCGCTATTGGTTATTGCTCGGAGAGGAGTCTCGACCATGTCCGCATAGTTCGCGAACCGTAGGGTGACGCGCTTAAGGTTCGATGTCGCATAAGTAGATTCGGAATATGAGATGGAGTCCGAAGTTTTTGTTCGGAGTCTCGGATGGGATCAAAGACATCACGAGGAGGTCCGGAATGGTCCGGAGAATAAGATTCATATATGGGAAGTTATTTTCCGGGGTTCGGAAAAAGTCCGGTGTTTTGAGGAGCTTCTAGAAGGTTCTAGAGGGCCACCAGTGGGCCCACCACCCGGGATAGGCCACATAGGCGCTACATGGCATGGTGGGTCCTGCCCACTATGACATGCGGGCCCAGGCCGCCCCCCCTTGGAGATAAGATCTATCTCTAGTTTAAATGGTTTAAATCTAGAGATAGAAGCTATCTCTAAAAATTAAAGTGTTTAAATTAGAGATAAAGGGGAACACTTGGGGGAGGGTTTTCCCCCCCCTCCATGCGCCGGCCAAGGGGTGGGTGGGCCCTAGGGGAAACCCTAGGCTGACCCCTCCACCTATATAAGGAGGGGAGGGGGTGGCCGGCCAAAGCCTCTCTTCCTCCTCCATACGTTGTGCAGGCTTAGGCGAAGCCCTGCAGCAACTCTTCTCCACCACCACCACCACGCCGTCGTGCTGCTGGGATTCCGTGGAGATCTACCACACTCCGCTGCCCGCGGAACGGGAGAGGAAGGGCTTCATCGACACCGTACGCGCGACCGAGTACGGAAGTGCTGCCGGATTGCAGACGGGGACGATCGTCTACACCAACAACGAGATTAATCTCGTAGCTTTGGAATCTTCGAGGTTTAGTCTCATCTCCATCTCGTTGTTTAGATCTTGTAGATTAGATCTTGGGTGTTCCATAGATTAGATCTTGGATTTATTCGTCTTGCGGTAGGAATTTTTTGTTTTCTATGCAACGAACCCCATCAGGTATCCGAGCCATGTCTATGCATAGATCTGTTGCACGAGTAGAACACAATGGTTTTGTGGGCGGTGATGCTTTTGTTGCTTTAGTTTGTGTACTTTGCATCTTGCGGGGTGGTGGGATGAAGCGGCCCGGGCTAACTTTACATGACCGCGTCTCATGAGACTTGATTGACATGCAACTTGTATTGCATAAGTGGCTTTGCGGGTGTCTGTCTCTCCCACCATAGTGAAGATTGTAATTTGCACTTCTATTGTCAACACTAGTATCACCATTGTGGTTCATGTTCGTAGGTAGATTGGATCTTACTCGAAAACCCTAAACCACGTAAAATATGCAAACCAAATTAGAGGCGTCTAACTTGTTTTTGCGGGTTTGGTGATGTGATATGGCCATAATGTGATGATGATTATATTTGATGTATGATATGTTCATTGTTGTATTATGGCAACCGGCAGGAGCCTAATGGTTGTCTTTAATTTTTGTTAAAGACCTACGTGTCTATTCATCATGTAATAGCTTTATTTCAAGTAGTTGTTATAGTAGCTATAAGTGATGGACAACCATGAAGCGGCGCCACTGACCTTGACGCCATGCTGGTGATGATGGAGATCATGTCCGTGCTTTGGAGATGGAGATCAAAAGCACAAGAAGAAAGGCCATATCATATCACACATTATGAATTGCATGTGATGTTAATCCTTTCATGCATCTTATTTTGCTTAGATCGCGACGGTAGCATTATAAGATGATCCCTCTCACTAAATATCAAGATAATAAAGTGTTCATCCTTAGTATGCACCGTTGCTAAGACTTGTCATTTCGAAGCATCTCGTGATGATCGGGTGTGATAGACTCTACATGTGCATACAATGGGTGCAAGCCAGATTTGCACACGCGGATACTAAGGTTGCCTTGACGAGCCTAGCATGTACAGACATGGTCTCGGAACACGGGATACCGAAATGTAGAGCATGAGTCATATGAATGATATGATGAACACTTTGAGTGCTCGCCTTTGAAGCTACATCTTTTCTCGTGAAGATCGGACTTGGTGTAGTGGATTTGGTTTGTGTAATCACCAAGACAATGCGAGGGATGTTGTTTTGAGTGGGAGTTCACCTACTTAATTTAAGAATTAAAATTGAACTCATTTTATCATAAACTTAGTCTAAACTCTTTGCAAATATGTTGTAGATCATGGCGCCCCCATCCATCAATTTTAACCAGTTCCTAGAGAAAGAAAAGCTTAAGGGCAATGGTAGCAACTTCACTGACTGGTTCCGTCATGTGAGGATTTTCCTCTTGGTGGAAGCCTGCAATATGTGCTCGATGCACCGCTAGGTCCCCCACCACCTCCTGCAGTATCCGAGGACGTAAAAATGTTTACGAGACTCGGTACTCGAAGTTCAGTGTGCCATCTGTGCAGCCTAGAGGCAGAGCTCCAAAAGCGTTTTGAGCACCACGACCCGTGTGAGATGATGCGTGAGCTCAAGCTTATCTTTGAAACTCATGCGGCCGTGGAGAGCTATGAGGCCTCGAAACAGTTCTTTAGCTGTATGATGGAAGAGGGCAGCTCCGTTAGTGAGCACATGTTCGCCATGTCCGGACATGCCAAGAAGCTCAGTGACATGGGGATGATGATCCCTAACCAGCTGGGTATTCATCGTGTCCTTCAATCACTGCCACCAAGTTACAAGAACTTTGTACATGCATAACATGAACAAAGATTTACCTGAACTCTTTCCATGCTGAAATCTGCTGAAGTAGAGATAAAGAAGGAGAATCAAGTGTTGATGGTCAACAAGACCACCAGTTTCAAAAAGCAGGGCAAGCCTAACAAGGGCAACTTCAAGAAGGGCGGCAAGAAAGTTGCGGCGCATCCTGAGAAGCCTAAGGCTGGTCCTAAACCTGAGACTGTGTGCTATTACTGCCAGGGAAGGGGCACTGGAAGCGCAATTGCCCCAAATACTTGGCCGATCTGAAGAGCGGCCACGCCAAGAAGAAAGGTATATTTGATATACATGTTATTGATGTCTATCTTACTGGTTCTCGTAGTAGTGCCTGGGTATTTGATACTGGTTCGGTTGCTCACATTTGTAACTCGAAACAGGAACTGCGGAATAAACGAAGCCTGGCGAGGGACGAGGTGACGATGCGCGTTGGAAATGGATCCAAGGTCGATGTGATCGCCGTCGGCACGCTCCCTCTACATCTACCTTCGGGATTAGTTTTAAACCTCAATAATTGTTATTTGGTACCTGCGTTGAGCATGAACATTATATCTGGATCTTGTTTAATGCAAGACGGTTATTCGTTTAAGTCTGAGAATAATGGTTGTTCGATTTATATGAGTAATGTCTTTTATGGCCATGCACCTGAGATGAATGGTTTATTCTTGTTAAATCTCGATAGTAGTGATACACATGTTCATAACATTGATGCTAAGCGAATTAAATTGAATGATAATTCTACTTATATGGCACTGTCGTCTTGGTCATATTGGAGTGAAACGCATGAAGAAACTTCATTCCGATGGACTTCTTGAGTCACTTGACTTTGAGTCACTTGACAGATGCGAGGCATGTCTAATGGGAAAAATGACTAAGACTCCATTTTCTGGTACAATGGAGCGAGCTACTGACTTATTGGAAATCATACATACCGATGTGTGCGGACCAATGAGTGTAGCATCACGCGTGGTTATCGTTATGTTCTAACCTTCACGGATGATCTGAGTAGATATGGATATATTTACTTTATGAAACATAAGTCCGAGACTTTTGAGAAGTTCAAGGAATTCCAAAGTGAAGTAGAAAATCAACGTAACAAGAAGATTAAGTTTCTGCGTTCTGATCGCGGAGGCGAATATCTGAGTTATGAGTTTGGCATGCATTTAAAGAAATGCGGAATACTTCACAGTTGACACCGCCGGGAACACCACAGCGAAATGGTGTGTCCGAACATCGTAATCGAACACTCTTAGATATGGTTCGGTCTATGATGTCTCTTACCGATTTGCCGTTATCGTTTTGGGGTTATGCATTAGAGACAGCCGCATTCACTTTAAATAGGGCACCATCTAAATCCGTTGAAACGACACCGTATGAATTATGGTTTGGGTAGAAACCTAAGCTGTTCCTTAAAGTTTGGGGTTGCGAAGCTTATGTAAAGAAGTTATAACCGGACAAGCTAGAACCCAAAGCGGAGAAGTGCGTCTTCATAGGATACCCTAAGGAAACAATTGGGTATACTTTCTATCACAGATCCGAAGGCAAAATCTTTGTTGCCAAAAACGGATCCTTTCTTGAGAAGGAGTTTCTCACTAAAGAAGTGACTGGAAGAAAAGTAGAACTCGATGAGGTTGATGAACCTTCTCTCATAGATCAGAGTAGCGCAGTGCCGGAAGAAGTTCCTGCGCAGCCTGCACCGATAGGAGAGGAAGCAAATGATGATGATCATGAAACTTCGAACGAGGAAGCTACTGAACCTCGCAGATCGACGAGGGAACGTACCACTCCTGATTGGTATGATCCCTGTCTAAATGTCATGATTGTGGACAACAATGATGAGGACCCTGCGACGTATGAAGAAGCAATGGTGAGCCCAGATTCCAACAAATGGCAAGAAGCCATGAAACCCAAAATGGGATCCATGTATGATAACAAAGTATGGACTTTGGTAGACTTACCTGATAGCCGCAAGGCTGTCGAGAATAAATGGATCTTCAAGAGAAAAACAGATGCTGATGGTAATATTACTGTCTATAAAGCTTGACTTGTCGCAAAGGGTTTCCGACAAATTCAAGGAGTTGACTACGATGAGACTTTCTCACCTGTAGCGAAGCTAAAGTCTGTGAGGATTTTGTTAGCAATAGCTGCATTTTTCGATTATGAGATTTGGCTGATGGATGTCAAAACGGCGTTCCTTAATGGTGATATTGAGGAAGAGTTGTATATGGTACAACCCAAAGGTTTTGTCGATCCTAAAAATGCTGACAAGGTATGCAAACTTCAGCGTTCCATTTATGGACTGAAGCAAGCATCCCGGAGTTGGAACCTACGCTTTGATAGGGTGATCAAAGACTTCGGTTTATACGGACTCATGGCGAGGCCTGTATTTACAAGAAAGTGAGTGGGAGCTCTGTAGCTCCTGATATTATATGTAGATGACATATTATTGATTGGGAATGATATAGAACTATTAAGCAACGTTAAAGGTTATTTGAATAAGTCTTTTTCAATGAAAGACCTTGGTGAAGCACATACATTTTAGGCATCAAGATTTATAGAGATAGATCAAGACGCCTAATAGGCCTTTCACAGAGTACATACCTGGACAAGATTCTAAAGAAGTTTAGAATGGATGAAAGCAAGAAAGGGTTCTTGCCTATGTTGCCAGGTAAGGTCTTGAGTAAGACTCAAGGTCCGGCTACGGCAGATGAAAGAGAGAGGATGAGCAAGATCCCCTATGCTTCGGCAGTAGGCTCTATCATGTATGCCATGCTGTGTACTAGACCGGATATCGCACATGCTGTTAGTTTGACCAGCTGATATCAAAGTGATCCAGGAATGGAACACTGGATAGCGGTCAAGAATATCCTGAAGTACTTGAAAAGGACTAAGGATATGTTTCTTTGTTATGGCGGTGACCAAGAGCTTGTTGTAACCAATTACACCGATGCAAGTTGGAACACCGATCCTGATGACTCTAAGTCTGGGTACGTGTTTATATTGAATGGTGCGCAGTAAGCTGGAGCAGTTCCAAGCAGTGCACGGTGGCAAAATCTTCAACAGAATCTGAATATATAGCGGCTTCAGAGGCTTCATCGGAAGCGGTATGGATGAAGAGGTTCATTGTTGAACTTGGTGTGGTTCCTAGTGCATTGGACCCGTTAGTCATTTATTGTGACAACACGGGTGCCATCGCCAATGCAAAGGAACCAAGGTCACACAAGAAGCTAAAGCATATCAAGCTGCGTTTTCATTCGATACATCGTAGATGGTGATGTAGAGATTTTCAAAGTACACACAGATCTGAATGTTGCAGATCCGTTGACTAAAGCTCTCCCTAGGGCAAAGCATGACCAACACCAGAATGCCATGGGTGTTAGGCACCTTACAATGTAATCTAGATTATTGACTCTAGTGCAAGTGGGAGACTGTTGGAGATATGCCCAAGAGGCAATAATAAAGTGGTTATTATAATATCTTTGTGTTTATGATAAATGTTTGCATACCATGCTATAATTGTATTAACCAAAACATTGATACATGTGTGTTATGTAAACAACAAGGAGTCCCTAGTAAGCCTCTTGTATAACTAGCTTGTTGATTAATAGATGATCATGGTTTCGTGATCATGAACATTGGATGTTAGTAATAACAAGGTTATGTCATTGGTTGAATGATATAATGGACACACACCCAAATGAGCGTAGCATAAGATCAAGTCATTAAGTTCAATTTGCTATAAGGTTTCGATACATAGTTGCCTTAGTCCTTCGACCATGAGATCATGTAAATCACTTACACCGGAAGGGTACTTTGATTACATCAAACGCCATTGCGTAAATGGGTGGTTATAAAGATGGGATTAAGTATTCGGAAAGTGTGAGTTGAGGCATATGGATCATCAGTGGGATTTGTCCATCCCGATGACGGATAGATATACTCTGGGCCCTCTCGGTGGAATGTCGTCTGATTAGCTTGCAAGCATATGATTGGATCATAAGAGATGACATACCACCGAGTAAAGAGTACTTGTCGTAACGAGGTTGAACAAGGTATGGAGATACCGGTGATCAAACCTCGGACAAGTAAAATATCGTGTGACAAAGGGAATTGGCATCGTATGTAAATGGTTCAATCGATCACTAAAGGCATCGTTGAATATGTGGGAGCCGTTATGGATCTCCAGATCCCGCTATTGGTTATTGCTCGGAGAGGAGTCTCGACCATGTCTGCATAGTTCGTGAACCGTAGGGTGACGCGCTTAAGGTTCGATGTCGCATAAGTAGATTTGGAATATGAGATGGAGTCCAAAGTTTTTGTTCGGAGTCTCGGATGGGATCCAGGACATCACGAGGAGGTCTGGAATGGTCCGGAGAATAAGATTCATATAAGGGAAGTTATTTTCCGGGTCGGAAAAAGTCCGGTGTTTTGACCGGAGCTTCTAGAAGGTTCTAGAGGGCCACCGGTGGGCCCACCACCCCGGGATAGGCCACATAGGCGCCACATGGCATGGTGGGTCCTGCCCCCACTATGACAGGCCGGCCCCCCTTGGAGATAAGATCTATCTCTAGTTTAAATGGTTTAAATCTAGAGATAGAATCTATCTCTAAAAATTAAAGTGTTTAAATTAGAGATAAAGGGGAACACTTGGGGGAGGGGTTTCCCCTCCATGCGCCGGCCAAGGGGAGGGTGGGCCCTAGGGGAAACCCTAGGCCGACCCTCCACCTATATAGGAGGGGGTGGCCGGCCAAAGCCCCCGATCCAACCCTAGCCGCCCCTCTCTTCCTCCTCCATACGCTGTGCTTAGGCGAAGCCCTGCAGCAACTCTTCTCCACCACCACCACCACCACACCGTCGTGCTTGGGATTCCGTGGAGATCTACCACACTCCGCTGCCGCTGGAACGAGAGGAAGGGCTTCATCGACACCGTACGCGCGACCGAGTACGGAAGTGCTGCCGGATTGCGGACCGGGGACGATCGTCTACACCAACAACGAGATTAATCTCGTAAGCTTTGGAATCTTCGAGGGTTAGTCTCATCTCCATCTCGTTGCTTAGATCTTGTAGATTAGATCTTGGGTGTTCCACAGATTAGATCTTGGATTTATTCGTCTTCGCGGTAGGAATTTTTTTTTGTTTTCTATGCAACGAACCCCATCACATCTGTCCTTATCAATCTTTTCCTTGTTCCATGCCCTGGAGGAAAATTCGACTCTTTCCCCCAATCCATATCAGTAGCTTCAGAGGGGTTCGGATCACCAGGTACATGACCCCTTCCTCTACCACGCCCTAAACCGGTTCGACCAGCCATACCTCGTCCTCCATTCGCTGGTACCTTCTGGTCAAAAACCACCATCAACCACTCACCCCACTGGCAATGTTCCTTCTCATGCACTCCATCTCAACATTTAGTAACTATATGACCCATCAAACCACAGAAATAACAAAAATCAGGTAGCCTTTCATACTGTACCGGGTAGACCTTCCTTTCCTTGATAGTTATTGGCACAATTCGTACTAACGGCTTATGAACATCCAGATGTACCCTAGCACACAAATATTTAGCAGAATTTAAAACACCTTCATTGACGATTACCTTGATCGGTGGTTCGCCCACTTTCCTAGCCACTTTTTCAGCCAATTCCTTCTTTTTCATTAGTCCCTCCGGAATACCTTGTATACGAGTCCAAACTGGAACCTTGTCAAGCTTGTAGTCCTCCACGTTAGAAAACCCATCATACTCTGTCATGATCAAAGCTGCACCACAGACTAACCAAGGCCCTCCTTCAATTACTCTGTCCCAATCACCCAAGCAATGAAACTGAGCAAGAAATAGATTATCCCCCTTAGCCTTGAAGGTTGCAGGTTTTGCAGTTGCCCACGCATTACGCATCTGTTTGAACAACGCTGCATGACTGAAAGATTTTGTTGTATGAACTCGGAATATTGCCAACCAACGGACTTCACCAATAAGCTCATCAATCTCCTCCGAGAAGTATAGATCCGTTTCCTCCTCCCCGCAGAGATCAAGGCCTTCGAATCTATCCTCCAACTCAACAGCATAATCCTTCGTGCCCGAGGATCCCGCCTCATCAGCCCTCGCTCCTTGTTCTCTTGAATTCCCCTTCCCAGGCTCCACTCCTGGACTTTCTCTCGGTTCCAACGATGTCGGTGGCGGCGGCGGCTCCGGGGCCGGCGCCGTGTGGATCTTCTCCGCCATGCAACAGTACCTGGAGACTCCCAGCAAGAACTTCCACCCGCACGAGTTGGGTTACACGCAAGCCCGGCGTGGGATCACGTCGATCTTGCGGTACGGAGATGACTCCCGTGGTCACCACGAGAGGAACTCGGGAACCCTAGAAAACTAGGGGAAAACTCATTGCTAATATCATAGTAAATAAAAAAATTGTTGAAGTGCTCACTGTCTGTTTGTCTTGTCATTTTGGCATGGGATAAGAGTACCTCCATATCATCGGGCAAGAGGTACCCCGTTGATGGTTACCAATGATACATGTATATTTGCAATGACAAGAACTTATTTGGGACCTAAGTTGAGTAGCATGAGATTTAGGTACTCACATTCAAGGGGCATGAGATTTTCAACTTGTGATTTGCAAGCATATAGCTCATTTTTGACTCACATTAACTTTAACCATTCAAGATTCTTATGATAGTGGCAATGAGAGCTCAAAGGTAATAAATACCATACTTTTTGGAAGGTTTATAAAACTTGTTTATCTTGCTTACTCTGCAAAGAGTATCTCTTTTACTATTATGTTGAGTCTTCACCTTCAACTTTATGCACCAATTAAGAGACCATAGTTGTCATTGTTAGTGCAATGTGCATAGTCCCAAAATTATTATTGATTGATTCATGATTGTGTTATTGCTTGTTCTTAAATTACTCGTATCTAGTCACCCTCTGAACTTTCAAGGTCTCCTAGCATTTATGTTTTGCTATTCCATAAAGGACATGTTGAGTACCATTTTGTTATGTTTACTTTCAATGCACTATTATTCATGATCCTTTGTTTGAGTTACTCTTCGTGTTAACATAGTTGCTAAGTTCCATTGAATTATATCTATCATGCCTATGTTAGAGTACGTACTTAGATCCCAGCTCACAATAATTTACATGCTTGATCAAGATTGTGTTGGCTTCATGTCACCTCAAAAATTATTTTGTTATCACTTACCTACTCGAGGATGAGCATGAGTTAAGCTTGGGGATGCTTGATACGTCTCAAACGTATCTATAATTTTTGATGCTCCATGCTTGTTTTACACCAATTCATATATGTTTTGCTTATACTTCGTTGCACTTTTACATGATTTCTGACACTAACATATTAACAAGATGACAACCTGCTTTCTGCTGTTTTTGTATTTCAAAAAAGTTGTACAGGAAATATTCTCGGAATTGGACGAAACAAAAGCTGAAGTCAATATTTTACCGAAACAAAGACGGAGTCCGGAGGGGGTCAAAGAGGCAGCAGGCGGCCAAACCACCCTAGCGCGCCTGGACCTGGCCCGCGCCTAGATAGGTCTGAGCCCACCAGCGCCCACCGACCTAAATCCTCCGCCTATTTATACATCTTCTCGGGAAAACCCTGGATACCCGAGCCTCCATCCTCGAAAAGTTCCGCCGCGTCCACCATCGCACAACCCATCTCGGGAGGTTCTGAAGCTCTTCCCGGCACCCCGCCGGAGGGGGAAATCATTGCCGGAGGCATCTAAATCGCCATGCCCGCCTCCGAAGTGATGCGTGAGTAGTTCATCCCTAGACTATGGGTCCATAGCAGTAGCTAGATGGTTGTCTTCTCCACTTTGTGCTTCATGTATCGATCTTGTGAGCTGCCCTACATGATCAAGATCATCTTTATGTAATCCCATATGTTTGGTTTGCTAGATTATTGTATACTATATTGAGATTGATTATATATTCTGTCATATGTTATTTGTGATCTTGCATGCTCTCCGTTGCTAGTAGAAACTCAAGCCAAGTGGACACTTGTGACTCCAAGAGGGGGTATTTATGCTTGATAGTAGGTTCATGCCTCTAGTTTTCTAGGAGAGTGACTTTATAACTTCTAAGATTGTAGATGTGATGTTCGTAGTAGGGAGAAAACAATAATGTTTTCATCCGAGGGTAATTCTATTGTTTACTTTACAAACATTGCTTAATGCGATAATCTGTTGGTTGCAGCTTAATACTAAAAGGGGTGCGGACGCTAACCTGAAGGTGGATTATTAGTCATAGACGCAGTTAGATTACGGTCTATGTATTATGTTGTGATTCCCATATCAAATCTCATAGTAATCATCTTGTCATGTATTGATCGATATTCTGTCAATTGTCTAGCTGTAATTTATTCACCCAACATGTTATTTCTTTATGCAGAGACACCTCTAGTGAACTGTGGACCCCGGTCCTATTTCCTTTAGTGATAAATTCTACTGCAATCCTGTTCTGTTTACTTTCTGCAAACATCGTCTTCCACTCGATACATCTAATCCTTTGTGTTCAGCAAACCGGTGAGATTAACAACCTCACTGCAAGTTGGGGCAAAGTACTTTGGTTGTGTTGTGTGCAGGTTCCACGTTGTTTCTAACGTCGGTAGTGCGCCCTGCCACTATTCAGCCAGCAACATCTTCGAAATCACGTATTCTCCTACTGGTCGATTAAACCTTGGTTTCGTATTTATGGAAAACTTCCTGTTGTGCTCATCATACCTTCCTCTTGGGGTTTCCCATCCACTTCCACCACTACCATCACTGGAGCACCATCACCAGATAACACCATTGTTGCGTAGCCTTGGCGGAGCAATCACCGTCGATTCGGGGGCGGATGAGATTCACAGGGGGTGCGAGAGGAGCGAGAGGATTCGAGGGCTTGAGGGGAAGGAGGTTTTAGCGGATGGAATGGATGGCTCGCTATTAGGATGACCTCGCATGGCCAATCCAACGTGGCGAGTGTATCCGACTTCTCTGTTCGACCCCCTCGTTACGGGGCCAACACGGGAGTGCCGGACGAATTATCAGGTCGCGCTGTGCGCCAACATGACTTGAGAGGCTGCGGTGAAGAGCTCCATTAGACATTTCCATAAACATGTTGCGATTCTTCACGCGCTGTACACATGATAAAAAATGGAGCATAGTTATACACCGTTAGGTAACATCCACGAGAGAATTTTTTTTATTTTTAAAAATATGTTTATTTCTATATAGCTAGAATGACCAAATAACGGTAAGCTCTCCCATCTTATTAAGTATTCTATACCTACGATTTAACCTGTTTAGCTAGTTTCCGACAATATTAGCAACCCTACATGGTAGGTATAATGTTGAATCTATTTGGGTGACAAAAATATTCTCCCACCGGAATCCACACACATTTTGTATTTCTATGCCAATTACGAGTTTGATAAGGGGAGGTTATATTTGGTTGGATGCTTTTACTGAAATTGATCCTTTTTAGCCCACAGAAGCTCTTCATAGAAGATCCTCCCACCTGAATCCCGAGTTGAAGTCCCCCACGCTTCCTCCCTTGCCCCTCTTCGCTCGCTCCCATTTTACCGTTTGAGGTCACCGACCTCAGATGCAAACAAGACCAGTACAGTCCAAGGGCACTCCCGTAATTACGCCCCACACAGTGTGAGCGTGCTCTCTGCCACTGCGACCACACTGCGCTGTTTTAAATCCCCCTGCCGCTCTCCTCCGCCGTCTCCTCCCTCCCTTCGCTCCGCTCCCCCCGAAACCGCCCCGATTCATCGGCGAGCCCCCCCATTTCCGCCACTCTCCCCGGCCGGCCGCTCCCGGATCGGCAGCGCCGACGAGGGATGGCGTACATGTGCGCCGACAGCGGCAACCTCATGGCCATCGCGCAGCAGGTGATCCAGCAGCAGCAGCAGCAGCACCAGCAGCAGCAGCGCCACCACCACCTCCTGCCGCCGCCCATGCCGTCCGCCCAGCCGCCGCCCCCGCACGCCCAGATCCCGGGCTCGCTGCCCTACGCCGCCGCCTCCGCCGCCTGGCCCCACGCCGAGCACTTCTTCTCCGACGTCTTCGGCGCCTCCGCCGCCGACGCCGTCTTCTCCGACCTCGCCGCCTCCGCGGACTTCGACTCCGATGGCTGGATGGAGAGCCTCATAGGGGAGGCCCCCGTGTTCCAGGACTCGGACCTCGACCGCCTCATCTTCACCACCCCGCCGCCGCCCGTCCCTCCCCCCGCCGATGCCATCGCCGCCGCCGCCGCGCAAGCCGAGAATGCGCGGGCCTCCCTCCCGCCGGTCGCCACCGCCACGCAGGCAGCGTGTTCTTCCCCGAGCGCCTCGGACGACTCCTGCTCCGCTCCCATCCTCCAGTCCCTCCTCGCCTGCTCCCGCGCCGCGGCGGCCAACTCCGGCCTCGCCGCCGCGGAGCTCGCCAAGGTCCGCGCAGCCGCCACCCACTCCGGAGACCCCGCGGAGCGCGTGGCCTTCTACTTCTCCGACGCGCTCGCCCGCCGCCTCGGCCCGGCGCCCCCCGCAACGGCATCCGACCCGCGGCTCGCCTCCGACGAGCTCACGCTCTGCTACAAGACGCTCAACGACGCGTGCCCCTACTCCAAGTTCGCGCACCTGACCGCCAACCAGGCCATCCTGGAGGCCACGGGCGCGGCGACCAAGATCCACATCGTTGACTTCGGCGTCGTGCAGGGCATCCAGTGGGCGGCGCTGCTGCAGGCGCTGGCCACGCGGCCCGAGGGGAAGCCGTCCCGGGTGCGCATCTCCGGCGTCCCCTCGCCGTACCTGGGCCCGCACCCGGCCGCGTCGCTCGCCGCCACCAGCGTGCGCCTCCGCGACTTCGCGCAGCTCCTCGGGGTGGACTTCGAGTTCGTGCCGCTGCTCCGGGCGCCGGCGCACGAGCTCGACGGCTCCGACTTCTCCGTCGAGCCGGACGAGGTCGTGGCGGTCAATTTCATGCTCCAGCTCTACCACCTCCTCGGCGACTCCGACGAGCCGGTGCGGCGCGTCCTGCGCCTCGCCAAGTCGCTCAGCCCGGCGGTGGTCACCCTCGGGGAGTACGAGGTCAGCCTGAACCGAGCTGGGTTCGTCGACCGATTCGCCAATGCGCTGAGCTACTACCGGTCGGTGTTCGAGTCCTTGGATGTGGCCATGGCGCGGGACTCCGAGGAGAGGGTGACCATGGAGCGGTGCATGTTCGGCGAGCGCATCCGGCGGGCGGTCGGACCAGGGGAGGGCGCGGAGAGGACGGGCAGGATGGCCGGCAGCGGCGAGTGGCAGGCGCTGATGGAGTGGTGCGGCTTCGAGCCGGTGCGCCTCAGCAACTACGCCATGAGCCAGGCCGATCTCTTGCTCTGGAACTACGATTCCAAGTACAAGTACTCGCTCGTGGAGCTGCAGCCGGCCTTCTTGTCGCTGGCATGGGAGAAACGGCCTCTGCTCACCGTGTCTGCCTGGCGGTGAGGTGTTCGTTCTCCTTGTATTTGTTCCTGTAGGTTGGGTAGGAAATCGTTTTTGAAGCTTCTGTATTAGTTTGGTACTGTGTTTAGGATGGTGGTAATGGCTAGATGGTATAATTGGGGAAATTTAGTTGAATTAGCTTGTCAGATGCTTGTTTTGCAGCATGTTAATTAGAGCAAACTTAGTGCTAATTGTATATGAACTTAGAGCATGATTCTTTTATGAGGAGATTGATTGCTCATACCTCATAGTATGATTTTTGGATTGTGATATTGACATGAACGCCCAGGAAATGGAAATATGCATTAGCTTCTTTAACATTGTTGCCGAAGGTGGCATCTTTTTCTCAATGTGAGGGGATAAGGCTGGTACCTCAACAATTCCAAAATTGAGTTTCAAGTAAGGCAACCTGGTTTGATGAGTTCACAATATTTTGCACCCACAGTTGCATTGCATGAGAATTCCCCATGTTTGGTACTCCCTGAAGGAGGGACTAGTATAAAAGCAAGCTATAAGCATTGTCGGCTTAAGGGACTTATTTGCCGCTCATGAACGTCAGTTTCAGCTAGGAAGGTCTTATAGTTCTCAAACTGAAGCTGTTGTTTTATCGGAGTTGGTAGCGGGGCTGAATCTGTCAAGCCTATTGTCCTTGCGTGAACTCGTTGGAGTTTTATCATCTAACCGTGGTGATTTCTTCCATTCCTTTTGGCAAATTACCATTTATATTCCTGTTTTTCTTTTCATTGTAACAAATCTGTGAAAACAATAACATCTTTTTCCAGTCAGGTTGTTAGGAAGTATTGACTATCATTAGTCTGAATGCTGTATCTACCTCTCTGCAAATTTAAGGTTCATTTCCAATCAATCGAAGCAAACTTTGTATTTTTTTTAACAGGTATGTGCTAAGAAAATATGTTCTGTAGCTGCCCTGTGCAAATTTACAGTTGATTGATTCTCGGTCTGAGGCTCACAGATGGATTCTTGGTCTAGACTGAGGATTTGCAAATCCGTTTGAATTTAGCCTCAAGCTTTCTCTCCACTGATAGTGATACGTAGAAGTAACGGCATCTTTCGACTATCAATTATTTGCTTTCATCACTTGAGTTTAATAATCCATCGAATTTCAGATATATTGCATTCTTGGCTACCACGTTTCTCCACTCAACTGCTTATTGTAATGTGGAGTGATGTTATTGTTCTAGCTCTCCATTTTCATGTTTAAGCTGCAAGGTGTCCACATCTTAGAACACATTATAAAATGTTGTGTTTATTAATGTCTTAAGAAAGTATGGTCTGTACACTAGTAGCTTCTCTGACTCTGTATGTTTCAAAAAAAAAAAAAAAAAAAGCTTCTCTGACTCTGTACTTATATAGATATTGTGTTTACAACGGTGTGCAGTTTGGGATTTAGAAATGTGCAATGCAGTTTTAGCCTCTTGATGATCTGCAAAGTCGACTGAGACCAGATTAATTCTCAGCCATTGACTGAATGTTAATAGATCTGTTTAAATCTAGTCTCAAGCTTCTCTGCATGGGTGCTGTAACTATTAGCAACCACATCTTTCCACTCTCAGTTGTTTGCTTTGATCAGTTATGTCTTGGAAATATTTTCTACAACTTCCCTTGTTGTATCTGAATTAAATTTCTCTAGCTTCAGATAACTTGCATTCCTGGCAACCACGTTTCTTCACTCAACCACTTAGAGCATCTCCAGTCGCGTCCCCCAAACGGCGTTTGGGGGACGGCGGACAAGAAATGGGGAAAATCGCGTTCCAGTCGCGTCCCCCAAAGTTAAATACGCCATTTTGTTCGTCCCCGAGACTCCAAATGAGTCTCAGAAGGATGTAAAATGCAGCGCATACATGCATTTATGCACTTTTTACATCGTTTTCTTCCCCGCTCT
Source organism: Lolium multiflorum (assembly GCA_030979885.1). Lineage (NCBI taxonomy): Eukaryota > Viridiplantae > Streptophyta > Magnoliopsida > Poales > Poaceae > Lolium > Lolium multiflorum. Next base: position 90,023,382 of record CM061750.1, on the reverse strand, counting down.
TTTCTCACCTACTTTTTCTGGTCCGCCTCTATAAATTGATGATCAGACTTGTTGAGGACCGGTGGAAAAGTCTTCTTTTGTCTGATTTTTTGCTCTTTTTATCAGAAACGTCCCGATCATTTGTCGGGACGCTTTTTGAGACGCCGAGTGAGATGCTCTTATCTGACGTGCTCCATCCATAGTCTACGAGTCCATGTCAGGTGATGTTGTTGTTCTAGGTCTAGCACCCCATTTTCTATGTTCAAGCCGCAAGCTGGCCGCAACTTACAAAGCGTTAGAAAATTTGGCGTTTTATCTTGACCGGGAAGGTAGCATCTCATTTTTGACGCTTGCTTGCCCTTTCTTCCGGCCGGAGCTGAAGTTGTTCTTATCTTGGACCGGCTTTTGCACGGGAGATGTGCACACACCCATACCTGCTGTTTTCAGGTTTTCTTTCGGCTTCTTGGACCAAAGTACATCGCTGGAATTTAAAATAGGAAGGCGTGTCCAGATTAACAATGTTCAGAATCTGTAGCAAACGTTTTCCTGTGCAGTGCTGAATCGCAAGCAAGGAATTCTGAATATGACATGGCCCATAACAGTTAGAGTACACATTCTTCGGTGTTCTGGACAGTTTATGTAAACTGTATGTTTTTCTTGGCACTGGTGTTGTCTTTCCCTGAAGATCGTTCTTCCAGGTTTAGCTAAACTTGGTTTAGGAAAGGATAGGGGAATTGATAGAAAAAGATGCAGGAAGTTGTACAACTTACAAGATTTTCTTTTTGAGGAGCCAGAGTGCTTGGTGTTGTGTGGTGTGGCCACAAGCTTTGACTCTCGGTTGCCTCATGAACCTCGTGGCCACTTGGAGTTGTCGCACTAGGGTTTCCAGATTGCCCTGCACTGCCATTTGCGTGAGGAGGTGATCAAAGAGTCCAATGATAGTGGCGTCTAGTCGTCCAACTGCAGCTCTACTCATCACATCTCCTTGACCGTCTTGACAATTTTGGCGCTGATTCGACTGGATCCGTGCTTGCATTGCAGTCGTGCGCCGGTCTACTGCTGCTCCCCACTGGGAGTGTATCCCCGTCGGAAAGCTGATGTCTGCTTTGATCGTGTCATCAGTACACGAGTAGGTTTGTAGTGGTAAGAGAGATGCATCGTGCGTGCTGACTGTTCCGGTCTCGCTTTAGCCGAACCTCAAGTTCCAAAAGGGCTGGAGTAGAACGGTCATAGTAACCTACACCTCATCAACGGTATGATTCAGAAATGCAGCACTGAGGCTGAATGACTGATGATAGTTAGACTGTCACTTTCTTTCCATCAGCACGGCTGGCTGTTGACAATAGTACCAACATACGGTCCCTAGGCCAACTCCAAAGCGACCATGATAAACAAATCGATCCTTTACAGCATGTACACAAGAATGCTTTTTATAATGACCCAATCCAATCCAAAACTAAAAATATGCACCAAGAGACAAAAAAAAGAGAGGCAATTTCAGCATTGAACAGTACTGAAGGGTGAAATGAGCAATGGACGTTTTTGCCTTCTGATTGATACCTCGTTCGAGATTTGAACTAAAAATGTATGTCATTGTAGATACTACATGTTGCGTGAACTACTCCCTCTATTCCAGATTATAAGGCTAGAGAGAATTTTTAAATTATTAGGAATTATAACCCCTTTTTTATCTGTTGTCCCCTCTTCCCTAATGCATGCTAATTTTTCTCTCTCTCACTTATTTCATGCATATGAAACTATTGGTCCATGCATCAGCTAATGAGAAGAAGTTATATTTTCTTCATCTTAACGAATAGGCCCTCTGGGCTTATAATCCCGAATGGATCAAGTATATGAGAAAAAAATATCAACATCTCTTTTTGATAAATAAAATAATAACACGACGATACCAATTACACCTAGTCCACATCCAAAGAAAAAAAAGACCCACAGTAATCAATCACTCGCAATAATAACACTTTAACCACCGCCAAAGACAACACCCACACGACAAAAGAGGTTCTCTAAACGCAACACCTTCGAAAAACGAACAACATACAAGCGTTGTTGTCTCCCGATCGAAGATCTCACTTTTTTCACACTAGAGAAAGTTTAAATTCATAAAAACAATATCTTCAACCCATGTACAACTAATAAATGTGAGACCTTGGGTTTTCATCCTAGAAATTTCTACTCGATACTCGAGGAGCAACACAAATGCAATCCTTAGTGCTCTCACCCCCCCCCCCAATCGAGCTGCAAGTTATGAAACACCCAACACAGATGTACGACATGTCCGGAATGGGCAAGAACGCCTTGCCATCCATATCCGTACACCTCCATGTGCAACATTGTCTTCATCACATCCAATACACCCTCCGCTATAACTTCAAGACCTCTAATCACAACTATCATGACTTTCTCTATCTCTGTCAGTACCATCGAAATCTATACTTAGACATGTCCCATGGTACCGACATGGAAGTGAATCTTCGCGCCCTTTTGAAGCCGAGTTGCCTGATAAAGTGGGTGTGCACGGCCGGATCCTTTCCAGTCTAGATATCCAGGGGCGCCATGCGCCAATTGCATAGATCTCTGACGCGGGAAAGATCAGAACTCGTAGGGGGCCTGATCAAGGAGGCCGATATCAAGAAGAATGACAACTTGTCGTAAGAAGAGCACTAGGCCAAAATCTCCATTATTAGATCCAACCCAGTATCCCCCAGACCGCTAGCCGGCTCCCTTCATGACCGGTTGCCCCGATCCCCTACCTACATCATGTAGGCCAAGCCGGCAACAAAGAAGATGACTCACGCCGCCCGAAGCTTGCGCCAGATGGCTGTCACAACTTCGAGCACGCCGGAGGCGAGGCCACCACAGTGCCATCAATGCGAGGCCACGCGTACGTGCCACCGCCGGAATACCATGTCGTCGCGCCCCTCGCAAAGTACTATTCATATGATTTCCACATTTAAAAACAAAATATTATTTTTTCTAATTATAAATATGTTTATGTGGTGGACGACATGGCGGAGGGGAAAAGACTAAGGAAAAAGGTGGGCTGGCTCTTCGGCCCGAGTTAAGGAGCGCGGGCCTGGTTACTAGGCTTTTCTTTCGTTCCTTCCAAGGCCGGAAGCACAAACACATGCACGATGAGCACCGGGTTTGTAGGCATGTAGGCTGTCCATTAACACTTGTATTTCCAAAATATATGGATTAATTAAAGTGAATCAGTTAAGTAGTTCCATCTGTATCGGCTACATGCTTGATAAAATAGTATAGTACGCTAAACTTATGTACGTGCATGGCGGATGAAACTACTATTTAGTCAAATGAAATTTTGTTATTCCACCTACTGGAAAATAGCGGGTTGGCTCTCATACTTTCAATTCACATTTATTATTGGATTTCTAAAATTGAAAACATTGTAGAGATCGAATGTTTAAACGGAAGTTCTTTTTAGCAAAACCACGGTTTACTGCTTCAAGAATTTATATCAAAAAGTCCCGGTATTGCAAGAAGAGTGGTTATCATAACTTTGAAAGGGCTAGAGAAGGGAAGACAAATATTTGAAAAAAGGTCTTGTTATTTTTGGTGGTCGTATGGTACTAGTAGTATCATTTAGAAGGGGATATTTATCAAACGAACATATTGTGGCCATAAAGAGACCATAGAGGAATCATGAACCTCTAAAACCCATCTAGGATTTCGTCTCTCTTGCCGGCGACGCCGCCGGTCCGCTCCATCTCTAGTGGCTTTAGGGTCTTGGAGGCGTGGCGGACCACGGCCTCTCGCCGGCGGGAAGATTTCAGTTCTTTCTTTAGTTTGTTTTCAGTGTTTTATTTGGGATGGTGAGGCGGCGGCTACATCCTAAAGTCAGAATATGATTCTCCCCGCTCTATTCTCGTTCTGGTGGTGCGTCTAGCTCCAACATAGGGCACATGGAATCACGTATCCGGCGGATCTCCTGGGGTCCAGTTGGTTTTTTATGTTCGCTGGTATAGTTTCAGGCCAGTCTCTTCCGATCTACGATTGTCATCATTGCGATGGTTGCTTCTCTGGTCCTTTGGGGCCTTAGCACAACGACTTTCCGTCTGTCTACTAAAACAAGTTCTACTATGAAAAGCTTTGCCTCGGCTCCGTGGATGGAGTGAGCGAGGATTTTGGCGCCGCCTCGGCTCACACTAGTATCTCGTAGTCGCGCTAGGTGGTCCGATGATTTATTTATAATTTTTATTACTTTTGAATCTCTTTGTACTGATGATTATTAATAGATCGGTGGTTTTTTGAGAAAAAGAGACCAGCTGCAGAAGCTACATGCCGCTGTAGCCTCACTGCGCGATGGCGGGCTGCAATCAAGGTGGACAAGGTTGGCAAGCATGGGACACGGCAAAATATGGAGGTTGTTAGTGTCCTTCGATCCAAGCTGTGCGTGGTCTCACAGAGAAGCTAGGATAGAGCCACGCATCGACCCGCTATCGATGGATTCCTCATGGCTACAATAGGTATTTCCGTCCATCTCACCGTCGTCGAGGCTGGATCGTTGGAGATATGCCCAAGAGGCACAATAAATTAGTTATTGTTATATCTTAGTGTTCATGATAAATGTTTACATCCCATGCTATAATTGTATTAACCGAAACATTGATACATGTGTGTGTTGCCTGCCAAAACCCACCGGCGAGCAGTGGTTAAGCAACACGAAGAGCCGAGAGGCTTCCAAGACTGCTGGGGCCCTGGTCCCTCGACGTCGCCCCGCAAATGTTCCGCACACGTCCTAGCTAAGCAGATGTACACTGACCTATACTCGGTCAAAGAAGGTGTTGGATTGTTTCGATTAGTTTCCTGTATGGTAGACACGTAAACATTAAATACGAGCCCGATCGGCTTTCGTGTTGCCCCGTGACGGGCCAGCAGGTACGATCGCCCCACGGTTCACGGTTAACGAGACATGGGGCTCCGATTGATCAATATGTGAGTTAAACCACCCACGACAGTTTAGGGTTTTCACCGCATGATCGAACATCCCACGCGTAGTTGAGCCTAATAGACACGAAAGATAATGGAAAACTAACCCTAAAAGAGGCCTAAAAATCAACATTAAGTCAATTCCCGGAACATCCCTCTTAGGACTAACAAACCATACCTTACGCACTACCGGATCGTTCAACCCGTTTGCAAGGCCTAACCATACGTATATTAAACCAATCCTTGAAGAATCAAGGAGCAACTATAACAGATTGGATCTACTAAATAACGAACAAGTAAGGTGCTGCCCTTACACCTAGATAGGTATAAGGGCAGCTAGAGATCGAGGACATAGCTAAGCAAATATGCACAAGAAAAGCATCTATGCAAGCCCAAAACATCTAACATAAATAGTGCTACTCGCCATCAACAACGTTTCAGCGCACGAGCAATACAAGGTAACGACACAGAGACGCTTCAGATCGCAAGATGCATCTTAGGCGCATGATGCTTACCCTAAGAAACCTCGAAAGAAGGGGTGGCGATGCGCCCGGTTTGTGTTTGTTGTGAACGTGATTGTCCTCCTTTCTCGATAAATCCTAGATACATATTTATAGTCCAAGGGACTTTATAATTCAGGCGTGCAACCGTGCACGTGTTAAACTCTATCTTTTAATTCTAAACTAAGATGCAATCTACTATATTTACATATAACACGGGCAATCTAGCCCAAATCCTTTGTCGTAAGGCCGCTTCAGAGATGCTCCACGCGCGTATATCCTTCAAGCCCATCTCAACTTACGGACCATCTCCTGATTTGGCCAAAATCTCGTGATAACACATGCCCCCTGGGTTTGGTAATGATAATTTCCAAACCACTCTGTTTTTCCTTCAAGGGTCATGTCGTGGCAGAAACGTCGCTGTTGCAGTATTCTTCATCATGATGCCTTGCCTTCTCAACTTCTCTCCACGATTTGACAGTCTTGGCACCACATCCTCGAAAACTCGCTTGAGCATTAAATCTCCACTATATCTCCTTTTATTTAACCGCATCCTGCAGTTCACCTCCTTCGCATTAGCACTCCAAAAGCCCTCCTCTCCCACCTTCTCTTCTTCTTTCTTCTTCCTCCTCCTCTGGTTTGTCGGGTCTTTCCGTCCAGTCCTCCCCCCTCTGTGCCGACGCTCGGAGTGGGGCCTCTATGGGAGACCCACATTCGCGCGCCCCCAGAAGACGGGACGAGGCCGCCCACGCCTCCGTCCGGTCCGAGGGAAGACAAGTCCTCAACCGACTGGGAGAGTGACTCTCCGCTTCCTCGCCGACGTGGAACGCAGGAGTGAGAGCGATGACGATCGCTCTCCCGACGACTTCACTCCTTCGAGGAGGAGAGGGCAGGATGAGGGAGGACGACACTTCCTCCGACGAGCGCCGGCCTCTCGCCAAGCGCTTCGCCGCCGGAAACTCAATACCGCGCGACGACGTACACTGACGAAGAGGACGAAGACAACGAGGGGGCCCCGCCGGCGTGTCGCTGGCAAGAAGCACACGCAGCCCGGCCGGGGAGAGGCCACGGGCGGGACGACTGCGACGACGCAGTGGCAAATGACGCCCATAGATAGGATCCTTAGCATAGGATCGCAATAGTAGATGGGGCAATGTATCCCTCGGTTCTTCCTTTTGAGAGCAATCTGTTGGCTCTTTATGTAAGAAATCCCATTATCAATGAAGAACTTCCTTAATTTGATTTTGCCGACTTCCTTTATGCTAATTTAGCCGATTTCCCTTTATACCTTTGCCGATTGTCAACTTGGTCAATGCTCAATGAGTCAATGTCTGCGGGACCAGCCGATGAAATTGTGAGACAGGTCAATTCAGTTATCCCCTCAAACGGTAACCCGCAACCTCTTGCTCAAATTCAGATCCCCAAATTTCCAATCAAACAGGTCCAGCCCGCAGCCGCGCGAACCCTAGATTTTGGACACGCAAATCCAAACTCCGCAGCGAACCCAATGGCGGAATCATCCAGCGCCAATGCCACGGTCTCTGGCCTGAAGGTAATCCTTAACCGCTCCAAATCACCTGAGCGTAATGTTAGATTTAACGGCAAAACTCCTGCTGATGCCTTCAGGAGAGCTCTAGGACCGTTGCTCAGACAACTCGATGCCGACTGATACTTCTGCAGAACATGTACCACTTGCCCACAAATTTCCTCGTGATAGTTTACAGTGATGTTGTGATGCTCCGTTTCTTTGCAGCAACAAGATGGCCCGGAGCCTATCAATGATGATGGCTCCCTTTTCAAATTCCTCCCACCGGCGTTTCTCTTCTGCAAGAACTCACCACCTTTCAAAAGGTTGTGATGCAGCCACCCGATCTCCAACAAAATTGGCTCCCCAAGAGCAAAGAATCTTCGTGGCTACCGGCCCCCGAGCCTCGGTCGTTGTGGTGAGAATATCAAAGGAGATAAAGGTGGCTGCCAGAAAACTTTGAAGGCAAAAACCATGCGTCACCAAGAAAGCTTATATGTAAGCTAATCTATACCCCGACTGCTCCATTCATCCTTCTAGGCTTTAATAAGATGTTAGTTCATTAATCCTCGCTTCTTGACTTTCAATTAAGATAATACCAATGAGACGCACCCAAATTATCGAGGCTCGTTTTTCCTGCACCCCGAGGACACCACCACGCAAAACCACCATATGTGCCACCATCGGCTTCCAAGAAAAGGTCACTCGAACTCGTCGCGCCCTCCGTCCCATCAAAACAGGTAAGGGTGAGTTTACGCACAAAGAGTCGATGTGACTAAGAGGCTCTAAGGATCGGGGCAAAAACCCTTCCAACTGCTTCAAATGTAATGGCTTCAACTCCTCCTAGCTCAATTCTGTGCTTTGCTGCCCGTATTGGCTCACCATCTTTTTGCACGATGAAACTCAAGGGGATGTTGATGAAGTTCGATGCCCTCCACAACTCGGGACGTAACAACCTCTGGGTGACATCGACCAAGTCGCCACCTTGGCCAAACCCCAGGAAAAACGCCACAGCCGATGCTTCGTCATCGGCTGCTCCCATGGTCCTAGGAGAGGTATGCCTTGTTGGGCTCGGCCCACCGATCCGCATGCTGTCGCCTCAGTTTGCCGTGTTGTGATTCCTCGTGCTTGCTGCTGCCTCACCCGAATCTATCGAGCCGCCCCTCCACAAAGACGTGATGGACCAAGTCCCACGTCGCTCAACTCCAACGCCCAAAGCTCGTTTCTTCACCCATTGAGACATTGGTCGTAAAACTCGAGAGGTGAAGAACATCTCGAAGAAATCCGCCCACGTCCCGGTTGACGCCGTTGGGCTGGAAGCTCTGCCAGTCGTGACGTTGTCCGCCTTCAAAGTCAGTGTGCCAGCTTGGCTCGCCGCAGAATCGACTTACGCCACGCCTGTCTCGCCGAAAGCCGATATTGCATAAACGAATTCCGGGCGAGACGAGAAAAGGGACAGTTCTCCGGACGCCAAGATCGACACCTCCTCACAAGACTCACTGGCTTGAGATCTTACGAAAGGAGCTGAAGGACCTTGAAGAAAGGTGCACACGAAGAGCTCATCTCAGGACAAGGTGTTTTCCCATTGCTTCCTCCCAAAAGAAGCAAAATACCTCAAAGTCAGAATGAACTGCTGGCAGAGATACGGCTCGGAACAAACAAATCGGTGGCCTGCAAGGGATGATGATGACGAGGCCGAGATCGAGGATCACGCCCACTAGCGCACTCGTGCCTTGCGAAACTTTCCTTGAGAGGCCTGCTCTTGTTAGGCTTCCGCTTAAATCCCTTAAGTCGATGGTCGTGCATCGGCTTTTTATTCTTAAGTTTATGTCCCCAGCACTATCAACACTTAAAATTTTCGCATTTTTTTGTTTATTATTAGCCGATCGATTTCATGAATCGGCTCCTCCTGGGTGCTGCATACTTCGTGGCCTCGTACCTTCTCTCTGTGTGCTCCCCGAGCCGAATCCTTCAAGTCATTGAAGATATCGGCTCTCCCAAAGCTTGTCAGACAACTCACCATGCTAAATAGCACAATGGCTAACAAGTGTGGTGAGAATAACTTTAGCCGATTGTTGGAATCGGCCTCCTTTTCGGTTGTATTGCGTAGTAAAGGTCTCTACTCTACCTGTATTCCACTACTACGTGACATTGATGTGAGATCCTTGCTTTTTATTTCTTGGGGCCGATCGCAGGGATCGGCCTGGTGTACGTCCATAGACTTGGATCTTGCTACTCTGAAGGCCCGTGGATAAGACCAGCCTCACCCTGCTTTTTGAGCTTCCTTGATGCGCTTCAATGTTTCATTCAAAATTGATCCCGCAGATCGCTCTTCCTTGGTCGTCTCATCCAAATGTTCATGCCACCAAAGAGATCTCAATCAGCTGTCTCGCACGAACAACCTCCACTTCATCTCCATCCCATTAGATGATGCACTCGATGCATTGTGACTAATGCAACAATAGTTGGGATCCAATCTCTTTCCTAGCAGACAACAAGTGCTTTTACACAGTCGTCATTTACGAAGAATGACGCAGGGATGGTTTTTCGCCCACAGCTGTTTCACGTCTCGAACACCCTTGGCTTCCTGACGCTGGCCGTTGAAATCGCTTTAGTGTGACGTTGGTCTTGATCGATCCTCATTGGAACGTCCAAACATCGTAACATGAGTACGGCATTATATTGGATCGCCGTCCCGTGTCAACCAACATCTTGCCAACAGGCTGCCCATTGATATAACCTTTTAGGTACATGCTGTAGCTCCTCTCTCGCGGCTTCTCAAAGATGACTAGCCGCGGGCCGCAATCAAACCGTGCCACCGACACTTCCTCTCGTCTCTTGGAGCACAAACTCGATTGGAGAATGAACACCATGTTTAGGCAGCTGGCGTCTCCGCATCGGCTTTGTTCGCTGGGTCGCCACTTTCACGAGTCTCCATCTCCAATGTTTGCTGACTTTTCACGGCCAGATCGGGCCGTGCTACGTGCACAGTATCGCGCCCTGCTTCCTCCAAGTTTCGTAGCCGTTGCACTCGCACCTTTGGGAGTACTGTCCATCGTGGCACCATCACGTGATATCTTGTCTTCTTCCATCTGGACTCTGTCTTCATCTTGAGATGACTCCGCTCGTTTGTTCTGAGGTGGGAGATGGACGCTGAACAATCAAACTGATTGTCTTCCTCTTCTGTCTACATTCCGGGCAGCAGTTCCCGATTGTAGGCAATCGGCTCATTCCCGAGTCCCGTTGTTTGAAGGAAAGGATGTCCCAATGCTTATCCATGTCTTCTTGCTCTCTTGACCTCCCTCTAGCGTGACGCCATACCCTTCATTGTTTCTATCATATCGACGTATTTCTGTCATCTCAGATCAGACCGACGATCTCTCATCATTCACGTCAGAGCGCTCGACATCGGTCATATCGCTGCTCATACTTTTGTTAAGGAGGTGTGCGGATATGGTCGCGGATATCGCACGCTTTCTCACCTCTTCCTCGGGCCTAAATACCGATGTCATCTTGTCAGTCATTTGCTGGACTTGCCTTCTCTTTATCTTGCCACGGAGTGACCGTTTCTCGCTTTATCCTGCTATGGCGATCTGCAAGCCCCGCCATGTTGATATCAAAAAAGAGAAAACCTAGCCTACGTCTTATGCAAGACTGAGATCCACCATGCGATTGTGAAACCTGATGTGTGTCAACTCCTCATGGCAACCGACCAAGAGTAATCGGCCTTGTTCTATCGCCATTTGAATCGGTCTCGCGCAAGACTTTGCAGTTATTGGTGGCATGAGTGAACGTGTGATGCCATTTGCAACATGGCCTGCCGTTCATCTCTTGTAACGTGGAGATTTTGTGGTCTGGTAACTTCAGCTGTTTTTCCTTTAGCAACAAATCAAAATCTGCTCCGTTTTGCTTAAATCAAAATCAAACCCTTTTGCAGGGCCCCGGTTGTTTCACCCACTTGCGTGACACGGCTTGCCCTGCCCATTCAGTTGACGTACTCCCCGATCTTCCAATCTTCATCTTCTTCCATCTCGATCAGGGCGACGCACTTGCTGGTACAATTCTGGGTGGCGCCGTTCATACGATGTCAATTTTTGAACAGCAAGAAGTGATCGCAGCACCTGAAGTCACCAGCGCAGACGCCGGCACATCCTCGTCCTTGCAAGAAGCGCTCGTCCAGAGGCCCCCTCTGCCTCTGCCGCTTCCGATGTCGCCGCCGAGGAAGACCAGGGCCGTCTTTACGCGGCGCAGCAGTAGGATGCTCGGGTCGGTGCCCAGCCCCGGCGTCGGCCACTAGCAGCTCGATCGTTTCTTTCGTGCACATATAGAATTTGTAGTTTCATTCAGCTCGATCGTGAGAGGTTGGTTTAATCGTTTCCGCCTTTGCCGCACTTTTCGAGTCGACTGGCAATGCGCCTTCGTAGGCTTCGAATGATATTGTATGTGAAATTGTCTCTCCAAATTGCTTCCATGTTCCTCGAACCGAATCTCGGTGGCAACGGAAAATGACCAAAGGTCGGGACCCGTGAGAGATTGTGAAAAGAACTCACACGTAGCTCGGTTCGGGCCGAGACCATGCCTAACCGTGCCGGGCCATCGGGCCACGTGTTCAATTGAGCCGACCCTTCGATCCACCGACTTTGTAAGCCGGTGAGCCGATACTTAGGCGGTAGTGGATTTAGGTCAACTCGGTGGGATACGGCTTGGAATAGCCGATCATTCTCTTCTTCTGCAGATGCCGAACCGGTCTCTCAAGATTGCATCTGATCCACCGTAGGAGCGGGAGGCTGAGCGTTCATGACTTGTTCCTGGCATATTTAGCTAGCCACGCTCGTTTCTCAAAGATTCGCTTCCAGAATCGTCTCTCCCCGCTCCAGCCACTACCTCGTTCCAACACCCTCTCGTCGTAATCCGGTTCGGGCCGCTGTTGCGCCCGTACGTACGTGCACACGTATCCATGTGAATCTCCTTGGGCGGCTCATACAGGAATTGGTAACCGCAAGATCGCCTCCAACCTTGTAGACGACGCACGCCGATGAGTGTTGCTATGGAGCTGCAAACGTGTATGGTAGTGGTGGCCTAGTATAACGGTATTTCTCCCCGGTGAGTTCCTAGAGCAGGTCCGATGGAGTAATACCGATGTTTCTCATGATTTCCTTGAACCACACTAAGCGCCAATGACGCTCCGGGTAGTGTTCACCAGCTCTCGTAATGCCGATGTAGAGAATGAGCCACGGCATAGTTAATTTCCCGGCGCAGGGCTCTGGTACGGTCCTCCGAAGGGAGAGACAGATCTACTCCTTCAAACACGCCTCGAGTTGGAACCCTTTGAACCTAATCCCTTGCGAAACGGGTTCTTTCGAAAGAGCCGATGAGATCTGGCTCGAAGATGGCCTTGAGCTTCATCGTATTTCTTTCTGTGCTCGAGGCGTATCTTCATACTTGATATGTCTGCCCGCCATCTCGCATGTGTGTTGACGTGGTTGTTGTAGAAGATTGTCCCACCGGGCGTGCTAGAAATGTGTTACCCAACCCACCGGCGGGCAAGGGTTAAGCAACACGAAGAGCCGGAGGCTTCCAAGACTCTGCCGGGGGCCCTGGTCCCTCGACGCCGCCCCGCAAATGTCCCGGCACACGTCCTAGCGGTTGTAAGGGCGTGCCACCTCCTATACCTGGTCACGAAGGTGTTGGATTGCTTCGATTAGTTTCCCGCATGGTAGACACGTAAACCATTAAATACGAGCCCGATCGGCTCTCAAGTTTTCCCCGTGGATCGGCTCAAAGAGCCGACCGCGTCCCATGGTTCACGTCGGGTTAACGATGACATGGGGCCCCGCTTGATCAATATAGAGTTAAACCAATCTAACAGTTTAGGTTTTCACCGCATGATCGGAACATCTTACCCGTAGTTGAGCCTAATAGACACGAAAAATAACGGAAAACTAACCCTAAAAGAGGCCTAAAAACCAACATTAAGTCAATTCCCTAACATCCCTCTTAGGACCAACAAACCATACCTTACGCACCACCGGATCGTTCAACCCGCTTGCAAGGCCTAACCATACAGATATTAAACCAATCCTTGAAGAATCAAGGAGCAACTATACCGGACTGGATCTACTAAATAACGAACAGCAAGGTGCTGCCCTCACACCTAGATAGGTATAAGGGCAGCTAGATATCGAGGGACGGCCTAGCTAAGCAAATATGCACAAGAAAAGCATCCATGCAAGCCCCAAAACATCTATGATAAATAGTGCTACCGCCATCAACAACGCTCAGCACGAGCAACACAAGGTAACGACTAAACGGACGCTCTAGATCGCAAGATGCGATATAGGCGCATGATGCTTACCCGGAAGAAACCCTCGAAGAAGGGGGTGCGCCTCATTTGTGTTTGTTGTGAACGTGATTGTCCTCCTTCTCGATAACCCTAGATACATTTATAGTCCAAGGGACTTTCTAGTTGAGGCATAACCGTGCACGTGTTAAACTCTATCTTTTAATTCTAAACTAAGATGCAATCTACTATATTTGTAGATACACAGGCAATCTAGCCCAAACTCTTCGTGCAAGGCCGTTACAGATGCTCCACGCGTATATCCTTCAAGCCCATCTCAACTACGCCCATCTCCCGATTTGGCCAAAATCCGATGATACATGTGTGTTATGCAAACAACAAGGAGTCCCTAGTAGTAAGCCTTTGTATAACTAGCTGTCTATTGATTAATAGATGATCATGGTTTCGTGATCATGAACACTCTGGATGTTGTTAATAACAAGGTTATGTCATTGGGTGAATGATATAATGGACATACACCCAAATAAGAGTAGCATGAGATCAAGTCATTAAGTTCAACTTGCTATAAGCTTCGATACATAGTAATCTAGTCCTTCGACCATGAGATCATGTAAATAAATCACTTACACCGGAAGGGTACTTTGATTGCATCAAACGTCATTGCGTAAATGGGTGGCTATAAAGATGGGATTAAGTATTCCAGAAAGTATGAGTTGAGGCATATGGATCAACAAGTGGGATTTGTCCATCCCGATGACGGATAGATATACTCCGACCCTCTCGTGGAATGTCGTCCGATTAGCTTGCAAGCATGTGACCGGTTCACAAGAGATGACATACCACGGTACGAGTAAAGAGTACTTGCCAGTAACGGTTGAACTAGGTATGGAGATACCTGATACGATCAAACCCTGGACAAGTAAAGTATCGCGTGACAAAGCGAATCGGTATCGATGTAAATGGTTCAACCGATCACTAAGTTATCGTTGAATATGTGGGAGCTGTTATGGATCTCCGGATCCTGCTATTGGTTATTGCTCGGAGAGTAGTCTCAACCATGTCCAGATAGTTCACGAACCGTAGGGTGACGCGCTTTAGGTTCGATGTCGCATAAGTAGATATGAATATGGTATGGAGACGAAGCCACCTGAGTTCGGATGGGATCCAGACATCACGAGGAGGTCCGGGAATGGTCCTAAGAATAAGATTCATATAAGGGAAGCGATTTCTAGGTTTCCTAAAGTTCGGAATTTTTCCTATGGAAGACCTAAGGTTCTAGAAGGTTCCTGAGGGGTCCACCATGGGGCCCACGACCTAGGGGGCCACATGAGCCGAGGGTGTGGTCCAGCCCTAATGGGCCAGGCGCACCAAGCCTCAAGGCCCAGCCGGCCAAACCCCTCCCCCTTTGGGGAAACCCTAAGTGGGAGGTCAACTGGGGTGGCAAGACTCCCCTCTCCCTTGTGCCGCCACTCTAGATGGGTTTGGTCGGGCAGGGGCTACTCCCATGACCCTCCCCCCTATATAAAGAGGGAGGGGGCTGACTCCTGTCCTCAGCCACCTCTTTCTCCGTCGCCCTATCCTCCTCCATACGCCGTCCTGGCTAGCTGCTTCCCTCAGCTTCTTCCTCCTCCGTCACCACCACGACCCGTGTCATTAGGATTCGAGGAGATCTACCACACTCCGCTGCCCCGCCGGAACGGGAGAGGAAGGAGCTTCACGACATCGTAGGCAATTAACTTAGTGGAAGTGCTGCCGGATTGCAACACGGACGATCGACTACCCCAACAACGAGATCTAATCTCGTAGGCTTTGGAATATTCGAGAGTCAGTCTCACACATCTCGTTGCTTCGATCTTGATAGATTAGATCTACCCTTCCCAGATTGGATCTTGGTTTTTTCTTATTCGCGGTAGAATTTTTGTTTTCCTTATGCAACAACCCATCAGTGGTATCCGAGCCGTGTCTATGCATAGATCTCGTTGCACGAGTAGAACACAATGGTTTGCGGGTATTGATGCTTTTGTTGTCTTTTAGTTATGTGTACTTTGATTCATATGATGCAGGGATGAAGTGTCTGGCTAATTTTACATGACCGTCTTCATGAGATTTGCTCCACGTTTGGCATGCAACTTGTATTGCATAAGGGCTTTGCGGGTCTCTGTCTCTCTCACCATAGTTAAGATTCAATTTACTATTCTAATGGGACAACATCGTTGTCTCACAAAACCCACCGACGAGCAAGTGGGTTGCTAAACACGAAGAGCCGGAGGCTTCAAGGCTGCAGAGGACCCTGGTTCCTCGACGTCGTCCCGCAAAATGTTCCAGCACATGACCTAGCGGTTGCAAGGGCGTGCCACCACCTATACCCGGCCAGGAAGGTGTTGAATTGTTTCGATTAGTCTCCTGGCAGTGCATACACGTAAACATTAAATACGAGCCCGATCGTCTCTCAGGTTGCCCTGTGGATCGCTCAAAGAGCCGACGCTCCATGGTTTCGTCGGGTTGACAATGGCATGGGGCCCTTGCTTTGATCAGCATAAAGCTAAACCAATCTACGATAGCTTAGGGTTTTCACCGTATGATCTGAACTCCCACGCGTAGTTGAGCCTAATAGACCAAAAAGATAATGGAAAATCAGTAAAGAGGCCTAAAAACCAACGTTAGTTAATTCCCGAACATCCCTCTTAGAGCTAACAAACCATACCTAGCGCACTACTCGATCGTTCAACCCGTTTGTAAGGCCTAATCATACGTATATTAAACCAATCCTGAAGAACCAAGGAGCAGCTATAACGGATCAGATCTACTAAACAACGAATAAAGACGCCGCTCTGCACTGGATAGGTGTAAGAATGGCCTTAGATATCATGGGATCGCACAAACTCTAAGCGTATATGCATAAGAAAAGCATCTATGCAAGCCCCAAAACATCTATGATAAGTAGTGCTACCACATCAACAACGCTCGGGGCATTTGTTAGCAATAAGGTAAACGTAATAATGAAGCTGCCCAGATCGCAAGATGCGATCTAGGCAACATGATGTTTACCCGGGAGAAACCCGAAAAGAAGGGGTGGCGATGCGCCTGATTTGTTTGTTGTGAACGTGATTGTCCTCCTTCTCCGATAACCCTAGATACATATTTATAGTCCAAGCGACTTTCTAATTTGGACGCACCTAACCGTGCACGAGTTAAACTTATCTTTTAATCTAAACTAGAATACGATCTAATATATTTACATATACACGGGCAATTAAGCCCAAACTCGCGCAAGGCCGCTTCAAAGATGCTCCACGTATATATCTTTCAATTCACTTACGGCCCATCTCCCGATTTGGCCAAAATCCGGTGATAACACATGCCCCCCTGGTTTTGGTAATGATAATTTCAAACCACTGTATTTTTCGAAGGGTCATGTCATGGCAGAGCAGAACCGTCGCAGTATTCTCCATCATGACGCCTTGTCTTCTCAATTTCTCTGCACGATTTGTGTTTTGGCACCACATCCTTGGAAACTGTTCGAGCATTGAATCTCCAATATATCCCCTTTTATTTAACCGCATCGAACAGTTCACCTCTTCTTCCCCCTGCTCCAAACCAGCCATCGGCAAAAAAACCCTCCTCCTTTTTAACCATGTCTTCCTCTTCCTCCTCCCAATCCTGCTCGGGACGAGCAGAACTAAGCTTGGGGATGCTGATACGTCTCTGACGTATCGATAATTTCTTATGTTCCATGCTACTTTATTGATGATACCTACATGTTTTATGCACATTATATGTCATATTTATGCATTTTCTGGAACTAACCTATTAACAAGATGTCGAAGTGCCAGCTCCTGTTTTCTGCGCTGTTTTTGGTTTCTAAAATCCTAGTAACGAAATATTCTCAATTGGACGAAATCAACGCCTGTGTTCCTATTTTGCCCGAAGATCCGGTAACACCCGAGAGTCGCGTAGGGTCTCGTGGGCCCTGCATGACATGGTGGCGCTGCCTGGGCCCTGGCCGCGCCACCCCATGGTGTGGTCGCCCCTTTGACCCTCCCCCCGCGCCGCCTCGTCCCATATAAAGCCCCCGCATCGAAAACCCTGCAAGCAGAAAGCCACGATACGAGAAAAGTCCCGCAGCCGCCGTCATCGCGGGCCAAGATCCTGGGACAAGAGGCCTCTGCTCCCGCACTCGCCGAGCGTAGTGCCCCGAAGGCTTCTCCATCGACACCGCTGCCATCTCCACCGCCATCTTCATCACCGCCGCCGCCTCCCATGAGGAGGGGAGTAGTTCTCCATCGAGGGCTCGGGGCTGTACCGGTAGCTATGTGGTTCATCTCTCTCCTATGTAGTTCAATACAATAATCTCATGAGCCGCCTTACATGATTGAGATTCATATGATGATGCTTGTAATCTAGATGTCATTATGCTAGTCAAGTGGGTTTTACTTTATGTGATCTCCGGAGACTCCTTGTCCCACGTGTGTAAAGGTGACAAGTGGGTGCACCGTGTGGGTCTCTTAGGCTATATTTCACGAAGTACTTATTCACCGTTGAATAGCTTAGTGAAGTGCTTATTTATATCTCTTTATAAATGGCATCGTATAACAATTTATCTATGTGCTACTCTAGCAAAGTTATTATTAAAGTAGTTTTATTCCCCCTCGCATGTGTGTAAAGGTGACAAAGGTATGCACTGCAGTTATACTTGGTTTATGCTATGACTATGATCTCTTGTAGATTGCGGTAAGTTAACTATTGCTATGATAATATTGATGTGATCTATTCCTCCTACATATGCATGAAGGTGATAGTGTGCATGCTATGCTAGTACTTGGTTTAGTCTGTTGATCTATCTTACACTAAAGGTTACTAAACATGAGCATTATTGTGGAGCTTGTTAACTCCGGGCATTGAGGGTTCGTGTAATCCTACGCAATATGTTCATCATCCAACAAAGTGTAGAGTATGCATTTATCTATTCTGTTATGTGATCAATGTTGAGAGTGTCCATAGTGAAAGTGTAATCCCTAGGCCTTGTTCCCAACTACTGCTGAGTTACTACTGCTTGTTTACCGTTTTTATCACATTACTCGTCGTAATACTACCACCATCAACTACACGCCATCAAGCTATTTTCTCGTTACGCTACACGTCATATATATTCATACCACTCCAGATTTACCATTCTTCGCTTCGAACTAGTGCACCTATTTGTGTGTTGGGGACACAAGAGACTTCTTGCTTTGTGGCTGCAGGTTGCATGAGAGGGATATCTTTGACCCTCTCCCTCCCCGAGTTCGATAAACCTTGGGTGATCCACTTTAAGGGAAACTTGTTGTTCTACAAACCTCCGCACTTGGAGGCCCAACACCTCTACAAGAATATAGAAGCACACGTAGGACATCAAGCTATTTTCTCTCGCGCGTTGCCGGGCAGGAAAGGTAAAAGGTACTCACACTCCTGGGACTGCTACTAAGCTATTTCCTACGCCATTGTGGGCATCAAGTTATTTCCTTTAGATCAAGAGAATATGCATATTTGTTTCTTGTTTACACTAGTTAGGCATAATGGAAACAACAAAAAATATGAGAGATCTTTATGAACTTTGTAATTTTGAATTAGGACATGATGTGTTTGAAGAGAGAATTAAAAACCCATGGAACTTTATATGCATGATAATGGGAATGCTATTAGTATGAATGCTTTGAACACCATTGTTGCTAATGCTATGGAAAATTCTAAGCTTGGGAAGCTGGTTTTGATGAGCATGACATTTTTAGTCCCCCAAGCATTGAGGAGAAAATTTACTTTGATGATACTTTGCCTCCTATTTGTGATGATTATAATGATAGTGGTATTTTTGTTACCACCCGTTATGGAGGATAAATTTGATTATGATTACAATATACCTCTTATATTTGATAGCTACTTTTGTTGAATTTGCTCTCACTACAACTAATAAAATTGATTATGCTTATGTTGGGAGTAGTAATTATTTTATGCAGGAAAGAGACTCATGATAAGAATGCTTTATGTGATAGTTATATTGTTGAGTTTGCTCATGATGCTACTTAAAGTTATTATGAGAGAGGAAAATATGGTTTTCATGTTACTAAAACACCTCTCTATGTGCTGAAATTCTTGAAGCTACACTTGTTTTATCTTCCTATGCTTGTTACTTTGCTCTTCATGAACTTGTTTATTTGCAAGGATTCCTATGCATAGGAAGCATGTTAGATTTAAATGTTTTGAATTTGCCTCTGGATGCTCTCTTTGGCTTTCAACTACTATTTCTTGAGAGTGCATCATTGAAACTGTCATTGAGCCCATCTTAATGGCTATAAAGAAAGAACTTCTTGGGAGATAACCCATAAAGTTTTTTTTTACTACAGTACTTTGTTTTATATTTGTGTCTTGAAGTTGTTTACTACTGTAGTAACCTCTCCTTACTATGTTTTTGTGCCAAGTAAAGTTTCTATGTCAGTTGATGTTATATTTGGGGTCGCTGCACAGAAACAGCATCGCTGTCTGTCACGAATCTGGGCACAGTTCTCTGTAGAAAATTCGAAAAATCTGCCAATTTACGAGCTGATCCTCAGATATGTACGCAACTTTCATTAGTTTTGAGTTTTTCCATTTGAGCAAGTCTGGTGTCATTTATAAATTCGTCTTTACGGACTGTTCTGTTTTTGACAGATTCTGCCTTTTTATTTCGCATTGCCTCTTTTGCTATGTTGGATGAATTTCTTGATCCATTAATGTCCAGTAGCTTTATGCAATGTCCAGAAGTGTTAATAATGATTGTGTCAAACTTCTGAACATGTGAATTTTGATTATGCACTAACCCTCTTAATGAGTTTGCTTGAAGTTTGTGTGAAGGAAGTTTTCAAGGGTCAATAGAAGAGGGTGATATAATGTGATTCGAGAAGAGTGAAAGGTCTAGCTTCTTGGGGATGCCCCTGGTTCATCCCTGCATATTTCCAAGAAGACTCAAGCATCTAAGTTTGGGGGATGCCCAAGGCATCCTCTTCATCGACAACTTATCGTGCTCTTCTAGTGAAACTATATTTTACCCATCACATCCTATGTATTTTACTTGGAGTGTCTCTGGGTGCTTTTGTTTTTGTTTTTGTTTTGTTATCTTAGTTCTCTGAATAAGTTCATCCTTGTGTGGAGAGAGACACGCTCCGCTGGTTCGTATGAACACATGTGTTCTTAGCTCATAATATTCATGGCGGAGTTTCTTCGTTAAATTGTTATATGGTTGGAATTGAAAATGCTACATGTAGTAATTGGTAGAATGTCTTGGATAATGTGATACTTTGCAATTGTTGTGCTCATGTTTAAGCTCTGCATCATATACTTTGCACCCATTAATGAAGAAATACATAGAGCTTGCTAAAATTTGGTTTCCATAATTGGTCTCTCTAAGGTCTAGATAATTTCTAGTAAAAGAGTTTGAACAACAAGGAAGACGGTGTAAAGTCTTATAATGTTTACAATATGTCTTTATGTGAGTCTTGGCCGCACCGGTTCATCCTTGAGTTTTCTTCAAATAACCTTGCTAGCTTCAAACCTTGTATCGAGAGGGAATTACTTCCTCATGCATCCAAAATCCTGAGCCAACTACTGTGCCATTTGTGTCCATCATACTCACCTACTACATGGTATTTCTCCGCCATTCCAAAGTAAATTGCTTGGAGTGCTACCTTAAACAATTCAAAAGTTATTACCTCTTATTTGTGTCAATGTTTTATAGTTCATGAGGAAGTATGTGTGTTTTATCTTCGATCTTGTCATTTACTTTTGACAGATTCTCACAATGGACTAGTGGCTTCATCCGCTTATCCAATAATTTTGCAAAAAGAGCTGGCAATGAGGTTCCCAGCCTCAATTAATTAACTTGCATTAATAATTCTCTTCACATGTTTTGCTCTCATCTATCAGTAAGCAACTTAAATTTGCAAATAGACACTCCTCCATGGTATGTGAATGTTGGAAGGCACCCGAGGATTCGGTTAGCCATGGCTTGTGTGGCAAAAGGATGGGAGGAGTGTCATCCATAAATAAAGAAAAACTAAACTAAAGTACATGTAAACAAAAGAGAAGAGGATGATCTACCTTTGCCGGTAGAGATAACGTCCTTCATGGGAGTCGCTTTTTGAAAGTCTGCCTGGAGGGGGTTAGAGTACTCGCTACCATTCGTTGACAACAACAAACACCTCTCAAAGCTTTATTTTTATGCTCTCTTATGCTTCAAAATCAAAGCTCTAGCACAAATACAAGAATCGATGCTTTCCTCTTTGAAGGACCTTTCTTTTACTTTTTATTGTTGAGTCGGTTTACCTATTTCTCTCCACCGTACCTCAAGAAGCAAACACTTGTGTAACCGGTGCATTGATTCCTACATACTTGCATATTGCATTTGTTATATTACTCTATGCTGACAATTATCCATGAGATATACATGTTACAAGTTGAAAGCAACCGCTGAAACTTAATCTTCCATTGTGTTGCTTCAATGTCTATACTTTAAATTATTGCTTTATGAGTTAACCTTTATGCAAGACTTATTGATGCCTGCCTTGAAAGTGCTATTCATGAAAAAGCCCTTGCTTTATGATTCACTTGTTTACTCATGTCATTACCATTGTTTTGATCACATTCATTACATATGCTTACAATAGTAATGATCTCATGATTATGATGGCATGTCACTTCAGAAATTATCTTTGTTATCGCTTTACCTGCCGGTTTGCAAACTAAGCTTTCAGATGCTGATACGTCTCAAACCTGATCGATAATTTCTTATGTTCCATGCTACTTTATTGATGATACCTACATGTTTTATGGACATTATATGTCGTACATTCTTCGGAACTAACCTATTAACAAGATGCCGAAGTGCCGCTTCCTGTTTCTGCTGTTTTTGGTTTCGAAATCCTAGTAACGAAATATTCTCGAATTGGACTAAATCAACGCCTTGTGTTCCTATTTTGTCCAAGCATCCGTAACACCCGAGAGCAGAGGGGGAGTCCCGTGGGCCCCAGGGAGACATGGTGCGCGGCCAGGGCTGGGCCCGCGCCACCCTATGGTGTGGTCGCCCCTTTGACCCTCCCCGCGCCGCCTCTTCGCCTATATAGCCCCCCCGCATCGAAACCCCATGCAGAAAGCCACGATATGCAGAAAAGTTCCAGAGCGCTCGTCATCGCGAAGCCAAGATCCGGGGGACAGAAGTCTCTGTCGGCACGCCGCCGGGAAAGGGAAGTGCCCCCGGAAGGCTTCTCCATCGACAACCGCCGCCATCTCCACCGCCATCTTCATCACCGTCGCCTCCCATGAGGAGGAGTAGTTCTCCATCGAGGCTCTGGTCTGTACCGAGCTATGTGGTTCATCTCTCCTATGTAGTTCAATACAATAATCTCATGAGCTGCCTTACATGATTGAGATTCATATGATGATGCTTGTAATCTAGATGGCCTTTATGCTAGTCAAGTGGGTTTACTTATGTGATCTCCGGAGACTCCTTGTCCCACGTGTGTAAAGGTGACAAGGTGTGCACTGGGTGGGTCTCTTAGGCTATATTTCACGAAGTACTTATTCACTCGTTGAAGAGCGTAGTGAAGTGCTTATTATATCTCTTTATGATTGCAATGTGTATCGTATCATCACTTCTATCTATGTGCTACTCTAGCAAAGTTATTAAAGTAGTTTTATTCCTCCCGCATGTGTGCAAAGGTGACAATGCGTGCATCGTTAGTACTTGGTTTATGCTATGATCATGATCTCTGTAGATTGTGGGGTTAACTATTGCTATGATAATATTGATGTGATCTATTCCTCCTCGTATATGCATGATACACGCCATCAGCATGCTATGCTAGTACTTGGTTTAGTCGTTTGATCTATCTACACTAAAGGTTACTAAAACATGAGCATTATTGTGGAGCTTGTTAACCCCGGCATGGTTCGTGTGGTAATCCTACGCAATATGTTCATCATCCAACAAAAGTGTAGAGGCGCATTTATTTATTCTGTTATGATCAATGTTGAGAGTGTCCACTAGTGAAAGTGTAATCCCAGGCCTTGTTCCCAAATACCGCTGAGTTACCACGTTTGTTTAATGCTTTATCACAGCACACCGTAATACTCACCACCATCAACTACACGCCATCAAGCTATTTTCTGCCGCCGCTACTGCTCATATTCATACCACCTGTATTTCACTATCTCTTCGCTCGAACTAGTGCACCTATTAGTGGTGTTGGGGACACAAGAGACTTCTTGCTTTAAGGTTTTTGTGGTTGCATGAGAGGGATATCTTGACCTCTTCCCTCCGAGTTCGATAAACCTTGGGTGATCCACTTAAGGGAAAACTTTGCACCCTGTTTCACAAACCTCTGCACTTGGAGGCCCAACACTGCCTACAGGAAAGGAGGGGAACGTAGACATCAGCCATCTACGATGCTCTCGCGCCCGAGCACTGGATGCGGGAGAATGGGACTTCTCCATCGAGCCTGAGGTCGACGAACCCCGCACCGCCAAGAAGACCTCCTGGCCTCGGTCGACCGGGAGGCCGGGAGGCTGGGCCATGGCAGGACGACCTCCTCTCATGGGAGATGGATCCTTCCCCCGACGAAGAGGAAGAAGAAGCTGAGTATCCGAAGAAGAAGACCTCGACACGTGACACCAATTCCGCCAAAGCGCATCCGGGGCCGGGCTTGGTCAGATGATGATGATGACGACGAGGAGGGGATGAAGATGCTATCATGTGCTTCATCAAAGAGCTTATGAAGAGCCCGCTCGATAGCGCCTCTAATGCGATTTACTCATCGCAGGGCAAGGACATGATACGTCTCCAACGTATCGATAATTTCTTATGTTCCATGCTACTTTATTGATGATACCTACATGTTTTAAGTGCACATTATATGTCGTATTTATGCATTTTCTGGAACTAACTCATTAACAAGATGCCGAAGGCTGTTTTCTGCTGTTGTTTGGTTTCAGAAATCCTAGTAACGAAATACTCGGACCTGACGAAATCAACGCCTGTGTTCCTATTTCCTTGCCCTAAGCATCCGTAACACCCGAGCCGCTGTGAGGGGCCCCGTGGCCCTGGGATGACATGCAGGCGCGGCCGTGGCTGGGCCCGCGCCGCACCCTATGGTGTGGGCGCCCTTTCGCACCCCCCTCGCGCCGCCTCTTTGCTCTATAAAGCCCCCGCATCGAAACCCCACGGGAGAAAGCCACGATACGAGAAACCTTCCAGCCGCCACATCGCGGGCCAAGATCCGGGACAGGAGTCTCTCGTTCGCAAGATCACTGGCCGAGCGGGAAGTGCCCCGGAAGGCTTCTCCATCGACACCGCTGCCATCTCCACCGCCATCTTCATCACCGCTCCTGCTCCCATGAGGGAGGGAGTAGTTCTCCATCGAGGCTCTGGGTTGTACCGGTAGCTATGTGGTTCATCTCTCTCCTATGTAGTTCAATACAATAATCTCATGAGCTGCCTTACATGATCGAGATTCATATGATGATGCTTGTAATCTAGATGTCATTATGCTAGTCAAGTGGGTTTTACTTATGTGATCTCCGGAGACTCCTTGTCCCACGTGTGTAAAGGTGACACTGTGTGCACCGTGTGGGTCTCTTAGGCTATATTTCACGAAGTACTTATTCACTGTTGAAGAGCGTAGTGAAGTGCTTATTTATATCTCTTGATGATTGCAATGTGTTTGTATCACACTTTATCTATGTGCTACTCTAGTGATGTGTTATTAAAGTAGTTTTATTCCTCCTGCATGTGTGCAAAGGTGACAGAGCGTGCACCGTGTTAGTACTTGGTTTATGCTATGATCATGATCTCTTGTAGATTGCGAAGTTAACTATTGCTATGATAATATTGATGTGATCTATTCCTCCTACATATGCATGAAGGTGACAATGTGTGTATGCTATGCTAGTACTTGGTTTAGTCTTTTGACCTATCTTACACTTAAGTTACTTAAACATGAGCATTAGTGTGGAGAGACGTATCAGGTTCGTGTAATCCTACGCAACAATTCATCCAACAAAAGTGTAGAGGCATTTATCTATTTCGTTATGTGATCAATGTTGAGAGTGTCCACTAGTGAAAGTAATCCCTAGGCCTTGTTCCTAAATACTCCTGAGTTACTACTGCTGTTTACTGTTTTACTGTGTTACTACCGCTGCAATACTACTCTACCTATCAACTACACGCTCAAAGAAGCTATTTTCTCGGCACCATTGCTACTGTTCATATATATCTATACCACCTCGTATTTCACTATCTCTTTCGCCGAACTAGTGCACCTATTAGGTGTGTTGGGGACACAAGAGACTTCTGCTTTGTGGTTGCAGGGTTGCATGAGAGGGATATCTTTGACCTCTTCCTCCCTGAGTTCGATAAACCTGGGTGATCCACTTAAGGGAAAACTTGCTGCTGTTCTACAAACCTCGCACTTGGAGGCCCAACACTGCCTACGAGAATAGGAAGCAATCGTAGACATCAAGCTATTTTTCCGGCGCTCGCGTCGGGGAGGAAAGGTAAAAGGTACTCACTCCGGATCTCGGCTATAGGCTATTTTCCCGGCGCCATTGTAAGTACTTGAAGCTATTTCTTACTCTGCAATTGTTACATTTGGTTTCTTGTTTACACCTAGTTAGGCATAATGGAAAACAACACAAATATGAGAGATCTTTATGAACTCTTATCTTGAATTAGGACATGATGTGTTTGAAGAGAGAATTAAAAACCCATGAACTTTATATGCATGATAATGGGAATGTTATTAGTATGAATGCTTTGAACACCATTGTTGCTAATGCTATGGAAAATTCCAAGCTTGGGAAGCAGGCTTTGATGAGCATGATATTTTTAGTCCCCCAAGCATTGAGGAGAAAATTTATTTTGATGATACTTTGCCTCCTATTTATGATGATTATAATGATAGTAGTCTTTTGTTACCACCGTTATGGAGGATAAATTGATTATGATTACAATATACCTCCTATATTTGATAGCTACTTTTGTTGAATTTGCTCCCACTACAACTAATAAAATTGATTATGCTTATGTTGGGAGTAGTAATTATTTTATGCATGAGACTCAGATAAGAATGCTTTATGTGATAGTTATATTGTTGAGTTTAATCATGATGCACTGAAAATTATTAGAGAGAGGAAAATATGGTTGTAGAAATTTTCATGTTACTAAAACACCTCTCTATAAGCTACTGAAATTTTTGAAGTTACATTTTGTTTTATCTTCCTATGCTTGTTAGCTTTGCTCATGAACTTGTTTATTTACAAGATTCCCATGCATAGAAAGTTAGGTGTAAATGTGTTTTGAATTTGCCTCTTGATGCCCTCTTTGCTTCAACTACTATTTCTGGCGAGTGCATCAACCAAATCGCTTTTATTTCATCTTTTAATGGCTATAAAGAAAGAACTTCTGGGAGATAACCCATGTGTTTTTTTTTTTACTACAGTACTTTGTTTTATATTTGTGTCTTGGAAGTTGTTTACTACTGTAGCAACCTCTCATCATGTTTTTGTGCCAAGTAAAGTTTCTATGTCAAAGTTGATGTTATATTTGGATCGCTGCGCAGAAACAGCATCGCTGTCTGTCACGAATCTGGGCACAAGTCTCTGTAGAAAATTCGAAAAATCTGCCAATTTACGAGCGTGATCCTCAGATATGTACGCAACTTTCATTAGTTTTGAGTTTTTCCATTTGAGCAAGTCTGGTGCCATCTTTTAATTCGTCTTTACGGACTGTTCTGTTTTTGACAGATTCTGCCTTTTATTTCGCATTGCCTCTTTTGCTATGTTGGATGAATTTCTTTTGATCCATTAATGTCCAGTAGCTTTATGCAATGTCCAGAAGTGAAAAGAATGTTTGAAGTCACCTCTGAACATGTGAATTTTGATTATGCACTAACCCTCTAATGAGTTTGCTTGAAGTCTGGTGTGAAGGAAGTTTTCAAGGGTCAATAGAAGAGGGTGATATAATGTGATCGAGAAGAGTGAAAAGTTCAAGCTTGGGGATGCCCCCGTGGTTCATCCCCAAGATATTTTAAGAAGACTCAAGCATCTAAGCTTGGGATGCCCAAGGCATCCCCTTCTTCATCGACAACTTATCAGGTTTCTCTTCTAGTGAAACTATATTTTTATTCCGTCACATCCTATGTATTTTACTTGAGCGTCTGTGTGTTTTTATTTTTGCTTTGTTTTGTTATCTTAGTTCTCTGAATAAAGTTCATCCCCTTGTGTGGGAGAGACACGCTCCGCTGGTTCGTATGAACACATGTGTTCTTAGCTCATAATATTCATGGCGAAGTTTCCTCCTTCGTTAAATTGTTATATGGTTGGAATTGGAAAATGCTACATGTAGTAATTGGTAAAATGTCTTGAATAATGTGATACTTTGCAATTATTGTGCTCATGTTTAAGCTCTTGCATCATATGCTTTGCACCCATTAATGAAGAAATACATAGAGCTTGCTAAAATTTGGTTTGCATAATTGGACTCTCTAAGGTCTAGATAATTTCTAGTATTGAGTTTGAACAACAAGGAAGACGGTAGAGTCTTATAATGTTTACAATATGTCTTTTATGTGAGTTTTGCTGCACCGGTTCATCCTTGAGTTTGTTTCAAATAAACTTGCTAGCCTAAACCTTGTATCGAGAGGGAATACTTCTCATGCATCCAAATCCTTGAGCCAACCACTATGCCATTTGTGTCCACCATACCTACCTAATACATGGTATTTTTCCGCCATTCCAAAGTAAATCTCTTGAGTGCTACCTTTAAACAAATTCAAAATTTATCACCTCTTATTTGTGTCAATGTTATAGCTCATGAAGAAGTATGGTGTTTATCTTTCAATCTGGGTTAAGCAACTTTCACCAATGGACTAGTGGCTTCATCCGCTTTTCCAATAACTTTGCAAAAGAGCTGGCAATGGGATTCCCAGTCCAAATTAATTAACAAAAAATAGACACTCCTCCAGGGTATGTTGGACGGGACCCGAAGGATTCGGTTAGCCATGGCTTGAGGAAGCAAAGGTGGGGAGGAGGTCAACATAATAAAACTAAAATAAAAAGGCACTCCTTCATGGTATGAGATTGTTAAAAGGGCACCCGAGATTCGGTTAGCCATGGTTTGTAAAGAAAGAAAGGTTGGAAGGGAGTGCCACCCAAAACAAAATAAAATGGGAGGCGCTCTTTGAAGGTTTGTCCGGCAAGGGGGTTAGAGTACCCGCTACCATTCGTTGGACAACAACAAACACCTCTCAAAGCTTTATTTTTATGCTCTCTTTTATGTTTTCAAAATCAAAGCTCTAGCACAAATACAGCAATCGATGCTTTCCTCTTTGAAGGACCTTTCTTTACTTTTATTGTTGAGAGTCAGTTCACCTATTTCTCCACCTCAAGAAGCAAACACTTGTGAACTGTGTATTGATTCCACATACTTGCTTATTGCAGATTGATATATTACTCATGTTGACAATTATCCATTTAGATATACATGTTACAAGTTGAAAGCAAACCGCTGAAACTTAATCTTCCATTATGTTGCTTCAATGTCTATACTTTAAATTATTGCTTTATGAGTTAACTCTTATGCAAGACTTATTGATGCCTCTTGTCTTGAAAGTACTATTCATGAAAAGTCTTTTGCTTTATGATTCATTTGTTTACTCATGTCATTACCATTGTTTTGATCGCTGCATTCATTACATATGTTTACAATATGATCAAGTTTATGATGGCATGTCACTTAAGAAATTATCTTTGTTATCGTTTTTCCTGCTCGGGACGAGCAGAATCTCATGTGTCACGCTCTCCAACGTATCGATAATTTCTTATGTTCCATGCTACTTTATTGATGATACCCACATGTTTTATGCACATTATATGTCTTATTTATGCATTTTCTCGGAACTAACCTATTAACAAGATACTGAAGTGCCAGTTTTGTTTTCTGTTGTTTCTGGTTTCAGAAATCCTAGTAACGAAATATTCTCTAATTGACGAAATCAACGCCTCAGGTTCCTATTCCAAGCCCTGAAGCATCCGTAACACCCGAGAGTCGTTGAGGTGGGGCCCCGTGGCCCCAGATGACATGGTGGCGCGGCCAGGGCTGGGCCCGCGCCACCCTATGGTGTGGGCGCCTCTTTCGCCCCCCCGCGCCGCCTCTTCGCCATATAAAGGTCCCTGACCTAAAAACACCGCCAGAGAAAGCCACGATACGAGAAACCTTCCAGGGCTGTCTTCGCGAAGCCAAGATCTGGGGACAGAGTCTCTCGTTCGCACACTGCCGAGCTGTGGAAGTGCCCCGAAGGCTTCTCCATCGACACTGCCATCTCCACCGCCATCTTCATCACCGCCGCTCCCATGAGGAGGAGTAGTTCTCCATCGAGGCTCGTACCGGTAGCTATGTGGTTCATCTCTCTCTATGTAGTTCAATACAATAATCTCATGAGCTGCCTTACATGATTGAGATTCATATGATGATGCTTGTAATCTAGATGTCATTATGCTAGTCAAGTGGGTTTTACTTATGTGATCTCCTGAGACTCCTTGTCCCACGTGTGTAAAGGTGACAATGTGTGTGCACCGTGTGGTCTCTTAGGCTATATTTCACGGAAGTACTTATTCATTGTTGAAGAGCGTAGTGAAGTGCTTATTTATATCTCTTGATGATTGCAATGTGTTTGTATCACAATTTATCTATGTGCTACTTAGTGATGTGTTATTAAAGTAGTTTTATTCCTCCTGCATGTGTGCAAAGGTGACAGTGCGTGCACCGTGTTAGTTACTTGGTTTATGCTATGATCATGATCTCTTGTAGATTGCGAGGTTAACTATTGCTATGATAATATTGATGTGATCTATTCCTCCTACATATGCATGAAGGTGATAGTGTGCATGCTATGCTAGTACTTGGTTTAGTCTTTTGATCTATCTTACACTTAAGGTTACTTAAACATGAGCATTATTATGGAGCTTGTTAACTCCATTGAGGGTTCCTGTAATCCTACGCAATGTGTTCATCATCCAACAAAAGTGTAGAGTATGTATTTATCTATTCTGTTATGTGATCAATGTTGAGAGTGTCCACTAGTGAAAGTGTAATCCTGTTATCCTTGTTCCTAAATACCGCTGAGTTTCACGTTTGTTTACCGTTTTACCTGTTGCCATCACGTAATAATTACCACCATCAACTACACGCCGCTACTACTGCTCAGCACCGTTGCTACTTCTCATATATATTCATACCACCTCTGATTTCACTATCTCTTCGTCGAACTAGTGCACCTATTAGGTGTGTTGGGGACACAAGAGACCCTTGTATCTTATGCAGGGTTGTATGAGAGGGATATCTTTGACCCTTTCCTCCCTGAGTCCGATAAAACTTGGGTGATCCACTTAAGGGAAAACTTGCCGCCGTTCTACAAACCTCGCACTTGAGTTTCAACACGGTTTGGCGGAAAGGAGTGGGAACGTAGGACATCATGACAAATTCTTAGATTAGGGATGTAGCTAGGTTACTAGCAAAGTAACAGGCACTCGTATGGACCCTCTTGAGAGCAATTAGTTTTTGTCGTAAAATCCTCTTTGAATCAATGAAGATGCTCTTCGAATTTATCTTCTAATCATCCGATTTCATCTTCATCTTCCGATTGTCAAAGGTGGTCAACGCCCCCAAGAGCCGATAGCTCAGACGTTTTTTATCATCGACGCCTTAACGTCAATCCGATAAGCTAAATCCTTACTCGTACAATGACTTGATACCCGACTATGATATCAGACTTAAAGTCAATGATCGCGCATCGGGTTATTTCTATTCTAAAGTCGATGTCTGCAGAATGGCCGTTTCCCAAAAGTTTCTGTACTGCCACTGGTCGATTGCAGACGTCTCCATATCTTACCGCTCATCATCCCACATGCTTGGGAAGTACGCCGATTTCATGCATCGGCCTCCATATCTTACTTCTACTCATCATCCCACATGCTTGGGAAGTACTTCTTGAGATGCTGGCCATTGACAGTCACTGGGAACTTCACACCATCCAACTGTTCGAGCATGCGTGCATGCCGTTTAAAACTTGGTCGACTTTGTACGGGCCGTGCCAATTTGGAGACCACTTTCCATACATTTTATCCTTAGTTCCCAACGGCAATTCAATACAGCTTGCCACACCAGATCACCCACCTGGAACTCCTTTGGCTTCAATTTCTTATTAGGCACGAGCCACCTTGGCTTTATTCTCCTTGATCTTCTCCAAGTGCCCAAAGTCTAAGTTCCGTTGCATCCTCAATATCTGCTGTCATCGGTGTTGCATATTCTTCTTTAGGTTAGATCATTCAAACGTAACCCTTTCTCGAATCTCGCCTGATTTCCAACACAAACCTTTCTGTCC
Source organism: Lolium multiflorum (assembly GCA_030979885.1). Lineage (NCBI taxonomy): Eukaryota > Viridiplantae > Streptophyta > Magnoliopsida > Poales > Poaceae > Lolium > Lolium multiflorum. The sequence continues at coordinate 89,991,666 of CM061750.1, read as the reverse complement.
ATAGACCACATGGTATGGCGAGGTTTTTATTGCTCCATGACACGATATCTTCTCATCATCCCACATGTCTGGGAAGTACCGGCCGTTTCATGCATCGGCCTCCATATTCCACTGTCCATCATCCCCTGCTGTATACTTTGATGCTGGCCATTGACACCCACTGGGAACTTCACACAATTGCTCGAGCATATATGCATTGCCGTTTAAAACTTGGTCGACTTTGTACGGGTCGTGCAATTTGGAGACCACTTTCCATACATTTTATCCTTTAGTTCCCAACGGCAATACGGCTTCCCATACCAGATCACCTGGAACTCCTTTGGTTTCAATTTCTTATTATATGCACGAGCCACCTTGGCTTTATTCTCTTTGATCTTCTCAAGTGCCCAAAGTCTAAGTTCCGTTGCATCCTCAATACTGTCGCTCATCAGGGCTGCATATTCTTCAGTAGTAGTTAGATCATTCTGAAACGTAACCCTTCTCGACCCGGCTTGGATTTCCCAAGGTAACACAGCTTCTTGTCCATAGACCAGATGGTATGGCGAGGTTTTTATTGCTCCATGACACGACATGCGATAAGCCCACAAAGCTTCTGCTAACATTCAAAGCCGTCTAGGTATGTCTAAGGGTGAAATCAAACCTTGATCAAACTTTTGTTGGACGTCACTGTCCATTTGCTTCTGAGCTGCACACGAGACGATCGGGATCACTTTGATTCCCATCATCACGTAATTTCTAACCTCTAGAAACGAAACCGAACCTCCATCGGTCGTGGTAGTCTGGGGATTCCGAATCTGTGGATGACATGCTCCTTCACAAAATCGACAACATCTCATGATTCACTGCCTTCATAGGGACAACCTCTACCCATTTGGTAAAATAATCTAATGGACAGAACGTGTACATGACCTTTGCTCGAAGGAGGATGTATCTTGCCGATCATATCCATGCCTCGGAATGGCCACAGCTTGATGATAGGATTCATTGCTGATGCGGGTACCATCTGATACTCCCAAACCTCCGACATGCTTGACACCCTTTATAGTATTGGAAACAATCTTCAAGCATGGGCCAATAAAATCCCGATCGCCCGATCAACCACTTCATCTTATGAGCCGACCGGTGAGTTCCACAGCACCCTCATGTACCTCATGCAAGAGCCGATTAGACTCGGCTGGTCCCAAACACTTGAGGAGTAACCCTTCCAAAGTTCTGTAGAACATATCATCCCCAATCAGGACGTACTTCATGGCTCTGTATATCCGTTTAGGTGCCCCCGAGCCGGATCCTTCAAGTAATTGAAGATATCTGCTCTCCAATCGTCGGTTCCATGAGCTGCACCTGAAAATCGGCTTCTTCGACCACGTCTTTGTATCCTGACTGCGAGGTCGTTTGCCTCGGCATTTTGCGTCCTTGGGATCCAATGAAAGTTGATATACCTGAACTGGGCCATCAGCTCACGGCATTGCATCCATAATGGGAAAAGTGACCCGCTCTCACACATGTATTCCTCCGTGAGTTGAGAAATCACCAATTTGGAATCCCCAAAGATCTCCACCGCCTCCGCCCCGGCCCAATAGCAACTCCATTCCCTTGCATATCGCTTCATACTCAGCAACATTGTTAGTGCAAGGTGTAGATAACCTGATGGAGAAGGAGTATGTTGCCCCCCGAGGCGACACGAGTAGCATGCCGATGCCACAACCATCTTCACAGACTGATCCATCAAAGAACATGGTCCATGCACGTACGGACAGTGCTGCCACATCCATCTTTATTCGTTCAGCAATGAGATCGGCCAACGCTTGTCCCTTGACTGCTTTCGCAGGCTGATACCGGATATCAAATTCGATAGAGCAAACATCCATTTGCCGAGCCGGCCTTTCACAGGAGCCGACAACATGTGCTTGATGACATCCGATTTGCATATGACGATGATTGCTGAAGATGTGCCGAATCTTGGTGCGTAAAGAACAGCAGAGGCATAACTTCGATCTCGAGATACCTGTTTCGCATCCAACATCCTTCTCGCCGAGGTAGAACACCACCTCTCCCACCATCATGAACCTGTACCACCACCGACGCGATGGAGGTGTCAGCCACCGACAAGTAAATGTAGAAGGGTCTGTCTTGCCGTGGTGGAACCAACACAGGTGGCTTCGTCAAGTATTCTTTAATATCGTCAAATGCTTTTTGTTGCTCTGCCCCCCACGAAACTCGTCGTCAGACTTAATTTTGACCAGTCCCATGAATGGCTCGATTCGTCCTGACAGGTTAGAGATAAACCTTCTGACGAAATTGATTTTGCCAATGAGACATTGGAGCTCCTTCTTAGTGGTGGGTGGATTCATTGTCCGCACCGCCTCTTGACTTTTCAGGCCGATCTCAATTCCACGCTCATGGACCAGGAAACCCAAGAACTGACCGGCCGTCACACCAAAGGCACACTTTTTTGGATTCATTCTTAGTCCGAACTTCCTAGTTCGGTCGAGGACGCGCCGTAAATCTCCCAAGTGCCCGTCCACCGAAACAGACTTAACCACCACGTCATCGATGTAAATCTCGACCAATTTGCCGATCAAATCGTGAAAGATGTAATTCATGGCCCTTTGGTATGTTGCGCCAGCATTCTTCAGTCCAAACGTCATGATACATATTCAAACAAGCCCACCGAGCCCGGCACTCTGAACGCAGTCTTGTTTATATCTTCTGGAGCCATAAAGATTTGGTTGTAGCCGGCATTACCATCCATGAAGCTCAAAATTTATGACCAGCCGCTGCATTGATCAAAGTCTCGCTACCGGCATTGGTATTCGGCCCTTGGGGTGGCAATCGTTGAGATTCGAAAATCTATGGCACGCGCCACCGGCCATCCTTTTTCTCCACAGTACGCACCACGTTGGAAATCCATTCAGCGTACATGCATGGCCCGATGAACCCGGCGTCTAACATCTTCTGGATCTCTTTCTTGATTTCCACCAAGATTTCGGCCTTCATTGTCGGCGCGCTGCTGTTGGAAACGGCCAAACTTTCTTCCGAGGGAGCCGATGCTCTATAATGCTCGCTAACCTGCATTGTAATCTCATGCGAAACAACTGGGTATTCCTTCAACAGGCTATCAATTGGCTCTTCACCGCGGATCCAACTTTTTGCCACAAATGTTGGTCGGTTTATCCCTGTGGCCAATGTCAATCTCTTCCAATTCATCAACATGTAAACCCATACCCCGCCCCGTCGCCTGCTAAATCCATGTCGCGCATCGGCAGCAGCATGTTGAGGTTGGCTTTAGCCGATCGCTAGAATCGGCCTCCTTTTCCGTCGTAAGGCTTACAGAGGATTCACCACTTTCATCGTTTGGGGCCGATCGTGTGGATCGCCCCTCTTCACCTTTGCCGGAGCGACTGCTCTGCTTATCGCCATGGCGGTCTAAGCCCTGCCATATTGATATCAAACGAGCAACCTGCTCGCCCCCATGCAAAGGATCGACGACCACGTTGACTTCGAAACGCTGCGTGTCAACTCATGGCAAACCGACCGAAGAGTAATCGTCCTTTCTATCGCCATCCGATCTGTCCGCGCAAGACTTTGGTGTGCTAGGTGGCATGGTGAACGTGTCATGCCATTTGCAGTGTGGCTCCATTGCTCATCTTTTGTAACGGGGATTTTGTGGCCGTGGTAACTTTCGCCTGTTTTTCCTTCAAAGGAAGAATCAAAAAATTTGTCTGGTCTTGCTCAAATCGAAGTCGAACCCCTTTGCAGGCCCCGGTTGTTTCACCCACTTGCATGACACGGGTTTTGCCCCGGGTCCATTCAGCAACAGCGACCTCCCCGATCTGCAGAATCTTCATCTTCGTCCATCTCGATCAGGGCGACACGCCAGCTGCCCGGTACACTCGATGGCGCTGTCGTATGCCGTCAACTTCCGAACCATGTGCGCCAGTGAATTGTACTCCGCTTGGAAGGTCACATCCTTGAGCGGCGCTGACAGGCTGCTATCGCCGCCAGGCTCTTTCGCTAGACGAACCGAATAACATCGGTTCCCGACGGCCCCGCGTCGAATGTATTCGACACTGCCTCTCTCGCCCTTTGTCGAACCTGGCCGATCGGCACGCGCCTCGCAGCTTAATGATACCGTGACGTGAAACCGCTTCTTCCAACTGCCCATGTCCGAACCGAGCCCAGCAACGAGGTGTACCACCCAAAATCTGGGCCCGTGAGAGACTGCGAGAAGAACCTCACGCGTAGCTCGTCTCGAAGCTGAGACCATGCCCAACTGTGCCAAGTATCGGCCCACGTGCTCGATCGAGCTGGTTCCTTCTAACCCACTGAATTTGTGAAGTCGTGGAGCCGATACTTAGGCTACGGATCGTCGTACTCGTTGGGATACGTGTTGAATAGCCGATCATTCTTTTCTTCGGCAGATGCCGAACTGATCTCTCATGATCGCGGTGATCTCATCCACCGTAGGAGCTTGTTGCTCGTTGATGACTTGTACCGTGGCATATTTAGCTAGCCACGCCTCGTTTCTCAACATCCGTCAAAGATTGATTCCCGGTCCACGACTCCTCCCGCCGCAGGGGCCCTTCCCGCTATAACCGTGGGTCATCCAGCTTGCTGGTCCGGCACGTATGTGCACACGTATCCATGTGGAATCTCCTTGGGCGGATCATACAGAATTGTCGCCCAGATCACCTCCAACCTTGTAAACGACGTATGCCGGTGAACCCGGTGGATGTGGAGCGGCAAGCGTGTACCGCAGTGGTGGCCTTGTGTAGAGTGGTATCTCCCTTGGTGAGTTCCTAGAGCAGGTCCTGACGGAGAGTACTTGTGCTTCATGACTTCTGCACCACATTGAGCGCGACACGCTCCGAAGTGTTCACCAGCTCTCGTAATGCCGATGTAGTGAATGAGCAACGGCATAGTTGACTTCCCGTCGCAGGGCTCTGGTACGCTCGTCCGAGGGAGAGATAGATCCAATCCATCCAGCGCACCCTCGGGTTGGAACCCTTTGAACTTGATCCCGTGTGAACGGGTCTTCTCGAAAGAGGCGATGAGATCGCCTCGAAGGTAGCCTTGAGCTCAACATATTTGTTCTTATGCTCAGGGAGGCGATCTGCATTCTGATCGCCTCTTCCGCCATCCTGATGTTGACGGGTTGCTGCAGAAGATGGTCCCACCGGCGCGGCTGCATGTGTTGCCTGCCAAAACCCACCGACGAGAAGGTTAAGCAACACGAAGAGCCTGGGAGGCTTCCAAGGCCGCAGAGGGCCCCGGTCCCTCGACGTCGTCCCGCAATGCTCCCGCACACGACCTAGCGGTTGCATGCGGCCACCCGACCTATACCCGGCCAGAAGGTGTTGAATTGCTTCGATTAGTTCCCCGCATGGCATACACGTAACATTAAATACGAGCTCCGATCGGCTCTTCGGTTGCCCCGTGATCGGCTCAAAGAGCCGATCGCCCCATGGTTTCGTCGGTTGACAATGGCATGGGCTCTCGCTGGATCGCATAAAGTTAAACCAATCTACGACAGCTTAGGGTTTTCACCGTATGATCGGAACGTCCTACGCGTAGTTGAGCCTAATAGACACGCAAGATAATGGAAAACTAACCCTAAAAGAGGCCTAAAAACCAACATTAAGTTAATTCCCGGAACATCCCTCTTAGAGCTAACAAACCATACCTAGCGCACTACCGGATCGTTCAACCCGTTTGTAAGGCCTAATCATACAGATATTAAACCAATCCTTGAAGAACCAAGGAGCAGCTATAACGGATCAGATCTACTAAACAACGAACAAGCAAGATGCTGCCCTTACACCTGGATAGGTGTAAGGGCAGCTAGATATCAAGGGGACACAGCTAAGCAAGTATGCATAAGAAAAGCATCTACGCAAGCCCCAAAACATCTATGATAAGTAGTGCTACTCGCCATCAACAACGCTTCGGCACGAGTACAAGGCAACGAATAAACGGGTTGCCTAGATCGCAAGATGCGATCTAGGCAAGCATGATGCTTACCCGGAGAAACCTCTAAAAAGAAGGTGGATGGCGCCCGATTTGTTTGTTGTGAACGTGATTGTCCTCCTTTTCCGATAACCCTAGATACATATTTATAGTCCAAGGGACTTTCTAATTTGGACGTGCACCTAACCGTGCACGGGTTAAACTCTATCTTTTAATCTAAACTAGAATACGATCTAATATATTTACAGATACACGGGCAATTAAGCCCAAACTCCTCGCGCAAGGCCGCTTCAAAGATGCTCCACGTGTGTATCTTTCAAGCCCATCTTCACTTACGGCCCATCTCCTGATTTGGCCAAAATCCGGTGATAACAAACACTAGTATCACCGTTGTGGTTCATATTCGTAGGTAGATTGGATCTTACTCTAAAACCCTAAACCACGTAAAATATGCAAACCAAATTAGAGGCGTCTAACTTGTTTTTCGTGGTTTGGTGATGTGATATGACCATGATGTGATGATGATTATATTTGATGTATGAGATGTTCATTATTGTATTATGGCAACCGGCAGGAGCCTAATGGTTGTCTTTAATTTGTTAAGACATGCGTGTCTATTCATCATGTAATAGCTTTATTTCAAGTAGTTGTTATAGTAGTTATAAGTGATGGACAACCATGAAGCGGCGCTATGGACCTTGGTGCAATGATGGAGATCATGCCTGTGTTTGGAGAGATGGAGATAAAATGCACAAGAAGAAATGCTATATCATATCACATATTATGAATTGCATGTGATGTTAATCCTTTATGCATCTTATTTTGCTTAGATCGCGACGGTAGCATTATAAGATGATCCCTCACATTAATATCAAGAAATAAAGTGTTCTCCCCCGTATGCACCGTTGCTAAAGTTCGTCGTTTCGAAGCATCTCGTGATGATCGGATGTGATAGATTCTACGTTCACATACAACGGTGTAAGCCATGTTGCACACGCGGAAATACTTGGGTTTGCTTGACGAGCCTAGCATGTACAGACATGGCCTCGAAACACAGGAAACCGAAAGGTTGAACACGAGTCATATGGATGATATGATTGTTGCCTGCCAAAACCCACCGACGAGCAGTGGTTAAGCAACACGAAGAGCCGGGAGGCTTCCAAGGCTGCAGAGGACCCTGGTCGCTCGACGTCGTCCCGCAATGCCTGCGCACACGACCCAGCGGTTGTGGCATGCCACCCGACCTATACCGCCGAAGGTGTTGAATTGTCGATTAGTTCCCTCTGCATGGCGTACACGTAAACATTAAATACGAGCCCGATCGGCTCTCAAGCTGCTCCTCGTGGACGTCAAAGAGCCTAGCCGCCCCATGGTTTCTTTCTGGTTGACGATGGCATGGGGCTCCTACTTGATCGCATAAAGCTAAACCAATCTACGACAGCTTAGGGTTTTCACCGCATGATCGGAACATCCTACGCGTAGTTGAGCCTAATAGACACGCAAGATATTGAAAAGCTAACCCTAAAAGAGGCCTAAAAACCAACGTTAAGAATTGAACATCCCTTCTAGAGCTAGCAAACCATACCTAGCGCACTACCGGATCGTTCAACCGTTTGTAAGGCCTAATCATACAGATATTAAACCAATCCTTGAAGAACCAAGGAGCAGCTATAACGGATCGATCTACTAAACAACGAACAAAAGACGCTGCCCTTACACCGGATAGGTGTAAGGGCAGCTAGATATCAAGGGACGGCACAACTAAGCATATATGCATAAGAAAAGCATCTATGCAAGCCCCAAAACATCTATGATAAGTAGTGCTACTCGCCATCAACAATGCTCGAGCAACACAAGGTAACGAATAAACTGTACCGCCTAGATCGCAAGATGCGATCTAGCCAGATGATGCTTACCCGAAGAGAAACCCTCGAAGAAGGGGTGGCGCCTGATTTGTTTGTTGTGAATATGATTGTCCTCCTTTTCCAATAACCCTAGATACATATTTATAGTCCAAGGACTTTCTAATTTGGACGTGCACCTAACTGCACGGGTTAAACTCTATCTTTAATCTAAATTACGATGCGATCTACTATATTTATAGATACACGGGCAATCTAGCCCAAACTCCTCGCGCAAGGCCGCTTCAAAGATGCTCCACGTGTGTATCCTTCAAGCCCATCTTCACTTACGGCCCATCTCCTGATTTGGCCAAAATCTGGTGATAACACATGCCCCCTGGTTTTGGCAATGATAATTTCAAAACCACTCTGTTTCTCCTTCGAGGGGTCACGTCGTGGCAGAGCAGAACCGTCGCAGTATTCTTCATCATGACGCCTTGCCTTCTCAACTCTCTGCACGATCTGACGACTTTGGCACCTCATCCTTGGAAACTGTCCGAGCATTAAATTTCCACTATATCTCCTTCTATTTAACCACATCGAACAGTTCACCTCTTCATCCCCCTGCTCCAAACCAGCCATCGGCCAAAAAACCCTCCTCCTCTGTAGCCATGCCTTCCTCTTCCTCCTCCCAATCCTCTTCCTCGAGTGAGCTGGAGCCAGAGGTCAACCAGATGGAAGCGTACAAAAGGCGCGCCCCCAAGCATTGGGACGAGCAGGAGTTCGACTTCGACTTCGTGCCAGAGGGCCGACCCGAGGACCTCGTCTGGTCGGATGGCGACATGCCCCCGATCGACGGGGAAGATGACCTCCGATTCCTGATTGACGGAGAACTGGAGGCGGAGAGCGACGACGACGACCCTCCCTTCCGGGGTAAATTCACCTCCTCCACCAAAGAAGAAGAAGAAGAAGAAGAGGACGACGAAGACGAAGACATCTCCTCCGACATGAAGAAGGAACCAGAGGACGACACCTCCTCCGACGAACCGCCGCCAAAGCGCATCCGTGGTGGGCCTGGTCCGATGAGGAGGACGATGATGAAGAGGAAGAAGCCTGAAGGTCACAGTAGCAGCGACGAGGAACTCGTCGACAGTAGCAATGACGGCAACTACCCCAGCGACGGCGAAGACGGCAACAACCCTTAGAGTAGGGATTTACTAGCATAATACTAGCAGTAGCAATCTGTTCCCCTTTTTAATCAATGAAGATGAATAGATTCTTCCTTTTGAGGGCACTCAGCTCCTCTATGTAGGAGATCTTATTATCAATGAAGAATTTCCTCTAATTTGACTTTGTCGATTTTCTTCAAATTGATTTAGCCGATTTTCCTCAACTGATTTTGCCGATTCCACTTAGCCAATGCTTAATGAGCCGATATCAACGCATCGGTCCTACGTAATCCATCCTTCCATTCCTCAACTGATGACTTTGAGATCTGGTGGATAATGTGAAGTCTTCAAGAAAGCCCTTAAACTCCTCCCACCAGGTCCAATGATCTTCAAGAATTCACCATTTTTTGAAGAAAGTTGCGACGAAGGATCAGCCGATGACATCCCAATCGGCTTCTAAAACAGAGCATCTATCAGACCAGCTGCCCCCCGAGCCTCAGTCAAGGCGAGACCAGCAGTAAAGATGCACAGATCAAACAAATGGCTTTGAACTCAGGTAATTTGAGGCATCCACTATGCAGAGCCAGCCAAACTTGCCCCCATTGATCACCTTCCTCTCGCTGAAAGCCGATGTTGTAGACGAAACACCAACAACTTAATGAGAAAAAGGCTACCTTGCACGCCAAAACTGATGCTTCTGACAGTACTGCTGAACTGGCGCAAAGGGTTGGAAGTCCTCGAAGAGAAGACCCAGGCACCAAAATCGGCTCATTGTTCACCCCTTCGAGGAAGCAGAAAACCTCACAGTTGAACTGAAAACCGACCTGGTAGAAATCCGCGTCTTGAACACGCAACTGGTAGATCTTGTGTAATCGTACTAGAGTCGATGTCCAAGCATCGGCTGTGCCGATTTTTTTTTTTGTATTTTCGATTTTTTATCTGCCGATAGATTTCCGGCTTCCCTTGGGCACACACTTCATGGCCTTGTACGCCTTGTACCTTCCCTGTGTATGCCCCCGAGCCGAATCCTTCAAGTGATTGAAGATATCGGCTCTTCAGCCAATTCAAGCTTGTCTCACAAATCACCATGTTAAAAACAATGCAACTAGCAAATGTGGTGAGACTGATTTTAGCCGATTGCTGGAATCGGCTTCCCTTGCAGTTGTTGATCCGACTATTTGTTGATAAATGTTGGTCGTGGCTTATCCCCAGGACCAATGTCGATCTCTTCTAGCCCATCAGCTGCTGTAAACCCATATCCCAGCTTTCTATCACCTGCCAAATCCATGATGAACACCGGCAGAAGGCATGGTGAGGTTAATTCTGGCCGATTGCTAGAATCGGCCTCCTTTTCCATTGCAATGTGTACTGAGGGTTTACAACTTCTTTGTTCTCTGATATGGCTACGTGGCTTGCTTGAGGTGAAATCCTTACTTTTCATTTTTTGGGGCCGATCGCAGGGATCGGCCTCGCCACGTACGTTCGTAGACTCGGACTTGCTACTGTCAGGCCAGTGGATAAGACCAGCCTCACCCCATTTTTTGTAGCTTCGATGCGCTCACAGGCCCGATTGATTCCGATAGCGGCTCTTGGTCGTCGCTTCCCAGATGTTCATGGCAGCCAAGGAGATGTCGATCGAATCATCCGCATGAACAACCTCCACTTCATCTCCATCCCATTGTATGATGCACGATGCATTGTGGATGGAATGCAACATAGCGTGGATCCAATCCCTTCCTAACAGACGGCGTAAGTGCTCTTGCTGTCGACGATGAAGAAGGACGTAGGGATGGTCTTTTGACAGTTAAGTCCACGTTCAGAACACCCTTGGCTTCCGACGGTTGGCCGTTGAAGTCGCTTAGCGTGACGTTGGTCTTGATCAAATCTTCACCGGAACGTCCCAAACGTCGTAACATGGATTACGCATAATGTTGATGCTTCTCCCGTGTCGCCAAGCATCTTGCTAATAGGCTGCCCATTGATATAACCCTTCGGTATAGGGCCTTGAGATGCCCGTAGCTCTTTTCTTTTGGCTTCTCGAAGATCGGGGCCCGCAATCAACCGTGCCACCGATACCTCCTCATCTCTGAGCACAAAACTCTGACGGGAGAACGAACACCATGTTAGTATCACCGATGCCTCGCATCGGCTTTTGTCCGCTTGGGTCGCCACACTTTCTTTGGTGGGCGAGCCTCTGTGTCTCCAGCGTTTGCTGAATTTTCACGGCCGATCGGGCCGTGCCTTCCTCAATGTGTACAGTACTGCACCTCGGCTTCTTCCAAGTTTCGTAGCCGTTGCACTCTGCGCTTTTGGAGTGGCCGAGTCCATCAGGACACCACCTTGGTCGGTGATATCTATCTTCTTCTTCCGCCTCGAAGTCTTCATCTTGGGAGGACTCAGTTTGTTCGAGGTGGGAGAGGTCCTAGTCGCTCGAACACTGAAACTTCATTTGTTCCCTTCCTCTTCTGTCTCCATTATGGCGCTCTCGATTGTAGGCAATCGGCTCATTCCCGAGTCCCGCAATGTTTGAAGAAAGGACAGTTCCAGGCCTCTCCACGTCCTCTCGCTCTCTTGACCTCCCTCTAGCGTGACGCTCATACCCTTCGTGTCGACGGTATTTCGTTGTCCGCATCGACCGACGATATCTATCATCATCTTCGTCGTAGCGCCGACGCGGTCGTACTGCTGCTCATATTTGTTGAGGAGATGTGCGGAGAGTGGTCGTTGATACCGGACGCTTATCACCTCTTTCTCGGTTAAATACCGTCTATCATCATGTGGGGCCGGTCGCGTGGATCGGCCTCCTTTTATCTTTGCCACGAGTGAGCTCTCTCGCTCATCCTTGCCATGGCGATCTGCGAACCCAGCCATATTGATATCAAACGAGAATCCTGGCCCGCGCCCTATGCAGTGACTGAGATCGACCACGTTGACTTCCGGAAATGGCTGCGTGTCAACTCTCATGGCAAACTAACCGAAGAGTAATCGGCCTTGTTCTATCGCCATCTGAATCTGTCCGCGAAACACTTTGCAGTCGTTGGTGGCATGGTGAACGTATCATGCCATTTGCGTATGGCCTCGCCGTTCATCTCTTGTACCGTGGGGATTTTGTGACCTTCGGGTAACTTCACTGTTTTTGCTTCAGCAGAAATCAAAATCTGCTCCGTTTTGCTCAAATCGGTCGAACCCTTCAGGCCCTGGTTGTTTCACCCACTTGCAGGACACGGGTTTTGCCCCCTGGTCCACTCAGCAACAGCGATCTCCTGAACTCCTGGAAAATCTTCATCTTCGTCCATCTCGATCGGTGACGCGCTTGTACTTGTCCCGGTACAATTCGATGGCGCCGTTCATACGCATCAACTTCGAACCATATGCGCTGAATTGTACTCGCTTGGAAGGTCGATCTTTGAGCGGCGCCGAGTGCCTGCTATCGCCGCTCGCATGCTTCCTTCTCGCTAGACGAACCGAATAACATCGGTTCCCCGACGGTCTGAAGCGCTGAATGTATTCGACGGCGTCTCTCCTCGCCTTTGCCGAACCTCGGGTCGATCGGCAATGCCAGCCTTCCAGCTTCGAGTGGTATTGTACGTGAAACCGCTCCTCCACCTGCTTCCACGTCCGAACCGAGTCCGTAGCAACGGTGTACCACCCAAAAGCGGACTGTGAGAGATCGGAGAAGAACCTCACGCGTAGCTCGTTCGAGGCCGAGACCATGCCCAACGTGCCAAGTATCGGCTCACGTGCTCAATTGAGCTGGTTCCTCTAACCCACCGAATTTGGTGAAGTCAGAGCCGATACTTAGGCGGCACGGGATCGGTCGTACTCGTTGGGATACGGCTTGGAATAGCCGATCATTCTTTTCTTCGGCAGATGCCGAACTGATCTCTCATGATTGCGGTGATCTCATCCACCGTAGGAGCTGCAGAGGTTGCTGTTGATGACTTGTTCCGATGGCATATTTAGCTAGCCACGTCTCGTTTCTCAACATCTGCTCAAGATTGATTCCTCGCTCCACGACTCCTCTGGCGATCCTTCCGCCATAACTCGGGGTCATCCAACGTTGTCCCGCACTTATGTGCACACGTATCCATGTGGAATCTCCTTGGGCGGATCAAGAATTGGTAGTCGCCCAGATCACCTCCAACCTTGTAAACGACGTATGCCGGTGAACCTTGTTGATGTGGAGCGGCAAGCGTGTACTGCGGTGGTGGCCTTGTGTAGAGCGGTATCTCCCTTGGCGAGTTCCTAGAACAGGTCCTGGGAGAGTACTTGTGCTTCATGACTTCTTGCACCACATTGAGCGCGACACGCTCCGAGTGTTCACCGGGCTCTCAGAGTGCCGATGAAGCGAATGAGCAACGGATAGTTGACTTCCTGCCGCAGGGCTCGGCACGTTCGTCGAAGGAGAGATAGATCCACCATCCACGCACCTCGGGTTGGAACCCTTTGAACTTGATCCCGTAACGGTCTTCGAAAGAGCGATGAGATCGGCCTCGAAGGTAGCCTTGAGCTCGTCATATTTCTTCTTATGCTCAGGAGGCAGATCTTCGTACTTGATCGGTTCTTCCGCCATCGCGGATGTCGACGTGGTTGTTGCAAGATGGTCCCACCGGGCGTGCCGGAATGTTGCCTGCCAAAACCCACCGACGAGCAAGTGGTTAAGCAACACGAAGAGCGGGAGGCTTCCAAGGCTGCAGAGGACCCGGTCCTCGATCGTCGTCCCGCAATGCTCGGCACACGACCTAGCGGTTGCAAGGGCGTGCCACCCGACCTATACCTGGCCAGGAAGGTGTTGAATTGCTTCGATTAGTTCCTCATGGCATACACGTAAACATTAAATACGAGCCCGATCGGCTCTCAGGTTGCCCTGTGGATCGGCTCAAAGAGCCGGCCGCCCCATGGTTTCTGTCGGGTTGACGATGGCATGGGGCTCCTGCTTGATCAATATAAAGCTAAACCAATCTCGACAGCTTAGGGTTTTCACCGTATGATCGGAACATCCTACGCATAGTTGAGCCTAATAGACACGCAAGATAATGAAAAGCTAACCCTAAAAGAGGCCTAAAAACCAACGTTAAGTTAATTCCCGGAACATCCCTCTTAGAGCTAGCAAACCATACCTATCGCACTACCGGATCGTTCAACCCGTTTGTAAGGCCTAATCATACAGATATTAAACCAATCCTTGAAGAACCAAGGAGCAGCTATAACGGATCAGATCTACTAAACAACGAACAAGCAAGACGCTGCCCTTACACCTGGATAGGTGTAAGGGCAGCTAGATATCAAGGGACGGCACACTAAGCGTATATGCATAAGAAAAGCATCTATGCAAGCCCCAAAACATCTATGATAAGTAGTGCTACTCGCCATCAACAATGCTTCGTACGAGAGCACAAGGTAAACGAATAAACGTGGCTGCCTAGATCGCAAGATGCGATCTAGGCAGCATGATGCTTACCCGGAGAAACCCTCGAAAGAAGGTGGCGATGCGCTGATTTGTTTGTTGTGAACGTGATTGTCCTCCTTTTCCGATAACCCTAGATACATATTTATAGTCCAAGGGACTTTCTAATTTGGACGTGCACCTAACCGTGCACGGGTTAAACTCTATCTTTTAATCTAAATTACGATGCGATCTACTATATTTACAGATACACGGGCAATCTAGCCCAAACTCCTCGAGGCCGCTTCAAAGATGCTCCACGTGTGTATCCTTCAAGCCCATCTTCACTTACGGCCCATCCTGATTTGGCCAAATCTGGTGATAACAATGATCAACATGTTGATGTTCACCATTGAAGTTACATCATCTCACGTGATGATCGGTTTTGGTGTAGTGGATATGGATCGTGTACCACTAAACAACTATGAGGGATGTTGTGTTAAGTGGGAGTTCATTAGTAATTAGATTAAAACATGAAATAATTATCATGAACATAGTTTGGATAGTATTTTGAATTAAATTTGTAGAATTGGCATCCGTTATCTATCATGCGCTAGTCTTGTAATTGAGATAGAAGTACTGTTAAGTCTGACAAGAAACTTTACGGACTGGTACCGTATTGTTAAAGAATCAAGAAATGATTAAGTCCTATTGCAAACTTTTAGTAAACCTCACATTGATGATTCAAAGAGCAATAGTTTCAATTAGTTCCTAAAATCATCTTGTCTCCATGAAACTTGATGTTCAAATCCGTTTGAAAAGTAAGGAGCTGGAAATTTTGTTTTCAGAAATATGCAAGGTATGAGATATATGTGATATCTAAGACCTTATTGCAAGATGATAGGATATAATCTAGTGAGACTACATAAACTCATAAGTTTTATGGGAATGTACGAAGGTTGAAGACGCCAGGCGTCCCAATCCTCCAACTAGTTGGGCACTAACGATATTAGCACATCCATGAAGTGATCGTCCTTAGTATGCACCATTGCTAAGACTCGTCGTTTCGTAGCATCACGTCATAATCGGGTGTTATAGATTCTACGTGTGCATACAACGGGTGCAGGCCAGATTTTGCACATACGAGTACTAAGGTTAAACTTTTCGAGCCTAGCATGTACATACATGGTCTCGGAAAGTCATCATGATTTGATGGATAAAAATTATGAGTGAAATTGTTCATCACATTAAAAGGTTACTAATAGTGAAATCTGGAACACTTGTCATGTGATGATCAACTTCAAAGTAAGAACCTCAAGGTTATTAGTATTTGACCAATGGACCTAGAAGTTATTGAAGGTGAAGTGTTTTCTGAGAATGAGGAAAGCTAAAAGAGAAACTACAAAAGATTTTTGGAAGAAAGAAAGAAAAGACTAGAAAGTCTAGCTCAGGTGTATATAGATGATATACATGTTATGAATGTATTCCTTGTTTGGTCACACAATGAAATTCTTGGGTATGTGTACCATATTGGTTGGTATGAGGTGTCATACGAAACAACGCAATACAAGAATACAATGACCTAAGTGACCGACAAGGAATATGGTAGGAATGCACGTCTGGAACAAACTAAAGTGTTATTGTGTTCATCGTTGTCATTCTACCTAGCCCTTCATATTTATAATAAAGAACTTTATAATTGTTATTTTGTTCTAGTCAAATGAAAACTATGAGTTGTTCAAATTATGACAGTATTCCATGTACGATGGATAAGTTATTATAAATCTTTATGGTGAAACACACATGCATAACACTGACGCTAAAATGCCATAATGCAAATGATGTGAATTCCACTTATTAGTGGAACCGCCATTTAGGTCATGTTAGAAAGGAACGCATGAAGGAACTCCATGCAAATGGATTTTGGAGTCATTTGATTTTTGAATCATTTGGCGCTTGCAAATCTCTTCTAAAGAAAATGACTGAAATACCGTTCATAGGCCTAGAGTTGAACGGGCAACTAACTTAGTGGAAACATACATGATGATGTATGTGGTTTATTGGGCATAGTTGTGTGCGGGAGATTCTTCTACTTCATGAAAACTTCCAACAATGAATTGAGTGTATATATGTGGATATATTTATTTGATAAGGAAGAAGTTTGAAACATTTGAATAGATTCAAATTAATTTCAGCATGAAGTGGAAATCATCGTAATAGAAAAATCAAATATCTGTGATTGGATCATGGTGGAAATATTTGAATTACGAGTTTTAGCGAACATCTAAGAGAGTTATGAAATTATTCTACAACCTCACGTTTCTTGGAGTATCATAGTGATGATGGAGTATCTGATAGATGTATCCAAACCTGTTGGATTAATGATGAAATAAAATAAAATGATGCCATTATATTTTTGTGGATTATGCTTTAGAGACTACCGCTTTTACACTAAATAGAGCGTCATCATAATCCGTTGAAATGACACCATATGAGTTATGGCATGGGTATAAACCCTAATAGTCCTTTCTTAAATTTTGGTATGCGTAGCTTAAGTAAATGAGTTTACAACCAAAATCGGATGAATGTCTTTGTTGGTTATCCCAGAGAATTGATTGGGAATTCTTTCCACTATGGAGTCAAAGATAAAAGTGTTTGTCGATGTTTCTTACTTATTTCCAAGAAATTGTTTTCTAGCGAAGTATTTGAGTGGGAGGACAATGGAACTTGATAAGGTTTATGAACTGAGCATGATGATCAGAGTAGCGCAGCATCGGAAATGGTTCCGGAAGCGGTCACAACGATCATGGCTCCCATGTCTACAAAGTGTTATAGTCATGGAGATCAAAGTACCTATTGAACCTTGTAGATGTGGTTTACTTTGTGATCAAATAAATGATTTGTGGACAAAGGATTGATTTTGAACAATGATAAACCAACTACATACAAAGAAGTTATGATGGGCCCTGACTCCGTTAAAATGGCTATGCGCCATGAAATCCAAGATAGGTGAATACTTTTTGAAAGTAAATGGATCTATAAAATTGATGGACTTGGATGGAATATCCTTGAAGAAGCTCGACTTGTCGAAAAGTTGTTTACGACAAAGTTCAAAAGGTTGACTGCGATAAGATTAGATCTTCCGTAGCGATGCTTATAGTCTATGTGGATTATTCTAGTAATCGCTACATATTTCTTTTATGAGATATGATAGTAGGATGACAGAAATACATTCCTTACCAGAAGTGTGTATGAAAGATGTATACTAGATATAAACCAAAAGTTTTGCTGGTCCGTGGAATACTAGATAGATATACAAACTTCAATTGGATGAAGTGAGTATAGCGGAGTTGGAATCTTCACCAGTTGAAATAATCAAAGAGTTTTGATTTCATCAGAAACGATGAAGATGCTTGCATTTGCAAGAAATTAAGTGGGAGCGCTGAGACATAGTTATATGTGGATGACATATCATTGATTATAAATGATGTAATTATATACTTGATGTGATTAAAATGTTTCATTGATAATTAACTTCAATGAAATGATATGGACTGAAACATATTTAATGTCAAGATCTATGAAGATATATTGAAACACATAATAAGTTTAAGTCAAAGTACATAGAATGAATATTGAAGTAGTTCAATATAAAAATATTAAGAAGGTGTTCTTTTCCATGTGAAGGTTTAACAAGACTTGAGTGTATTTGACACTCGATGAGTAAAAACACATGAGTGATTTTAGATCACGAATAATATGTACAAAATCAGATGTCCTGTGCTCTAAAGTGTTACGAGCATATACCAGAATGATTTATGTAATGATCATTGGACAACAGTAAGAATATCCCTGAATGCTTTAGAAGAACCACCAGTTAATTTACCCTATATATATATATATATATGGAAAATAGTGGGCTACCATGGTGTGTAGCTATGCACCTTCATCCAGCCATCAGATCATACTATAGAGCATTTTCGGCCATAGATGAAAACTGACGCCGTTAGACCACCCGAGTTTCTTTTTTCCTCCCACGCCGACCTCACTTTACCATTTCCACCCACCCCGCACGGCTCTCACCCACCCTCGCACGGCTCTCACCCACCCTCGCACATTTCTCTCTCTTCTCCCCTCACACGCAGACGCACGGCCGCACCCATCCCTACCACTGGTCGTACCCGCCGGCGGCCGGCGTCCGCCTCCATGGCGCGCTTACCACCTTCGTCCCTACACGCGACTCCCACCGGGAGGTCCCTCTCCCGTCCTTTCCCACGCCCCCACCTGATCCCACCACTACCACCTCACCGCGATTCCCAACCTCCACGGCTCCACCAAGCGCCCGCGCCCGGTCGTCGACCACCGCATGCCCGGCCGGATCCCCGTACCCCAACACCGAACCCAGCTCCCCACGGCCGCCTCACCTAATTCCCCCACCCAACCGCGAGATGGAGGCGAGTCGCGCGTGTGGTTATGGACTTCTGCACGGGTGCCTGGAGTCCTCGTGAAGATCCGGTGGCGCCCGCCGGACGAGCCGCTCGCGCTGTGCAGTGGAGAGGCCGACGTCCTTAACATCCTCCGCGTTTATGGAGGCTGGGGCGCTCGCCCATGTCTTTGCTGTTGGCCTCTACTCGTAAACAATTTGCAGAAGACAGATCCGTTCTTACTTCTTTTACCCTGAGTCTCTTGAATTTTTTTTTAAATCAAGATTTACCAAGTTCCAGGTCGTTTCCACAAGGATTTCTTTTGTACGAGTCCATCATCCAGATACGTTTTTTAGGCTCTTGATTTTTTTTGTTGGAATGAAGATTCGTCCCACCACGCCCGGTGGTTCTTCCCGGCCGCGCGCAATTCCTCCATCTGCCGGCCCGGCGTACTTTCTCCCGTCGTTCGGCCACCCTCGCTCCTCTGTCGCTGCTGCCTAGATTTCTTTTGATTTTATTTTTTGTTCAACTCGATCCGGCCTGGCTCCCCTGTCCCCTGTCCCGGCAGTCTTCCTCTGCACTGCATCGATCCGGCGGAGCCCGTGGGTCCGGCCGCAGCCTTCCCCTCCGCCGGCCGGAGTCGAAGAAGATCGGGGAGCTCCCCGCACTCCCCTGCATCTCGCGGAGCTGGAGGCAGGCTAGCACGCCCAAAATCCCGCGCTGTGGCCACCGTGGACGGTTGCCTCTCCGCGCGCCCCGGCCACCGTGGACTCCGGTGCCGCTGGTAGCCTGCTTGGTGGCGCAGGTGTCTAGCTCCTGCAGCTCCCGTCGACGCGAGCAGGAAGAAATCGAGGCGGCACGTGGGTGGAGGTGGGCGGGCGCTGCGTCGTCCATCCTTGGACAGTGGCCGTGGCCCGTGGGCATGGGCATGGCAGCCTGTTGAGCATTTGATTCTCCCTTTTTTCAATCTGGTTTCACATCTCCAATCAAGATTTGCTTCACCGCCGCAGTTCCATTCAGGCGACCTGTTGACCCTACTCCTGTGGCCACCTCGACGACGAGGACATCGTCAGCAGTTCCGAAGCACGTTTGTCGGCACTGCCCAGGCCCCGCTCCGGCCTTCTCTTCCGCCGCCGGCAGACCTGCGCGGCCAAGCTCTGCGCTCCGTCTATCCCTGCTCGTACAGTGGCAATTCCCCTGGCGTGGGCATGGGCAACCTGTTGAACATTGAGTTTGGCCATTTCTTCTCGATCTGAATTTGTTTCACCTATTTTTTTTAGCTGAACTACCTCCGCGGACTGAGTGAAGGAATCAGGCTCACGCTGATTTTCTGTACACGGTGTGTTCCCGATCCAGATCCATTTTATTAATCTGTTGGATTTTCTGCTGCAAATGTGTTTCCGATTCAGAGGAAGGGATCGCCTTTCCGTTTGAGTTTCTAGCGTTGATATTTTTATTTGACGTGCTATTTTTGGAAAATTAAGTCGAATTGGTTGTCTGATGTTACAGATTTAATTCCAGGTTTACTTCCAGATTTAATTCTAGATTTGATATTGAACTTTTTTTTTTGGTGGATGTGAGATCAAGGCGACACTAGAAAGTCCAAACTTCGCGGTTAATTACCTCCCTTAATTTACTCTTAACTTTCCTGGCTTTGGGAAACATTTTCTCTCCCATTTTTATTCTTGTAAATTGTTCTCCGCCCTTAAATATCTGAACCTCTTTTTTAGATTAATTAATATCTGAACCTCTTTTTTAGATTAATTAATATCTGAACAACATGAAAAGGCTCACCGAAGATTTTTTCAACAAAAAAACCCTCACATCGGACGAAGTATTAAGGAAGCGACGCGTCAAAAAATAAACCATGCCGCACGCCACGGGAATAGTTCAAACTTCACAGGAACCGGCCTTGTCCTTCCATGTAGTATTAAAAAAACAATGGCATGGCTCTTGTCCGCCGCTGGTGAAAGGTCCCTTTCACATTTTTTTTCATCAAAAACAACGGCCACGGGTGCTCTTTACTTCGAATAGAGAATGGTACGCGGCTACTTTTTTGCTGACACATCCTAACGGACGTTAACGGCAACGCAAATCGTGGAACCACATCGAACGGCTCTAAGGGCATGCGTATCTACCACCCTAGGTAGAAAATCCGCGTCGATACATATCGCTGTAAGGTGTAATGACAAACAAATCGCTGTAAGGTGTTGCACCAATATTAGTTTGGTCTCATATAAAAATAAAATTTAATCTCAATTAGGCTAAGTGTTGTTTAAAAGGTAGCACAATGAGCTAGAAGAAGTCTATGCTAGATTTAGATGAGTTCTAAATATTGGGACGGATTCTACAAACAAAGGCAGAGTATGTCATTGCTTTGAAAATGACTAAGGATGTTAAGTCGAGGAGTTCTTTGAGAACTTTGTGTAGTTCCGTTAGTGTCAAAACTTTGAAGCTATATTGTGTGTGACAATATTAGTGACTTATTTCAGACCGCGGAATTAAGGTTCCACCAGAGGACTAAGCATATATAATTAATGCCGACTCATTTGGAAAATGAGTGATGTGTAGAGACGCAAATGAATTGCAAAATACATACGTTTCTGAGCAAAACATGATAAGCACTAGAAGGCCAAGGTGTTATATCTTTACAAATGTAAACTAGATTATTGACTCTAGTGCAAGTGGGAGACTATTGGAGATATGCCCAAGAGGCAATAATAAATTAGTTATTGTTATATCTTAGTGTTCATGATAAATGTTTACATCCCATGCTATAATTGTATTAACCGAAACATTGATACATGTGTGTTATGTAAACAACAAGGAGTCCCTAGTAAGCCTCTTGTATAACTAGTTTGTTGATTAATAGATGATCATGGTTTCGTGATCATGAATATTGGATGTTGTTAATAACAAGGTTATGTCATTGGGTGAATGATATAATGGACATACACCCAAATAAGCGTAGCATGAGATCAAGTCATTAAGTTCTACTTGCTATAAGTTACCTAGTCCTTCGACCATGAGATCATGTAAATCACATACACCGGAAGGGTACTTTGATTACATCAAACGCCATTGCGTAAATGGGTGGTTATAAAGATGGGATTAAGTATTCGGAAAGTATGAGTTGAGGCATATGGATCAACAGTGGGATTTGTCCATCCCGATGACGGATAGATATACTATGGACCCTCTCGGTGGAATGTCGTCTGTTTAGCTTGCAAGCATGTGACTGGGTCACAAGAGATGGCATACCACGGTACGAGTAAAGACTACTTGTCGGTAACGAGGTTGAACTAGGTATGGAGATACCGATGATCGAACCTCGGACAAGTAAAGTATCGCGTGACCAAGGGAATCGGTATCGTATGTAAATGGTTCAATCGATCACTAAGTTATCGTTGAATATGTGGGAGCCATTATGGATCTCAGATCCCGCTATTGGTTATTACTCGGAGAGGAGTCTCGACCATGTCTGCATAGTTCACGAACCGTAGGGTGACGCTTAAGGTTCGATGTCGCATAAGTAGATATGGAATATGGTATGGAGACGAAGTTTGTTCGGAGTCTCGGGTGGGATCTAGGACATCTCGAGGAGGTTCGGAATGGTCCGGAGAATAAGATTCATATAAGGGAAGTTGATTTCTAGGGAAAAGTTCGGAATTTTTCGGTGGAAGACCGGAAGGTTCTAGAAGGTTCCGGAGGGGTCCACCATGGGGCCCACGACCTAGGGGGCCCACATGGGCCGAGGGGGTGCCCAGCCCTAATGGGCCAGGCGCACCAAGCCTAAAGGCCTAGGTCGGCCAACCCCTCCCCCTTTGGGGGAAACCCTGGGGGATCAACTGGGGGCAAGACCCCCTCCCTGTGGCCGGCCCTAGATGGGTTTGGGCGCAGGGGGCCACCCACCCCTCCCTATATAAAGAGGAGAGGGGGGGCCGACCCCAACCCTAGCCACCTCTTCGGCCGCCCCCTCTCCTCCTCCATACGCTGGCTTAGGCGAAGCCCTGCAATTCTTCCTCCTCCACTACCACCACCACGCCGTCGTGCTGCTGGGATTCGGAGGAGATCTACCACACCTCCGCTGCCCGCTGGAAAGGGAGAGGAAGGGCTTCATCGACACCGTACGCGCGAGAGCACGGAAGTGCTGTCGGATGCAGCAGGACGATCGTCTACACCAACAACGAGATCTAATCTCGTAGGCTTTGGAATCTTCGAGGGTTAGTCTCACATACATCTCGTTGCTTCGATCTTGATAGATTAGATCTTGCCTCTTCCTAGATTGGACCTTGGTTTTGTTCTTATTCGCGAAATTTTTTGTTTTCCATGCAACGAACCCATCAGGGACGGGTGGGACGGGACTGGCGGGCGACGGTGGAGCGACAATGGTTCAATCCACGGTGGCGCCTGGCCGGATTTGGCAATATTTGCCCGATGCTATTTCGGAAATGCATTAATCGAGTTCGTTTCGTACACAGGAATTAGGGGCCTGACTGGTAGGCTCGGCCGATTTCTTGCATGACTGCGGTGAGCGTCGCAGACGGGTCACGGGCCAAATTTGGCCTATTGTTTGGTAGCATGTGAAGAATTTTCTGCCCAGCAGAAACGTAAGGTTCAATTTGTTTGGTTTCATATGAGTCTAGCTTTAGCATCATCACTTATCCACATGATGACCTTACCGCTCACCTCCTCACCTATCACAAAGCCTCACGCCGCTGTCATGAAGCATGGCACCACGCCGGTGCGCGGAAAGACCACCATGCCACTCTCGCCGACGGTGGCCAAGGCGGGTTTACGCTACCTACGCGTAAGACTAAGCTTAATATAATAGGCCGAAGCTTTCGGTGTAGCACAACAAGATCGTCGCCGCCACTGGCTACACCTACATGGCTACCACCATGGATTAGTGCCTATCACATACCATAACCATCACCACCATGACACCGCCAGTCACACCCGTCACAGACATCACCACGTTGTCGAACACGAAGACGAACACCACCATGACACGGCCGTTCACGCCAGTCAGAAGCATCACCATGTCGTCGACGACGTCGCCAAACACCACCATGACACCTCCTGTATGATGGTCACAAGCATCACCACGTCGCCGAACATGAACATCACCTTGACCCCACCGTTCACACTGGTCAAAGCACAACGTCGCTGACCATGAAGCCTAACGACATGTTGTCGTTCATGTTAGCCAGACAACACCATGCCGCCACCGATGACGAGGATGGCCACCACCATGGATTATCACCTCTCACTTCTCACCTATCATCATCACGTCGCCGTCCATGAAGATGGCAAGTGAGAAGTTGAGCAAGAGTACTCCAAACTATACTCACAAATACGTACGTATACTAGCGAGTCATTTATCTATCCGTGTATCTACACCGAAACAAAAACATGTGAACATGAAAGTCATGCAGAACGATGAGGTGAACCTGCTCTCAAGGAAATTTCAAAAGGTTGAACGTGTGCGATGAATTTGGCAAAATTCACTCAAAACTTCATACACGGAATTGATGATTTACGACCGACGAACTCAAATGTTGGAACTGATTCGTATCATCGACACGCATCTTTTTCATGTGCAAATTATTTAATTTGAAGTATGGTTGTGTTGATTTGAAAAAAGAGTATGTGAAGTAGCGTAACGGAGAGTGAGAGTAAGCAAATGCACGTGCAGAGTAGTCACGATAACAGGCATGCCGGCTAGGCTGCCGCCGGTGTTTTGAGAATCTGTTCCACAGCGCGAAGGCCTTTGGAGCAACCAAACGAACCGTTACAATTGTCAACTTATGTAAAAAAGAGAATTCAGGCAACCAAACGTGTACTAGGTGTTGCCGTGTTGGACTTGGACCGGGTATGCATACGCGGAAAGTACTTTTAGTACGCGTCTTTCTCCGACTACCACTAGAACTATAGCTTCACATATCGGTGATAAATAGGCTGCCCGAGTCAGAACTCCTCTGCTCCCGCATCCTTCAATCCAGCCATCGTACGTTCCTTCGATCTCTTGGCGCGCGCACACACGCGACCTGCGCACATGGAGAACTCGCCTAGCGATGACCATGTTGCCGCCGTGGCCGCTAGGCTGCCGCCGGTGCGCTACTATGCCCCGTTCGAGGAGGAAGAGGAGGAGCCCGTCCAAGACCCAGACTCTCCGCGGTCTCCGGGCCAGGTGTCCGACGACTACTCGCCGCTGAAGATCGTGAACCGCGGCCAACCCTCAGTCGATTACTGGGCGGATCTTGAGATCGTCAACGATGACAAGAACACCATGGACGACGACGACGAGCCAACGCAGCTGGAGAAGGAACCTGTAAATGATTCACGGTGGAGCCCCGAAGACAGAGAGCTGTACTGCCCTGTCGACCCAAACGACGCCGAGTCCGTGCGCAAGGGCTGGGAGCTACAGAGCAAGCGGTTCGCGGTGCACGCGCTGCGGCACTACAACGCTCATGACCACTGCAACGGCGGCGTCAAGTACGAGCTTGTCGAGGCCACCGGTAGCCAGGGCATCGTGCTCGACTCCGGCCACATAATAGGACATGTAACTTTCACCGCCAGGGCCATCGACCCGACGGTGCCGCAACAGGCTGATCCGCGGCCCTTCTTCGCCGTGGTTCACGCGCCAGACCTTGTTCCGACGTGCATCCTCTCCATGGACGACGGAGAAGAACCAGGTGAGGACGACGACCTCTGCCAGTTTTGTCGAGCCGACCTCAAGCATCCCAAGGTGCATCCAGATCTACACAGACGACCCAAAAGATCCATCATATGTAATGCAGCACCTACAGGGTCGGCTACCAGCGGAAACATGGACTGTGATCCTTGACTTATTTGGTTACTCATACCCGGCCTCTAGCATCCTAGTTTGATATTGACACGATGCTCAATGTTCGTGGTGGCGCCCAGTATGATGGTTTGATATCTTTTTTTTTTTTAGAGGTTCCCCACCTGAATATATTTGAAAAAAAAGGGGCAAACCCCAGATGGTTTACAGCAGAGAGATAGAGGGGCAGAGAGGTGGAGTTACATAAGGGGGGAAGAGGGTAACCAAAACATTAGGTACCGCCTAGGCAAACATGCCAGGCATCGATATGAGGGCGCTGTGAATCAGGAAACCGTCCACGCCACATGGTCGCATCATCCCGGCACAGTTTTAGGAGGAGGGGGAGGGAGGGCGCCTCGCCCCTGAACACCGCCGCATTCCGCTGCTTCCAAAGTTGCCAGCAGCAGAGCAAGGCAAAGGCCGGCGCCGTTTCCATGGAGATCGACGACGGCATGGGCAGGAGGTGGAGGTCCCTGACGTGGAAGTCTCGCGGCACCTCGACGCCGATCGTCGACCAGAAGCGAGCAGCAACGGGGCAGTGGAGTGACATGTGGCTGGCGGTCTCGAGGGCGGCGTCACACAGGGGGCAGCCAGCCCCGGCCGCATCCACAATGGTCTTCCGAAGAAGCGTGTCGCGAGTCTGGACACGCGACAATGTGAGCAGCCATCCGAAGAAACTGACGCGAGATGGCGCGTGGCATCTCCAGATAAACCCCGCGTTGGCGGAACTAACCCCGCCAAAGTTGCAGAGCCTGTAAAGAGCGCCGGTGACCAGCTTGTTCCGGGGCCCGGAGCAGCGGGTGAGAGAGCGCCGATCAGCCCCATCGCCCAGCACCACCGCGACGAGAGCGGCCCGGAGCGAGTCCAGCTCCCTAGCTCCAACCCGCGAGAGGCGCGGAGCCAGGATACTGTCAATCCCACCAGCCAGAGCCTGAGCGACTGTCGCCTCGGGGGAAGTAGTATGTGAGTAGAGCGCCGCAGCGGAGATCGACAGCGGCCCACCAGGCAGCCAGTCATCGTGCCAGAAGGAGGTGCGGCCACCGTCCCCGATCTCTACCCGAGTGAGGCAGCGGTAAAGGGGCATGAGCCTGCGAAGCGCCGCCCAATGCCCACCCGAGGAGGTTGCCGGGCCAGCGACGATGGATCCGTCGCCAATCCCAGTCCAGCGCCAAGCAGCCCAAGGGGAATCCGCCTGAATGTGTAGCCTGTGAAGAAGCTTGACGAGGAGGCACGCGTTCTGAAGCCCAAGAGCGCGAACGCCGAGGCCGCCCTCATCTCTGGGACGGCATACTTTGTCCCAGGCGACGAGGCACTTCGCGCCGGAGGCCCGCTCATCGCCTACTCCCCAGAGGAAAGCGCGACGAAGGGCGTCAAGGGCGGCAATGACAGAGGGGGGAAGCTGAAGCGCCGCCATTGCATGTGTGGGAAGGGAGTCCAACACAGCGTTGACGAGGACGAGGCGGCCAGCCGGGGAAAGCAGGAGCGCTCTCCAGCCCGAGAGGTACTTGTCGGCCTTGCCGATGAGGGGCGCGAACGCCTCGAGCGCGAGCTTGTCGCAGGAGAGCGGCAGGCCGAGGTAGGTCTGGGGGAAACCCTCCACCACACAGCCGAGCACCTCGGCGGCGGAAGCGAGAGACTCCGGGTCCAGGGACATGGGAACAAGGGTGCTCTTGGAGAAGTTGATGACGAGGCCGGTGGCGGCAGCGAAATCGTCGAGGATGCCCTTGAGTCTCTCCGCGGCCCCGGGCTCAGCGCGAAGGATGATCAGCGTGTCGTCGGCGTACTGCAGCACGAGCGGTGGGCGCCCGTCAACCAGGGGGTGCTGAAGCACACCATCCTGTTTGACAAGCTGCTGAAGAATGTCGGCGACGATGAGGAAGAGGTAGGGAGACAAAGGGTCCCCCTGCCTGAGCCCGCGCTTGCAGTTGATCCACCTTCCGGGCACACCATTCAGGACGACGGCGGACTTGGAGGAATGGAAGATCGCATCCATCCAGTCGCACCACAGCGGCGGAAAGCCGCGCGCAAGGAGGGCCCTGCGGAGGCTCCCCCAGTCGATGGAGTCGAAGGCCTTCGCGAAGTCAAGCTTGAGGACCAAGGTGGGGGCGCGGCGCTTGAAGCAGCACTGCACCATCTCCGTCGCATAGACAAAGTTCTCCGAGATGCTGCGGCCAGCGATGAATCCCGACTGGTCCACATCGATCACGTCGGCGATCTGGGCTTGGAGGCGAGTAGTGAGCGCCTTGCAGATGATCTTCATGTCGCAGTTTTGGAGCGAGACGGGGCGGAACCCGCTGGGGGGCAGCACACCATCTCGCTTGGGCAGCAGGATGATGTGGGCGCGGTTGATGCGCTCAATGTCCGCCGTGCCGGCGTGGAAGTCGTCCAGGAGGCGCATCATATCCGCCCCGATGAACGGCCAGGCCGCCTGGAAGAAGCCGGGCCCGAGCCCATCCGGGCCGGGGGCACTGGAGCGTTCCAGCCCAGCCACAGCCGCCTTGACCTCGCCCTCGGAAAAGGGCGCCACCAGCCTCTGACCATCGACCCGGCGAGAGTTGGAGTAGAGCCTGTCGAGGTCAAAGGCCCAAGCAGTAGGGCGTGCGCGTCCCAGGAGGTCGGAGTAGAAAGCATGCAGCGCCTCGGCCTTCCCGCGATGAGCAAGGACGACGGTGTCGTCGATCACAAGCCCCCGGATCATGTTCCGCCGATATGCATATGCATGATTTCTATAACTAATGTATCAATATTTTATTTTAGAAATGGGGGAAACCCGGCCTCTGCATCGACAAATGCACAGGGCAAGTTTTTATTAAAGAATTTTGAGTACCAGATTATTACAATTCATGAATCACATAAGATCGATACAAAATTCAACCATATAAAGAAAAGCTCATGTAGAAACTAGACATATGTCAATGTACTAGTATGTCGTCACCCAGCTCGACTGTATATATCTTGTGCGACCGTCAATTGCCGGTTGCACCCAATATCCATAAATTCCCATTGATCCACCGGGAGAAGGAAATCCATAGCTGGATCCAGTGCGTGGCCATACGGATAACCTGCAAAAAGTTTGAAACTTCAGCCTTGTTAAAAATAATGTTATTCCTACATTTTCATGTCGACCAACATAAAGCATAAACTCCAATGTGTATTCTTTCTTTAATTTTCTTATCGATTCCATTTAACCAATTCCCAAACATTTTTTTGATATTAATGGGTGGAGAAATGTTGTAGGTAAAGAATATAATTCGCCACACAATTTTGGCAAATGGACATGAGCAAAAAAGATGTTTATTTGTCTCCTCGGAGGCACGTACAAAAACAACATTTTTGACACCCATCCCATTTTCTCTTTGCTAAGTTATCCTTTGTGAGTAATTTTTTTTATTAATTGAGGAACTGCATGAAACTTTTATCTTACGAGGTAGTTTGAGTTTTCATAAATATTTAGTAGGGAAATTACTATGCTCGTTCCTTAAATCCTCATACATAGATTTAGAAAACACCAGATGCATTTAATTTCCGTACAAAGCTATCAGGTTCTTCGGATAGGTTCACCACCATAAGGGGTTCATAAAGATAAAGTGATGGAGGACAGTAGAGAAAATAAAAATATAACTAAACTGTAGTACTGGCTTCTACACACTTCTATACTGTTCCACAGAAAATGATCCTTTAGTCATATGTATTGTAGGGGTTTCTAGAGTGTTCTAGGTATGAGTTGTAACTTATCTCTTTCCTAGCTTTAGTAGTGTTCCCTAGAATGTTCTAGTAGTGAGTAGAGCTAACTTGTGAGGGCTCATGCAGCCTATAAATAGAGGTCCAGCCTCTACATATGGACCCAGACTATGTACCATCTACCTATCAATAAAGAGAACTTTCTGTTCTTGTTTTAAGATCTTGGATTAGATCTTGTGTTGAGAGTTTGGATCGAACTCTTGACAGCCCCGCTCCTAGAGCGATATCTAGGTTACGCCCCTAGAGCGATATCTAGCGCAGCACGTTGAAGCGGTTCCTTCAACATTTGTGCTGTCCACATTGTAGCAACACGGTGGAGCTGTTCCTCCACAACCTTGTGCTGCTTCATAAAGCCACATAACCCATTTGTATGGTGTAAGTGCTCTCCTAAATCCAACATTTAGAGGAACCTGTGATAGGTGGAAACATCTTTCTGTTGCGTTATATTATATAAAGAGGAATATTGATTAGCTAGAGACATCTCTCCTAGCCAAATATCTTCCCAAAATCTAGTGGTCCTACCAATCTACCATTACCTATTTGAAAAAGAACCTCTACTAAAAAAATCTTCTTTTACCTGCATAAAACCTTTGAACTTGAGACAAGGTTTTGTTTCAAAGATACTTATTATGTAGCAACTCTTGCCCCATTTCTTCTTCCATTAGTAGTTTAAATAGCCACTTACTAAGTAACCACTTGTTCTTTAGTCTTAACACCTCAATGCCAAGCCCCCCCCCCCCCGATCTTTTGGTCTACGGATTATGTTTCATTTTGTTAGTCGGTATTTCTTTTTGTGGTCATCTTTTTGCCAAAAGAGTCTAGATCTATTGAAATCCAAACGTTTACTCGCCTCTTTCTGTATCTCTAGGAAGGATAGCATAAACATTGAAAAACTCGTCAGAACAGAATTTATCAACACAAGCCTACCTCCATATGATAGTAGCTTGCCCTGCCAGCATCCAAGCTTCCTTTCGAATCGACTTTCTAATGGATTCAATTCTGAATTCCTCAGTTTTCTATAGTGTATCGGTGCCCAAAGATACCTGAAAAGAAGTACCCTGATTCGTAACCGAAAATTTGTTTGTAGAGTTGTTCCTCTTCGTTTGCTCTTTCAAAACAAAAAATCTCGTTTTTATGAAAATTAATCTTTAACCCGAATAATTTCTCAAATATGCACAAGATTAATTTCATGTTCACTATATATTTTTACTATATTAAATAGCTAAAGGTGGTGCCCAATGATCGGGTGGTACGACATACGCTCCTGCACTGCACGGTAGAATCAACACAGTCGTACTTAGGTGTACTTTGGATTTTACTATGGGTGTATTTGGTGTTATTCGGGTTTCAACGGCAATGGTATTTCGGTATATTTAAGATTTCTCTATAGTTGTACTTTTAGATACATGTACTTTAATATTTCGAAGCAATGTGGATGTAGGCGTGCCGGAACTACACCCAAAACACGAAAGTACTCATGGAGACCGCTCTGCATGCGACACGCAGTTGAACTTCACAAAGATCTGCCTTTTTCTAGTATACCACATTTCTCCTTGTAAAGTTTGTATACTATGTCTAAAAAAATTGCAAATTTTGCTGTATCGCAAAAGCGTGGCAACTGGCACTTGGCGTTCAGGCTGCTTACGGGCCAAAATCTGGAAGTGTCTAGTTAATTAAAATAAAATCTTGATGCGTCACCGTCTCAAAACCTCAAGAAAATGGAGCGAGGGGCGCACGCGTCCCTATCATTTTCTGGAACGAACACGTCTCAATACTTCTTTGCCGTTCTGCTTTGCTCTGCACATGCAACGAGTCACGGTGCCACAGGCGTACTCTCACACCCCGTCCAATACTGGCGCGTGTAGGCAGTGCACCGAACCTTCGAGGCCGACTCCCTACGTGCTCTCTCCCGACAGACGCATCGAATTTCCTACGGCCCGACCACTAGCTTATAACCTCCCTCCGGCACAACGCTGGGAGGTCACCGCCGTCATCAGACAAGCTATTTCCACCCATGTACTCTCTTCGTCTGCCTACCGGCGGCGCCAGACTCGGCTTCGTGCTTGGCAGGTTAGGCGGGGGCGGTGCGGCGCATGGAGCGAAGAGGAGCGTCTCCGCGACGTCGAGAGCCGCCGCACCGGTGCCAGGCGACCAGGGCGTGGGCATGGACCCGGCCAAGCAGCAGCAGCCGCCGCCCCACGCGCCGGAGGGGAAGCAGCAGGACAAGATCCGCGACGACAAGCATACGGCACGCGGGTAAGCTGCTTTTCACGGACCTCCCCTGATTACCTTGCGAAATACGGCCGGAGATAATAACGGCATCGTTGTGTGGCGCAGGGACGTGATGACGGACTCGTTCGGGGAGGGGTACTCGACGAGGGCGGACGAGGAGGGCTTCGGCGGGGTTTACGGACAGAACGATCCTGGTACGGACCCACTTTTTTTTGTTACGTATTAAATTCGAAAAAAAGTTGTCAAAAAAGCTTCAAGATTTTTCATCCGTGAAGAAGGTGCGAGTGGTGAAATTGATTGGGATTTTTGTGCAGAGCATGACACCTCGCAGGGATCGGAGGCGAAGCAGAAGCAGGACAACGACAAATATGCGACCTAAGCTAGTTAACTGGGAGGACACGTCACAGCAATAATCATTAAGGTAATCGCGATTTGATCTACTCCGTAGTAGAAATTTAAAGTATGGCAGGTTGTGCCATCTACTAATTATTTCATGGGAACTAAGATGCTGCTTTTTTTGATAATGACTAAGATGCTTGCTGCACCTAACTACCATAGTTCATACAAGTACCCACATATCATGTGAAATAATACAGTTCAGTTTGTGCAGAGCTTGATCTAGAAACTTAAAGTATGGCATGTGTGTTATAACTTCTGGTGTAACTTCGAGCTGGTTGATGGTTTCTTTAATTCAAAGTCAGGCTTATTTCAAGCCTATCATTTTATTTTAAAATAATAATACCGTTCAGTTTATCTTGAGAATTACTTCTATGGTGTTATAATTAAATTTATTTACTAAGGTAATATGAAAGATAGTAACCACCAAAGTTGCATGGTAATGACAACGTTCACAAAGTTGTTTATGTTGATTTCACCCCAACTGATTTTCAATATGTTTGAGAATTAGGGAACTATGTTCGAGAATTAGGGAATGTTTGGTTCCGGCCACAATTTGGCTTTGCCAGCCACAAAAAGTGTGGCTCACAAATTGAGCGCCACAAAGTATGGTAAAGTTTGGCAAAAAATTCAATCTATGATTATTAGACCATATGGACAATAAAGTATGATGCTGAAATACGGCGAGAACTGAATCTTAACGTTATACATACCGATTATTAAAACTTTGTCTTGACAAGTTGTGGTCGGAAACCAAACAGATCCCGTCTTATGCCAAATATGGAATTGCCTTAATAATGATGTTTTTACTAACATTAAATTTTCAATTTCTGCAGATAATTTATGGTTTCGCTCTGGATATTTACATGGTACATGGTCTATGCTACTCGTGTTGAGATGCCAGATTCACTGGTCTCCAGATGTAGCTGTTTGGAGATAGCCGCCGAACTTTGTTCAATAATACCGATGGTGGTGTAGCAATAGGCTATTTTATGCATTGTAACATGTGATCAGTTGCGCCATTTGGTTGGGTTGGGTTGGGTTGATACTTCACAATAAAGATGGTGTTTGTTGCGCCATTTAGTGGGGTTGATACTTCACAATAAAGATTGTTGTGTGCATCACCTCATGCTGAGGGAGAAAAAAATATTATATATGCAATTTTGTTTGGGGGGGGACACCGGAGCACAGCCCTCCACCTCTCTAATTTCGCTCATTGGGCGATGTCTTGGAATACAAAAGAAAAACAAAGTAGGTGATATTACATTGTTAGGAAGAAATGCGATGAGGATAAGTTGGGTGGAGGAAGGAGTGGTGCTTAAATTTGTTCTAAAATTTAGATTTTTAAACTGATGAATATGATCAGGAGCACTTAAAGATAAAATGTGAGCCGCGCCATAAACTTGGTTTCATTTGTTGTTGCAACGGTTTATAATCTATCTGCTATAGAGCTGGCAATCTAGGAATTTGTCGAAGCTTGAGTGGGCCGCAAGGCAAAATAAATTATTCTAAGGCAAATTTAAGCAACATATGGAGCAACTAGCGTTTCACAATAGTTTTAATACGGAAACATGAATACAATACACGTTCACATCACAAGTTCACAACACATTCCAATATTTGCAAGTTCATAACACATTTAAATGTAATATTATACATGATAGAAATTAGCAAGATCTCCCAAAAGACTAATGAAACTCCGATGGTCAATGAAAAAGTTTGAAATCTTCAATTGCACCCACAAAGAGAATATTTTTCATGATAGGAAGTAGCAAGATCACGAGAAAGATATTTTTAGCCTAAGGCACGAGAAACTCTCTAATCCCTCTGTTGAAGCTTCACAAAAGCGAGAATCCATCCCAACAGTTATCTTATCAAGGGAAACATAGAAGATCTCAACTTTGTAGATACAAATATTAGTAAGGTCATCCCATCAAGCCTCGAACGACCCTCGTTGGTATTTATTCATCCATGTATTAAGAGACGGCCCTTGTTGTTTGCAAGCCCACCATGAACATTGAACCTCATAAATACCTTTTAGGACCCAATGAATTTTTTAATGGATATGTGAACCTATTTTTTGGCTACGTGAATATTTTTTCAAACCTTTTGTACATTTTTGAACCTAGTAAATATTTTTGTGAAACCGTGAATGTACCTTATTGAACCCCTTGAACACCTAGTTTGAATATGCGGACCTATTTTTCTCAAACCCATGAACATTTTTTTCAATATGTTTTTATGGAAGAGGGATCATACACACCCCGGGAGCTGAATTGAGTTTCTGATTCAGGAATAGTTTTTGAACCAAGTCAACATTTTATAAATCTTTGAGCATATTCTTTTGAACCCCTTGAATATTTTCTGAATGAGTGAGCATTTTTGTTTGAAAACGTGAATATTGTTTGAACCCGTAAGAAAGAAGAACATTAGAAAAACAATTATTTTGAAATGCTCATTTGTATCAAAATAAATATTACTGAAAGAAATAAATATTTTTCACACAAAAAAGTATTGATATTAACATTCATTTGTCGCTGAAAGAATAGAAAAGCAAAAGGTGAAAATCTTTAAAAAAAAGTATGAGAAATAAAATGGTTAATAGTAAAATATTTAAGAAAATCAGTGAAATATAAAAGGGAAAAAACATGAATGAGGAAAAAGGAGCAGAAAAATTAGGAAAAGAAAAAAGTTATAGGTAAAGGAAAGAAAAAAGAAAAACCCTTGAAAGAAAAAGACCCCACTGAGACATTGCTCTCGTTCGTGGGCCATGACCCATCTTCTTTTCATTGCGAACTTCGACGCCGTAACAGATGCGTGGTTTTTTTTTTGAGACAATCCTATGACCCTCTTTTTATTAGAATACCTTTTTTTGTGAAACAACGAAATATTATTCAGTGGGAGGTGACGTTCCCGTCGACTGCGAGACGCTTGTGGTGATTTCGTTTATCTCAAAACCCAATGAATTAATTACTTTGACGTAATCTCTCGGAGATGCTCACAAGGGTAAGGTGTGCGTACGTGCTTTCATAATGGTGCTTTCATAATGGTGAGTGTATGCGCACGTGTAAGTAGGGTTGTAAATGGTATGGATAATTTTCGCTCCGAATCCGCATCCGTATCTGTTTTTGAGGATATGGTATGCATTTTTAGAAATCCGCCGGATATGGATGCGGATGCGGATAGTGCTCAAGCGGATATCCGATAGATACGGTAGAGGATATGGTATTGATACTATCCGACGGATACGGATTATCCGCCATTTTTTGCGGATTATCCGAGGTCCTCAATGAGGATAATCCGAAAAAATAGCCCAACCCTAAATATTTAGACAATATAGTTAGTTCATCGGCTAAAATATGTATGCTATTAGCACGCAATTTGCTTTGTTGTACAAACATGTGTGTACATTTAGCTATAGCCTATAATTACAAACATATTATACATAAAAAAACATACTTCTATTTTTATGTGTATATTTGCTTAATAATCCGCTTCCGATCCGAGTTTCGGTCCGAATCCGCTCCATATCCGTAATCCGATATAATCCGCATCCGAATCCGCATCCGACCATTATCCGCTCCGATCCGAATCCGTCATAAAAATATGGTAAAGGATATGGTAACAGAAATATCCGATCCGATCCGATCCGTTTACATCTCTACGTGTAAGTGTCGTTGCCCGTTGACATTTTTTCCCAAGGCGTACCGATAAAGCCTAAAGGCTGAAAACACTAGTCCACCCAAAAAGGCCCAACGGCTAAATCATGAGAAGATACGGGAGACAGTCCAATAAACAGATTTTCTTTCAGCCCGTCCAAGATCGTCCCTATCCTTTTGTTTCTTCTGTTTTAGAACTTAGATCGTCCCTATCCTTTGCCTGCTGCTTTGCGCTGCACATGCAACGCGGCGCAACGAGTCGCAGCGGCACAGGCACACCCTCACAACCGTTCAAGCAGAAGCGACGCGTGTAAGCGGTCGGCGTCGAGAGAGCGCGCCACGACCCTCGGAGCCTTCGAGGCGAACCCCCTGCGTGTCACCCCTCGCGTGGCGCCACCGCAGACGCATCAATCTGGCAACCTCCCTCCGGCCCGGCCGCTTATAACCCCCCTCCGGCAGAACGCTGGAAGGCACCGCCGTCACCAGACGAGCTGTTCTCCTCTCATGTACTCGTTCAGGTTGGCTAGCAGCAGCAGCAGCACGGGACTCGGCTTTGCGCTCGGCCGGTTCGGCGGGAAGAGAGGCGTCGGCGCAGCACCAGCTGCCGACTTAGTGGCACCTGCCGCCGCGGCGCAGGTAGGGAGGAGGAGCGTCGCCGCGACGTCGAACACCGCCGCGCCGGTGCCGGGCGACCAGGGCGTCGGCATGGACCCGGCCAAGCAGCATCAGCAGCAGCTGCACAAGCAGCCGCCGCCCCACGCGCCGGAGGAGAAGCAGCACGGCAACAAAGGCGACGACAAGCATACGCAAGTAACGGAACGCGGGTAAGTAGCTCATCCACCCCCTGGCCAAGCGCTCATGGCGGCTCTCGAGCTGATCCCTCTCGCCGTTGTGCCGCGCAGGGACGTGATGACCCACTCGTTCGGGGAGGGGTACGCGACGAGGTCCGACGAGGAGGGGTTCGGGGGAGTCTACGGCCAGAACGACCCGGTGTTCAACCCCGGGACCGAGGTGCACCCCAACCATCCTGGTATGCGCGCCGTGAACTCTAAACTGAATCTCTTGCAGGAGTTTTGAGAATGGTGGAGTTTGATTAATTGGGAGTTTCTTTCCAGATTACGACACCTCGCAGGGGTCGCATGTGAAGGAGAAGGAGAAGGCGCGCCACCTCAAGGACGACAAGCACGCGACCTAGCTCAGCTAGCTTAGTAATAGACATGATCGCTATCAATAATTAGCTTATCGTAGCATGTCCTAGTTTTCAGTTAGCCTCAGTTAGCTTGGTTGCCATGATGTGGCTGGCTCTCTTTTACTTTCGAACACCTACTGGAGCTCCCAGTGATGTACAATCGACAAGCCTTTTTTTAAGGAGCTCAATTAGTTCTTAGCTGTGCGTGATGAATCTGAAATCCTGATCCTTGTGAACCAGGAGAGGTTCGACTACCTTGGCTGCTCCTGTATCGGACACAATGACAGGCTCCAGAGAGCTGCTCTCTCAATCTCCACTTCCAGAATCAGTAGCCGTCGCTCACGCATCACATCTGCGTAGTCTGGACCTTCGGCCGACATTTAATTAAGTTGCTTCCTGCTAAACAACGATACTCCACTGTTCCTTGTGATTTATCATCGCAAAAAAAGTTCCTTCTGATAAAAAAGAACTAATACCTTGGGGATCAATCCATTGCATACCGGCGCTAATCTAGTGGACACCCTCGTGCGTAGTGTGGTCTCAAATGCTTCGATGATATAGTGTCGTAGTTGGGTCCCTGTGACCTGTTCGTTAGGTCCTTCCTTGTGATAGCTGAGCTTAGTTCGCGATGAGTCTTTTATTTGATCAACCGTCCCCCAAGAGGTCGCGGGGTGGCCTTTCCTTCTCGTTCTTGTATTTTGGTTGGGGTGGCCTTTTCTTCTCGTTCTTGTATTTTTGCTGGGGTGTGTGTCTTTCTTTTTTCTTCTCCTCTTCTGTATTCTGTTCATTTAAACCTACCATGTAAATGCTGAAAAATTTTATAGGTAACTTTGAAAAATGTTCAGGTGGAGATTCGTTCTTCGGTGAAAATTCAGAAAATAATCTAGCGGATTCGCAACATCTTTTCGTGAAATGAATTTTTTTGTTTAAACAATTACCGTGGGACGTGGCTTTTCAGAACGAATTTCGTGAAATGATCTTTTTTGTTTGAACAATTACCGTGGGATATGGCTTTTCAGAACGAACAACGTAAAAATAGTATTTCCTCCTTCCATAAAATAATGTTTTAAGTTTATATAAATTTAGGATGTCAAGTATGAACTGAAAAGTACTATCATTTATGCAATATTCGTAAAAATTTATTGTAGCATAGATGTGAAAATAGTAGTATCATAAGTAAATTTCTGACCATACCACGTCATGTCCTACTATGCATGGTAGTTAGGCTAGCCATAGTGCTAGTATCATAGCTAGTATCATGCATCCTAGCCCCACCAAAAATGCTGATGTGGCAGGTAATTATGGATGAGAGAGAGAGTATCATAGGTAGATACTGTATCATAGCGCACATCACGAGAAAAGTTAGTATCAAATAAATCTTGTACACAAATTTATATTGGGATTCTACAAATCAATTAATATAGCAAAACTATGATACTAGTGTATGATACTATGCATTATGGATCTAGTATCATACAAAAGTATCATATACATGATACTACTATATGATACTACCCACTATGGCCAGCCTTATGGTACCATAAATCACCATGCGAGATGTGAAAATGGTAGTATCATAAGTAAATATCTGACCATACCACGATCCTACTATGCATTGTAGTTATGGTACCATAAATCACCATACATAATACTAGTGTATAATACTTTTAACCGTGACCAGTCTGAAAAGCTAATAGGAAGGATCCTATCATCTTACCGTCCTTCTTGTTCCTTCATAACACTTCCATTTTTGCCGCTTATGAGAAAAAAAAAGCCTTAACTTTTCTCCCTTTATCACAGGTGCCATGGCCCTCAATGTTGCAGCCACTGGTAGCCAAAGACGATGCGGATGAAGACGTGCAATTTTGAAAGTGTGGCATCAATGAGAAGGTGCTCAAGAAATATGTCAAGGATGGCGTGCCGCGAGATCTTCCCAACGGCGGATAGCGTGTTCCAGGTATGAAAACCATTCCGTATCCTCAGCCTGACGAGCATCTCTTCTACATAGAATGACTCAACAACGACTCCCACCCCCTCCCACATATCCAAATTCTTGCGGGATCTTCTTCATTTCTTTCAATTACGCCCGCAAGACATTTTCCCCAACTCTCTCCTCCACATGTCGATTTACACGATGGTGTGTGAGGGCTATCTAGGGATTGAGCGAGATAGAGAGGGAGAACGTCAGATGGATATTTTTCCAGTGCAGTACCGTCACATTTGAGTGACGCCCCGGCGTCGAATATCCGAATCCACAATTCCCCAACAAGGTGCACAAATGGCCGACATGTTTCTTCTATTGTACACCCCCCCGTACCCGAAGGAAAAGTATATTTTCTTCCTTCTTCTGAGGCGCACTCCGACCCTGAGGGCAAGCCCCTTGAGACTCTCCTATCCACGTAACAACAAGTCGTCATCGATCCTCTCGCGCCAATGAACTAATGTGTTGAGTCCAAGGACTGTGAGTAGAACCCTATAGTGATCTTAGGGTTATGTGAGACAATAATTCCAAATCCATTCTTCTATTCATGGAATACCACGTTGTAGAATCACACTCAAACTATTTCACTGAAGCTTTAAGAAGACAATAACATTTTAAAAAAAGATATGAGATAATGCCACCTTGTAGGCATCATTAATGGTCGTCTTTTTCCTGATAGAGGATATCATATTTTCCAAGGGGCAAAGCTCCCCTTAGGGCAAGGTATGACAGCTGCCCTACCTTGATTTTTTGGTGAAGACATTGAGATGCATTTCTTTTTAAAAATTTGAGTGGTCATACATCGAAAACGGTTTCCGTATGAGAAGTTATGCTTATTTTAGTGAAGAATACACAAAAATGACTGCAAACTAAAAAAACAAGGTCTATGCACCAAAAACAAGACTCATTTTCTAGGTTCAATGTAAATAAGATTATTTTTATTAGAGATATTTATCATATCTCTTACTATATAAAAAAACCCTTAAGCTGTTCATTATTCATACGTGGAGAATTAGAGACTTAAGAGATTTCTTGATTTTTGAAAAGCACATCATGTTTCTCGAACTACATTATCACCTCATTGGGTTGGCGTTGCTTTTAACAGTGGCGAAGACAACAATTAAAAGCGATTCTCAGCGACATATATCATCAAGACCGACTTGCGAACCGATAGAGAGATATTTAAAAGTCTTGATCCATAAAATCACAAACGATTTTTTTTTGAAAAATGTGAAAATTTTCCATTGAGCTAGCATTATTTATATGATTTGTATGTTCTAATTATAATCAAATATTTTTTATTTTTATTATAAAGTGTTTGCGTTTGAATCATATATATCATTAATGTCTCTGGGATATTTTGTTATTTGCATCATTTTTTAAATTCGCCCTACCTCAAGTTATTTCCTTCGTCACTGTATGTTCCACAAAAATGGTGGACAAAACTCTATAGCATGTAGAAATAAATTGACCGGTAGATTGTTTTTAATGGTACCTTCTCGTCCACATTTGCTATTTCATGTCCTTGATTAACTCTTTTTCTATTACAAAGATGGATAAACATAATTGATCTTATTCTATTACTAAAACATAAATTGCTGAGTACGTCTCTCCTTGCTGTGAAGGCGAAGCCACCCTCGGACGGTGTAGGATGACCTTCGGGGGGCAATCTGGTGATGGTCCTATGGCTCGTCGTCAGAAGCGGAGCTGCCGGTCTCTCCTCGATGAGCCATCTGTTTGGCATAGGCCGGCTTGAGCTTTTTAGCTTTAGTGGGTAGCCAGGGTGGTCGGGTGTGTCCTTCTGGTGGAGTGTGTGTGGTTATGGGTGTGCTCTGGCACTGTTGTTGTTGGTTTTTGCCCGATTTTCTCCTAAAAACCGGACACCTTCCTCTTAATGAATGGATGAGGCAAAGCTTTTGCCTTCGTTTCAAATTTTTTTTTGCTGAGTACAGGGGGCCATGGCCCCCTTATATCTTTACATGTTTACCCTCTAACTTCTTGTACAATTTTGTTAGATAATGTCACCTTCACCTTGATGGTATCATTATGAATCAAATCTTGAAGGTATCATTATAAATCAAATCTTGCAGCTATCATTATCAATCAAGTCACCTCCAAAGTATATAGGTAGAACTTCAGAATTAATGTCCAGGGTGTTGGAGTAGATGTTCCACAACATGGCCACTGATACACTAAATAGGTGGGAGCAGCTCTACGAACAATATATAGAATTAAACAGAGCTATAAATATATGGTGTTTAATATAATAAGAATCATTTTTCATCCATTTGGTTCAGTTTTCATATTAATTTATTCTTACCATGCACTAGGAACTTTATGTTGGCTCGATCTGGGAGCGGCTATTATTGCCATTGATCCCAGCAAATCGAGTAGCCCAACTGATTCACGCCACAATGTTAGTTGTGGAAATTCTGATCACCATGAAGCTAGGCTTGGTAGTACGGGGAAACAGCAAGACACCCAGGCGATCAGGAGACGGCTCTAAAACCCATCTAGGGTTTCGTCCCTCTCGCCGATGACGTTGCTGGTCCGTTCCGTCTCTGGGGGCCTTGGGGCCTTGGAGGTGTGGCGGACGGCGGCCTCTCGTCGGTGGGAAGGTTTCATTTCTTCGTTTAGTTTTTTTTGGTGTCTTCTTCGGGATGGTGAGGTGGAGGCTACTTCCTGAAGTCAGAATAAGGTCATCCCCGTCTTGTCCTCGCTCCGGTGGTGCATCTAGCGCCGGAGGAGGGCTCATGGAGCTGTGTGTCCGGCAGATCTCCCATGATCCAGTCGTCTTTCGTGTTCGATTGTGTGGTTTCATGTCAGTCTCTTCCGATCTACGGTTGTCATCATTGGTGATGGTTGCTGCTCTGGTGTGTTGGTCCTTTGGAGCCTTAGCACGACGATTTCCCGTAGGTCTACTACAACAAGCACTACTACGACAAGCTTCGCCTGACTCCGGTGATAGAGGGATGAGGACGGCGGCGTGCTTTCGGCTTGTGCTAGTTTCTGTAGTCGTCGCTAGTCCAATGACCTATTTGTAATTTTTATTACTTTTAGACATATTTGTACTACTGTTGTTGATGATTATTAATAGATCGGTGGAATTTTCGCAAAAAAAGGTAGGCTTGGTAGTGATGATCAAACCACTCAATATACCAACATTTTGGGAAGTGATGAAACAGTCCGCATATAGAGTTGATGGCGTTGCCATCTCTAAATATTTTGTTTTTCTTCTCACTCACTTTTCAGTTTACTTTGTGGTGGTTGTGCAAAATTTTAGTACGTATTTATGTCATTAGAGAATATTTTTGCTTGCGAGTTCAAAGTATAATAGGAATCAAAGAAGAAACTAATTTGAAGAGTATAATCGTATCACCATGTTTCATTTGCATCAATCTATGTATGTGTACAACAGATAAAAAAAACTTTATTTATTATTTTCTAGCACGCTTACTCCTAATATCATTTATTACGGTATGGTTCTAATATGATTTGCTCTTGCCATTCTCTGATTCATGGATTTATAGCTCTGCTTTTCTTGTATACATATTTCTCCCGCCGTTGTGCAAAATGAAGCAGATATATAGTTGTGCATCCGATCTCACACAGTATTGACTAGTGCAAGTGATGATTGTACATCTATAGAAGCATAATGACGTGAATGGTACATCCAAACTTGCGTATTATAAAAGATAAGAATGTTTCATTTTTAGTTTAATATACCGCACACTAATGTGCCTATAAATTTAGCATGTAATCTCAGTGCATTTCTAGGTTTCCTGATATTGTACTAATCAACCTGGTATTAAACTAGTTTAAAAAAAACCTGATATTAAACTGAAGTTCACTAGATGTGAGATCCCAAGGGTCACATGGCAAGGTTTTGTCGCAAGATCTGCATTGTCAGAAAGAGTCGCATGTTGTGTTACAAAATAAAGCAAAGTGATTCCGATTGTACCGCACCAGCCACGCTATGCTAAAACCCAATGTAGGTAGGCGCGCTATAACTATAGAAGACACTGGAAATGATGTAGATAGCAATATAGTACTCAGTAAATATGGGAAGGTCTAGATAAATAAAATTGCAGCCATTGTTTGGCAAGCCAGATTGAAGATGATGTCATCTATTAATATTAATTTAGCTGTCTCTACCATTATGAAGATGAAATGTTTCAGTTATTTCTTTAGTATAGTACTAAAATTTCCTATTTTTTCATGTTTGCAGCTCACACAAATCGTCTACTACCTCAAATACTGAATGCCACCTACTACATCAGTTCCATAATACTTAATACTTGATGTCCATAGTTTTTGTTTCGGTAGATATATGGCACAACTTTCTTGTATAATTTCTACATCCTTTTAAGTGTCTTCTACAGTCATATGCTTGGCATGTTTCAAGTATGTTTGTATCTCACACAAATCATTTCAAGCACCTTCCCTAAAAAGTTATCATTTCAAGCACCTAGGAGACTCTTTCTTGTATAATTTCTTATATGTTAATTGTATATTTGAAGAGCGTGAAGATCATATGAATCTTATCTTTCAAACTACTATCCTTGGTATATCAAAATAAGAATTTGACAGAAACAAAAACAAAAAAACATTTAGTTGGTTTTTAATAAATCAATGACACATAATTCTTCCAAAAAAGTGTTGATTTTCCTGAAAGAATCATGAAAAAGAAACCCTTTTGCTAGCTCTCGGGTTACAGAGAAATTGCTTAGCGTTCTGAGAGAAAGTAGAGCACCGAGTCATTGATGACGATGACGAGGAATGGAGTGATCTGGAGG
This sequence comes from Lolium multiflorum, assembly GCA_030979885.1. Taxonomy (NCBI): domain Eukaryota; kingdom Viridiplantae; phylum Streptophyta; class Magnoliopsida; order Poales; family Poaceae; genus Lolium; species Lolium multiflorum. The sequence goes on along the minus strand of CM061750.1, from coordinate 89,948,038 downwards.
TGAGCAACAAACTTACTTGTGTGTGTGTGTGTGTGGGGGGGGGGGGGGGAGTAAGGGGATGCCAACGATCAAGATATCTCGCGAAGGCATGCTGGCCGCAGATGGAAAGGACGACAATTAGATCGTTGATGGCTACAAGGTTTTTCTAGAGGATAAGAAAATATGGGGTTGGTGACAACAGCGTTAACGACCGAACGCGAACCAAAATCTCGGCCACCCTGGAGCTTAGGCGGATCTAAAAAGAAATACTCCCCCTATACATAATATTTATCGTGAATAGATATACGGCATACTAAAATATGTCTATATACATACAATTATTTTAAATTATGACTTTTTTTTTTACAAAAGATGGTACTGTACACACTGAAAATTTATTGCATCCACCAAAATTGAGATTATACACGCAGTACTGACGTGTGGTTGTATAGATAGATCCTCGTCCTAATCCATTCCCCTGCAAAAACAGGGCAGCCGACCTTGTAACCGACGCACTCCATCGCCCTCATCCAGCGGAAGGAACGGGAAACAATCCCCAATTCCCAAAGAGAACACCGGCCCGCCGGCAATGTCCCTCCGCAAGCGCCAGCGCTCGGCGAGCAGCTCCCGCCTCGCCACCCTCTCCTCGCCGCCGTCGCCTCCGCGCGCCGCCTCCTCCTCCGCCTCCTCGCCCCTGCTCTCCTTCCCCAAAGCCGACCTCTTCCTCCGCCTCCACCTCGACCCCTCCCCCTCCCCCGACGACGACCACCACCACCCCGCCCTCGCCCCGTTCCTCGACCTCCACGTCTCCTCCGCGTCCCTCAACCGCTCCCGCTACTTCGCCGCCCTCCTCTCCGACCGCTGGTGCCCTCCCCCATCCTCCTCCTCCTCCCCGGCCGGCCGCCTCTCCCTCGCCGTGCCCGTCTCCTCCCGCCCCTTCCACGCCCACGTCGAGGTCCTCCGCCTCCTCCACACGCTCGACTTCGCCGGCACCATCCGCGCCCCCGCCGACGCCCTCGACATCCTCCCCGTCGCGCTGCAGCTCCTCTTCGACGCCTGCGTCGAGGCCTGCATCCGCTTCCTCGAGGCCGTGCCCTGGTCCGTGGACGAGGAGGCCCGCGTGCTCGACATAGCGCCGCTCCTCCCCACCGATGAGGCCGCCGACCTCCTCGCCCGGGTCTCCCTCCCCCCCGCCGCCGGCGCCGCCGCCGCCGCCGCCGCCAGGTCCCCCTCCGAGGCCATGCTTCACGGCCTGATCCACTCCGCCATCCACGGCCACCCCGTCCCCGCCGCCACCAAGGCCTTCGTCGCCATGCTCCTCAAGGACTACCCGTCCCGCGACTGCGTGCACAAGGTGCTCGACGAGGCGTTCCTCTCCCGGCTCGACACCGTCAAGGAGCTCATGGGCAAGTACGCAAGCCCCGACTTCAGGATCGCCGTCGACAGCGACGAGCGCGAGGCCATACAGAAGCTCAACCTGCACTCCGCGGTCTTGAACGTCAAGCATCTGCTCTGGCTCATTGAGAGGATGGTGGATATGCGGGTGGCCGATAATGCGGTGAAGCTCTGGAGCGAGCAGGTTGCGCTCGCTGCCGATTTGCAGAAGTTGCTCACTGATGCTGACATGTGGAGGAACATGGCCCCTGGGCTCCCCATGCTCGTCACCAGGTGCACGCTTAGGCTCGCCAATTCAGTTGTCATTGGGGAGACGCTGGTTTCTCGCCAGGTTAGTCTGCAAGATGACACTGTTCATATTTCTGTAAGCATATCACCGTGTTAGTACTAGTTCTTTTGAAATCTGCTATGCTGATAAGTGTCATAGGTCAGATCATGACTAGTTCTGAGCTTCCAACATGATCTACTTCTGGTGCAAATTAGTACATTTTGATGAGTTGTCCATTTCCGACAGTAGGTATAGTGGTAGTTCCGCTTGCTTTGCTCCAAATGTCAGGGTAAATATTGATATATTTCTTAGTATGTTGTTATGTGACAGTAAATGTTTGGTACTAGCTTGTATGCACGCATGATCCCATGCCATATTTGAATGACTTAACTCTTGTTTTCGACTTTTGATATGATCTATGAATGGAATGCTTTCATCTGTAGACATTAACGGCTTCTGATGTTGGCATATTTCGATCTTTCACAAAATAGCAAAATTTTACTCCATTGTTCATAGTCGAGGCATAGTTTTCATTGTGAATACTCCCACACAAGGGCCATAGCTTCAAATTTCCATAACCTCTTTGTGTTTTATGCTGGTTGCTTGTGACTATATTGTGTATTTATGTTGAGGTGCCATCTAGCACATGACAGAACCAGGAGAACTGGTTGATGTATTAATGATGTTGTGCTTTATTTACATTAAATGGTTGCACCAAATTGATCAATATCTTGTGAGCAGAATAGCAGATATGAGTAACAAGTTGAAGTTGTTGCTGTGTGTTCTATTTTGGATTTATGTACCATTGCGAAACTATGAATGGTGATGATTGCATTACTAAGTACGTATAGCAAATGGAAGCCCTACGATGACCTGGGAGTCTGCATGTGTTTTAGGGGGGAATTTCTAAGAACTTTGCTGATAAGGGGATGATTTGTAGATCTGTAAGCATCATTTGTGGTGGTAGAGAACTGGAGATGGTTAAGAGTTGAAAGAAAGGTATCATATTATAACGTAGGTGGAGTGTATTGAGTAGATAATTAGATATGCATAAACCCATTTTGAATACCGATAGAAAGCTTTTCATGAGGATGTAGCAAGATTTGGGTAATTCATGCCCATAGGTTAATTAGAAGTTACTTATATGCAGCTCAGTTGGATGTTACAATACTTACTAGCAAGGGGTGAAGCTGTCATTTTGTAAACCAGGTGGCTACGACGACTTTCTTTGCTTCTCCCTGTTTAGCTTTTATTTAGGCTTTAGCTTAACGAGTCTGTACAACAGAATATTTTGTGGTCACAAACTTTCTTTAAGCCTGCCAGATCCATCTGTTATATGTACGGTACGGGTTAGAGGGCTAGCCAAATCAAATAGTTGGATGGGATTTCTAGTAATTATCCTAGCAGATCTCGTAAAATGGCAAGAATCATGTTTTCATATCATATGAATTAATAGGCTCCCCCATTTGTGATGTACTCAATTCACATGCTTATGGATTTGCTCCTGTTAGCATCAACATGCCTAGAGTTATGCATGCTTTCTCGTACTCATTTTCACATGCTATTTGGTGCCATTAGTCCAGACTGGCCTTTCCATCCTTTAGTTTAGACCTGTGTCAAAAGAAGTTAGTTTTATGGTAGGTCACAGTATTTAGTTTGCTGAATATGTTACTCTGTAGATTACTAATTACAGGTTAGATTCATTGAGTGCTTTGTTGGAAACGCTGTCTTAGGAAATAAAGTCTTTCTGATAACCCTCAAAAAAAGAAGTTTTTCTGATACTTTGCTTATCATAATAGTATCTGACTAAATAACAGAGTTGAAATGTCTCAAATTAACTCTCGGTTTGCTTTGTGTACAATGCTTGTGATATAACTCATTGTAGATAATCTGTCCTTAGTATTATCTGATCCAGTAGCCTGCTGCTTCTCCGTCAACTCACAAACTTGTATATTTTCAAGTGTCATGCAAGACCCTGCAATTATCTGGTTTTATTTTATCACGCACATGCTAGTATCCATTGCTTTTCATTCCTCCATCTGCTTTGGCCTTGATGACCACCCAATACGCCTGGGAGTGCAGCCTAAATTTGGGGGAATGAGTATTGCTTTGGAAGTTCTATTAGTTTGACGCATTTGTTTTCAACTGTACAAGTGATGTTTGGCATGAGCAGGTTTTAAAAATTCTTGTAGTTCTGTTCTCAGATTTTCTATAGAAGCCCATCGATTTTGCATTAGCTCATGCTTGCATTATGTTGTTGAAATATTCTTCGTGTCAGGTGAGGATGAAGCTCGTCAGAAGTTGGCTTCCTGTTCTAAATGTCTGCAGGGACATCGCTCAACCCATGCACAGCGGATACAAGTCAACAAACTGCCAAGAGCTGGAGGAGACATTTCTTCAGATCATCTCTACGTTGCCTGTCCAGGACGCTCAGGAGCTGCTGCAACAATGCCTCGGCTTCTCTACTCGCAGCGTCGATGACTGCCAGCATTTGGTCGCTGCCTTCAAGACATGGTTCAGGCGTGCTGCCAGGGCTCCACAGGGTGGGGAAAACTGAGAGATCGAACTGCTGCTCATGTTTCGGCACAGCGTATGCTTCATTGTACATTGGAACCTGTAATTATGTGTAGGCTTCCCTGAATAATTTTAATAATGTTTACCCTAGTGTTGCCTTTTTGTAAATATTTTGACTGAAGATATTTGACTGTGCATTGAGCTATCCATCGCCCATGGTCCGCAAGATGGGGAAGACCGAGATGGAGCTGCTGTTGAAGTTTCCAACAGGGTATGCTTCATTGTACATTCGAACCAGTACTATCAGATAACTGTGACTGATTTGTACATGTTAGACATACTCTTTTCATGTGACACATGGTGGAAAACAGCGAGCAGAAGAGATCTGGATCGTGTCTCGCTTGCGGTGTTCTACTATGTCATTATGTCATCGCGTGGTACACGTGATAAGCTCATCTCAAATAAACTATGTCATTATGTCGTATCCATCTGAAAAGTGTTCTCGGTTCCTCTGTTCCAGTGACCATATCATATTTTTTAGAAAAAAATGAAAAAAAACTGCAAGTTTCTAAAAAATTATGGACATAGCCAATCGACGCGCACCCCACAAAGTCACTGACTTGTCAATTACAAGTAGGGTCAGGTGGAACCCTGTTATGTGGGCCCCCACGTGGCCCCACTTGTAAGTGACGCAAAGTTCAGTGAAGCTCAATCCCTCTACAACTCGCCGGCCACCGCACCTGCCCACCGGCCGGCGGCCGCTCCTCCCATCCGCCGTCCCTCACCCCCTAGCGCATCCGGCAACTCCAGATTGCCGCAGCCGCAATTTCTCTTTCTCTACGACCCGCCGCCGGCCGGACCACCCCGACCTCCCCACTGTCCGGCGCTGCCGAATCCATCGCGTAGGCGCCTCCAATCGACCTCAAACCGCGCCACCTCCAAGCCCTAGGTCGCTGGCCGGCCGGCCTTCGTCGAGGACAGACCACGCGCGGCACCTCTCCCCGTGGTCTTCCGGGTCCTCGTCCTCCGCGACTCTGCCTCGTCCCTGGTCGCCCCCTTCACCGCCTGCTGGAGGCCATGTCCGTCCGGTGCCGGTGGAGCTCTGCCGCGGCATCGCCAGCGCCGGGACGTCGACCATTGCAGCTTCTGCTGGAGGTATGAGCCGTGCCCTAACACCCAGCCCCCAATCCCCTTCTCTCCCATCTGAAAAATCGTTGCTTTCTTGTGCAGGCAGCTGGAGGAGAGAGGGGTGGGATGAGTTGCTGATGGTCGCCACTGTCCGCGGGATGCACTTGTACGACAGCGCAGGTGAGACCAACTCCCTGGTCTGCTCTAGGGATATGTAGCTGCAGGAAATAAAATTGGGAGAAGAAATGCTATTGCTTGGCTGCACATCGGATGCAAATCACGTATATGTGGACCTTCTGTACATGTGTAGCTTGAGCAACCGAGAATGGAAATTTAGTTGCTATGGTGTGCTTCTGATTAGTGTATTAATCATTCAAGTTTGGTGTTAGCGAGCAGTACTTCTCTGCATTTAACTAGTTAACTAAACTGAACTGTTTAGTACTTGTTCTCTGAACCGATTTCTTTTCTTTCAGAGAGGAGCGTAGTTTAGTGGTATCAGCCATTAGTTTTCTAGCTTCAGCATGGCTGGAGCTAGCTTATTTGGTAAACTAGTAGCTAGTTATTTTTACTCAAGTTCACTTATCTTATGTGCTATCGATTCTCTCTTCAGCAGCCGGTGGAACAGCCCGAGGCAGCGGCGGCGGCGAGTTCTTCAGGAGTACCAACGGCTTGCTCCCTCGGACGTTGTCGCCAGGGACGGCGAGGATCGTTATGGCTGTCTGCTAGGAAGGTGCCTCCTGTCTGCTGCCTTCTTTCTCGGTTATCAAATCGATTCGTCGACTCTGTAGGTTAGTCGGTAGCTAGCTTGATGATGCCTAGTTGTCATTTTTCAGATTTGTTGTAGCCGCCTATCTAGCGATTCAGTCTCCTGTCCGTGGACTGAACATGATGGTCTTTCATTGTCATGCGCGTTAGTAATCCTGAAATTGTGTGTGTGTGCGCGCGCGCGTGTGTGTATGCGCTTATGGAGTTGTTTTGGTCTCGACATGCATATATATTGTTTGCTTGCTTGTGCTTCTGTCGGGGCTCGTAGAATGTTGGTATAATGTGTCTCTTGTATTGGTTGGGAATACTCGACTTGCCACAAATAAGTAACTAATATCTAGCTTTTTGATGTAAGGAAAATGATTTGATCTCCTCTGTTTTCCACACTATAATCAGCAATGTTCTTTGTTTAATAAGTTTCTTATCAGCAATGTTAGTTGTTCTTGCTAGTACTTGTCATCTTTGTGCTCTCTGTCCTGTTTTTTCCATATTATTGAGCTGCATTTTTTATGTATTATGCCGATGATCTGTTGTTGTTAAATCGCTTAAAGTCTGTAGGTTTGGTAGCTTGAGGGCTAGTCGTCATTCTTCAGATTGTATGTTGGAGTCATCCATCTGGTGATCCGTTTCCTGTCCATGGGCTGTATTTAGCCAAGTTGTCAAATAGCTTCTATAGATAGAGTGAGAAAAAACAAACACATGCCGACACTTATTCTATCAACTAAACCTTCTCTAGAGCGAGGAAAACATGTGCTTTTTACTGACTTACATAGGACAGGGACAGAAGATGTTAGCACTTAAGTTATGTGGTCAATTTATGTTGTAAATATATGTCTGAAAGAAAAGCAAAACAGCTCTTCAAGGTTAGATAGATCAAGGGGAAGCAAACAGATACTATAGCCAGGTACTGTCATCAAAGCAAACAAGAATCCTGCTTTCATGGAGGCTTCCAGAGCAGAAGAACAATGAGATAATCCGTAAATCTACCCTATCTATATCTATTTCACCCAATGAATGCTATTTGCCGGAATTGCAGGCTCTCTAAAGTGATAATTTGGTCACCGCTTTATTGTTGGCACCGCTTTGGATGAAAAATGTCTTTCATCTGATGGATTTGCATCTCACTTGCAATTTTTGTGCAGCCGCATCTCATATGCACTACCTGAATTTCGATCCGATTCACTATAGTGCACATCAATAAATGTTTTGATTGGCGGGATCAGATGTTTTGCTACTGCTATAATTCTTGTGCTATTTATGTTTTGCTGCGGCTGTAGAGAGTTAATCAGATATCCAGTTCTTTGTATTGGGTTGTCATGTATTGATTGAATTTTGGTGCCCTCTGACTAGGGAAGGATTTGGCCAGCAGCGAAGCGGCACGATGATGGGGACTAAGGTGTTTTCTTCGCAGACCCTCTCTATGCCGTGTTACAAGACCGGCAAAGATGAGCTCGCGGTGCTTCCCCGGCACACCAAGGTTGTCGAAAGGTACCTCGTTTTTTTTTCTGTAATATATATACATGGTGATGATAATATCAGTGTTTTACTGTCGTGCGGTGTGAATTGTGAGGTGCTGTGCTGGAACTTTACTTTAATTTCGAAGGTGGTATCTAGCTCAATTTTCAAACAGCTTTGTTGGGCCTGATGAAATGAATGCTATTTGCTGGAGTTGTAGTATATCTGAAGTGATTATTCTGACTCATTATTTTGCTGCTGGTATCTAGCTTGCCTGCCAATTATCTTTCTTCCACCTGATGAAGTGAATACTATATGCTGGAATTGCAGTCTCTTAAAATTGACAATTTGGTCACTGTTTTGTTCCACCTGATCGCTATGGATGAAAAATGTCTATTTTCTCTTGGATTTGTATCTCACTTGAATTCGTGTGCTGTTTCGTCTCTCAAATAATCCTGTGAACATTTTTTTGTATATTCGAAGTCGAATGAGTTTGATTCAAAGATGAAGGAGGTTTCATTTTCTCAGATTGCTGCCACCAATTAGTAGTTCAGATAAAAGAAGAGCTGTTGGTTGGAAGATTCAGTGAGGTTGAAGAATTTTGGGTGATTTATGACGGTGTGGGAACTTGATGTTGCACGCGTTAGTTGATCTTCTCAACAATTAATTAACAACCGTCCCAGGTTTTTCCGTCTTGTTGATTCACTGGCTGTGTTTTTGCTGCCGTGCTGGGGTGTGCACCAGCGGTGGCATGTACGTGATTGCTGGTTGTGTTGCTCCTGCCATAGCATTCCTATTACTACTATTATTATTAGGTTGCACTTGTTTATTCATGATCCGGCGTGTGCTCCGTAGCTGGATGTTGTGATATTTGAATGTGTGTGAGGGTTATTGTGCTTTTTATAATCTTGTGAGCTGATGATTGCGTCTTGGAATTCTGTAGAATAGGAGGGGTGATGCCCAAATTTTGAATCGCTCTTTGTGGGTCCTACTTCACTCCGTTCTGTCTCCGTCGGTTTGGTTTTAATTTTGCAAGTACTCCCTCCCTTGGTTGTTGTTGTGCAGCCGCATCTCATATGTGTATTGTGCTTTCATAATCTTGTGAGCTGATGATGCGTCATGGAATTCTGTAGAATAGGAGGGGTCACGCCCAAATTTTGAATTGGTGAATCAAGTAACCTTTTGTCGATGATTAAGTAGATTATTTAGTGTATAGATACTAGATACATCTAGATTTATTAGAAATTAAGGAAGGTGGTGCCAAAATTTTCAAGTTTTTTTTTTTCCGGACGTGTCATCCGGTGGCGCATAAACGGAGAGCTTGCATTGATAGGCGCGGTAGGCGAGATATGGTAACGATGTTTGCATTAAACGGGAAATCGGAATGAAAAGAAGACCGGCGGCGGGAGGAAACCAAGCGGTCCCTATTCCAGCGTGACCAAGTAATTAATTAATTAATTAATGTGGGTGTGGGTCCCTAGACAGCTCTGCACGGGAGGTGAAGTGCGCTCGGTCGGGGGAGGTGAGGTGACGGCCTCGCGCGGTCGTCTGTGGCAGTTGTCATTTGGTTGGGACGCGACGGAGGCATGATTCGCGCTGTTGCTCAATGCCCTCTATGTCTCGGCAAGGTAAGGCTGAATCCGAATTAGCTACGAATCGAATCGCGCCCCGTTTTCCTCCTCCGCGCCCTCATCTAAATCCCTCTATATCTTCAAACAAGAGGACATCCGCCCGCAAGACCAAACATCAGCCATGCCGGGAGCTCCTCCCTCGCCGCCTCCCTTCTTCCTACTGGCCCGCCGTGTCGCTACCTACCCGCCAGGCCACGGCAGTCCCCATGGCCATCCACTACTCACCTCTGAATCCAAGATCGCGTTCGGGTTCGAAGATCAAGACGAGGCCGATTCGATGGTGCGGACCATGGAGCTACGATCACATCTCCCCGATACAGATCTGGCCTCTGTCACCCTCCACGGCGGCCACAACTACTCTTCTGTCAATGCAGCCGACAAGGACCTGATTCTCATCGCATCTGCCTGCCCTGATGTTTATCCCCCGGATATCCTTCTCATCTACGACGCCATCGACACCTCGCTCCGCGTGATCCCCTCCAGTCCCTACTCTCGCCCTCCCATCGGTACTAATATTGCCCTCATCGCGCGCCATGACGACGACGATGGCGGCGGCGACAGGTCATACGCCCTCGTCTACCCGGGAACCGTTGATCAGCAGCATGTTCTCTTCTTGTTTCGGTCCACGTCCAGCTCCGACTCGCCGTGGCATCCCAAGAAGGTTAGTTTCCCCGACCATTGGCGCCCCGATGATGGCGTGTTCGAGGCCCGAGAAGTGTTCTCGTTTCGCGGCCGTGGTTACTGGGTGGATCTCCTCTGCGGCGTCTTGCACTGTGACTGAAGCCAAGTACTCTCCGATGACATTGATTGCGTGGATATCCGCTCCCTCGACCTTCCTCCGGGCTGCAAGATGTGCTCGGGCCGCGACAGAGACGAAATAGCACGGGTGAAAGCCTTCCGAGCCATGGGACCTGTTGGGGACTCGATCAAATTCGTCTCCATCGACGGCTACCTTGAGCACATCGATCTCGAGGACTGCAAGGTGAGGGTCTGGACGCTCATGGCAGATACTATGAGCTGGGCTCTTGAATACGAGCTCAAGTTTGCGAGCCTGTCGGAGTTCAAAGGGGATTATGTGCCACCGCAGATGGCGCCGATGTACCCGTTCCTTAGCACACAGGAAGACTATGTCATCTACTTTGCACTGGGCAACGTAAAGCCTGGACGGAAGACCTTCTTTCCGGACAAGCCATGTTGTATGCTCCGTGTAGATTTGCACAGAAAGATTGTCAAGGTCAAGAAGATCCCAGTATTGCAAAGCATGACCGTGGCCAGTTATCTAGCTGTCTCCGGCAATGTTGCGGAGAAGCTGCTCGCAGGAAGTTGCCAACTATCTCATGTTGAAGATCTGAAGCCATGTCCTGCTGATTACACTCCTTCCTGCTACTAAATGCTTTCTTTCATCTCAACTTTGCTGTTCATATTCCAAATTATCGTATTTAGGATTTAAGAAGCAACAACATAGCCAAATAAAAATAGTTGGATGGGATTTCTGGTAATTATCTTAGCAGATCTCGTGAAATCACAAGTGTATATGAATGAATACTCTCCCCCATTTGTGATATGCTCAATTCACATGCTTATAGGTTTTTTCTCCTGTTAGCATTAACATGCCTAAAGTTATGCGTGCTTTCTCCTACTCATTTTCTCATGCTATGTGGTGTCATTTGTCAAGCCCGATCTCTCCATCCTTTTGTTTAGATCGGTCTCAGTAACACTGAGTAAAAGATGCTAGTTTCATGGTAGGTCGCAATATTTAGTTTGCTGAATATGCTACTCTGTAGGCTACTAACGACATGATAGATTCACTGAATGCTTTGTTGGAAATACTGTCTTAGGAAATAAAATCTTTCTGATACTTTGCTTATGGCAATATGTGAATAAATAACACAGTTGAAATGTCTCAAATGAATTCTTGGGTTGCTTTGTGCATGATGTTTGTGAGAGAACTTATTCTTGATAATCTATCCCGAGTATTATCTGATCCATTAGCCTTCTAATTCTCTGTTAGCAAACAAACTTTTGTATTTTCAAGTGCCATGCCAGAGCCTGGAATTATCTGGTTTTATTTTATCACGTACATGCTAGTATCCATTGCTTCTCATTTCATTTCCCTTCCTCTGTCTTCTTTCACCTACATGGCAACACCTACGCTTGTGAGTTCAGCCTAAATTTGGGGGAATTAGTATGCTTTGGAAGTTCGGTTAGTTTGATGCATTTGGTTTCAACTGTTCACGTGATATTTGGAATGAGCAGGTTTGAAAAATTCTTGTAGCTCTGTTCTCAGATTTCATACAGAAGCCTATCGATTTTGCATTAGTTCATGCTTGCATATGTTGTTGAAACACTCTTTTTGCGGACCTAGGAATTTGTGGAAGCCTAGGCGCGCCATAAGGCAGCTAATTTTTTTTCTCCTCTAACACATATAAATATCACATAGATTTAAATGTTCACAAGTTCAGGATAGATTCGATTGTTCGCACATCTGCAATACATTGAAATGTTCATATGTGTTGTTGAGGTCGAGCACGACGAGCTGACAGCATGCCGCAGCCAGAGCCATCTGCCCGTCTAGCCGATGCTTGTGGCCGTCGGGTGCAGCTAAGCCTAGGACAAGAGGTGGACATATGATTCACATCAAAACCCTCATCACTGCCATCCACTTCATGTCTTCCCCTTTTGGAACAGAAACTTCACCGATGTCTCCCCTCCCCTGAGGTTTAGTTCATCCAGCGAGGGCTAGGACCGAGATCGCTCTACCGCCCCATAAGCGCAGATCGCTGATCACCTGTGCGGTAGGAGAAACTAAGGAAACTCTAAATCCCAACTTAAGGAGGAAAGCAGAGTTAAGATGTCAATCATGTAATCAAATATACTCCCCCGTCCCATGAATGTTATCTGAGGCTTGTCAAAATTTGAATGTTATCTGAGGCTTGTCAAAATTTGGATGTATAAATAATATTTAGATGCATCCAAATTTTAATAAATCTTAGACAACTTTCATGGGACAGGGGAGCACAAGCTTTTGGAGAAAAATAAATGTATACGTGCTAGCAAGGATACATGCCTACTTCAACTGACTTAGGCTAGCTACCTAGGTACCATTAATTTTTTTTTCAAAAAAAAAAAGAGCAGCAAAGCAGCGTGCTTTGTCTTGGCGTATTTTTCATTGGGCTTTCCTCCCGGTACCTAGGAACTCTTGGTGCTTGCTCCGAGGCTGTTGGCCAGCATGCTCGCTATCTAGCCTTATTCTGTTGTGGCTTGGGACACACAAATCATTGTCGGGCTACGGCCAGCTCAGCCTTCGGCCCTTCAGCAACTCCGCCCCGGTCGAGTCAGTCTCAGGAGTCACGACAGGCACGGACGGGAGCGAAGGCCGGGCACGGCAATCAAGCAGTAGCTTTTCAGACGTTGGAGTCCGTCCCACGCAAGCCCGGGCATGCGCCCGGGCAACAAGGACGGTAGGTCTGCTGGTTGTGAGGATGAAGCTCATCAGAAGTTGGCTTCCTGTCCTAAACGTATGCAGGGACATCGCTCAACCCATGCATAGAGGATACAAACCAAACTGCCAAGAGCTGGAGGAGACATTCCTTTAGATCGTCTCTAATTTGCCTGTCCAGGACGCTTAGGAGCTGCTGCAACAATGCCTTGGGTTTTCTCCACTTGCAGTGTGGATGACTGCCAGCATTTGGTCGATGCCTTCAAGACATGGTTCAGGCGTGCTGCCAGGGCTCCACAGGGTAGGGAAGACAGAAAGATGGAACTGATGTTGAAGTTTGCAAACAGTGTGTGCTTCAGTGTACATTACAACATGTAATTATCTGTAACCTTGATTTTGTTTACCCTAGTGTCCCCTTAGGTATATATTAGACTATACATTAAGCGATCCATCGTTATCTAAGATAACAGCGGCTTGTTTGTACATATTAGCCGTATCCCCTTATTCTCTTCATGTGAAACATGGAGGATGGCGAGCATACAAGATCTGGATTAACTTGTCTTTCATTGCTGCGTCCTATCATGTGGTTTCGAACTTATTATGTTTTGTGTACTCTGCCATACTCTTGTACATATCTGCAGTTACTAAGGAGAGCATATGAGATCTGGATTAACTTGTTTTGCTTTGCCAACTTTGAGTTTTTGATTCTTCAGGTTGCTCTAGCTACATCATTTTCTTCCTACATTTGTGCAACCAATTCTCTTTTGGTGAGCGTCCGTTCCCAGAAGAGGGATTCTCTCCTTTTTCTTTTGAGGGAAGAGTGACTCTCCTTCAGTTGCCACCGTGTGTTGTTTCTCCCTGCCATCGCGTCTCTAGGCCTGTACTCTGCACGCTGGTAGACTTGCACTAGTCCTTTGACTTGAGACAAGTGAAAGACAGTTAAGAGCTAGCGATTAATGTTAAACCGTATGAGAATTGCCACCAAATTATTTCAATTTTTCTGCAAGTAGCAGCACTACCTCACAGTCTCGATTGACATGAAAAGAGGGCTTGAAAATTCATATTAATAATTATGCTCTAGGTACAATAGCAAATATTGTGTAGAGTTATGAATTTACCAATTTCTAAATATTTATCCTTAGTACTACGAAAATCTCTGCTTTAAGTGGCCCACACAACGGCAGCTAGGGCTTGGTAACAAATAATTTTTTACAGCCCTATTTGTTTTGAAATGTGAGGCGTAGTTTGATTGTAATCTTTGACTTTTAATGTGAGGTATTTATAGCTACGTTTTTTTTTGGCACGCAAGACTCTTTGTTGTTTATATGTTACTCAAGATACCAGTTATCTAGATTGGGAGCTTGCAAAGCCTTTGGGTGCAATTGTGAGTACTCTTGCATCTTGTATTTCGATGTTTGGGTTTGGTTGTTCATCTGGCTATAAGATTTGGGTCTGGTTCTTCATCTGGTTATAAGATGGGGGTCCTTTCTCGGTATTGATGTAAAGCTATCATACTACAAATTTTGTCTTGTTTTGTTTTTCAAATTATGATACGAAGCTATCATACTACATATTTCATCTTATTTCCTTTTTCAATTCATGTTGCTCTTTGAACTCCGGGTAGTGAGTCTTACAAGTATTTTGTTTAGTCCTTCGACCTGTCTCTGATTGCAGGAGAGCTGGTGAAGTTTGCAAGCTGTCACCATTGCCTTGAAAAGGAAATGAACCACGAGAGCAGATTAAATAAAACTTTGTTACAAATATTTAATAGTACAGGAAATTATACAACAATGGAGAACTGCAAGTCTTTAAGCTCCAGCGGTGAAACAACAGATGTGGTACCCAACACCACGATCCAGTGAACTAAAATGAGCTAACCTGCATATGACAGACCTCAGGGGATAAACCACATCGGGGTCGAGTAGTCAGAATGTTTCTTGCTCGTGAACCAGCGTCGGAAGACTTGGAGACGCGGCTCCCCTTCCACCCACCGACACATCCCGTTATCACTGCAGGCGTACCGCCGCCGGGGTGCCCCATAGGCAGACAGGCACACCATGTCTATGTCGTTGGAGTTCCTGTCATCCAAGAAGTAGATTCCCTCTCCAAAGCCAAAGCCGGGGAAATCAGCCACCTCATAGGACCTGGAGCATCCCCGCCCGACGAACAACATCCTTCCATCCAGCGAAGGCATCTCGGTCCAGGCGTGCTGAACCAGGCCGGCGCCGGTGAGGCGTTGCGTCGCCTGGTACACATGGAATCCCCCTGAGTGTGGGGACCATCTAGGAGAATCTCCGGCGAATCTCATGACCATCAGCAGCTCCCCGCGGGACTCCACGAGGTAGCGAGCCCTGACAGATCCGGAGCTGCGAGGCCCCCCCTGCATCAAGTAGTCGTAGTGGCGTGCATCTATCTTCAAACATATAGCAGAACCTTCTTCAATTTCTTGGAGCTTGGATATGTCATACACGACAACATGCTCCAAGTTGGTGAGGAAATGGAAAGCTCCTTTATGATGTATGACATCCTCGAGTCGGGACCACGGTTCACATAATTTCTCCATGAAGCCCATGGCCGCCGGAGGACGATCACGTGCCACCTCCATGCTCCAGAAGGCAAGTTGCGGGCAACGGATCAAATGCGGTGAGTCGATGATGGCAGCACCAAAGCACTGCGTGTTTCGCCCTGGCGGGGAAGAGAAGGTGGAGGCCAGGATGGACATGGACATGGGAGTCAATTTACCCCCTCCCGCGGGTTCCACACAATAGACGTGGTCAGGGAGGAATAAGCGCCGGTCGGTATGGAGGTTTAGGAGCATGTGGTGGTTGGTCTGACCACGGGCGAGCATGATCCAACCACCATCATATGTGCCGAAGAAGCGCGCATTGCTAGTGTCTTCCCCGATGCGGAGGTTGTGGGTGTCTCCGTTTCCGAGGATGCAATAAAAGGATACCCTCCGCGTTCCGCCTGACCATCGTAGAGGAGACGTGGTGGTGTCCGGGAGGAGGAGCCACGGTAGTTGACGCGGGGGCGGGGTCCGTTGGACGGCGAACCACCAATCGTGACATGTCCTCGACATGTCGAGGCGGTTGACGGGACATGGTAAGTGGCGGGCGATCTCAGTGAGGACGTCGGCAGGGAGGTCCTTCCACGACCGAAGTGCAATCTCGGCCATGGGAGAGCAGAGGGCTAGATGACTAAGATGGGAGAAGTAACGAGGAGGGATGGAGAGGAAGATGTGTGTTCTTATGTGAGCTTTTGTTCTCTTTAATAGCTCTCAATTTCTCTTCTAGAAGGAACCAAAAGATGGTACACTTGTCATTATAGATAGATGTTTTTATACAATTAAAAAATTGGATACTCACTTATTAAGCACTTCCTAGTGGGTGCCACTAGCACAGTTTCCAATTTTTGGAGTAATTGTTGCTAACTTTACGACGTGTATGCGGTCGCCTAGCATGACACGTTTCTCCAGGCTAGCACTACCTTTTCCACTTCTCCTCTTGTTGTGTTCCCATTCTATATTAAATGTCGAGGATGCTAATCTGTATCCGTCTGCTCCATTTTATATTCTTGTTCACGCAACCTCATCTTTATCTTCATGTATTACATGTGGAGGCACCGATGAACACTAAGTTAGACAGCAATTAATAACATTATTATAGGGATGGCCCTGCACGTACCTAAGCACGACTGGACCACCACATGGGAAACTCATGCCTCCTCGAAGACAACCCAGCAAGGGTTATTGCGTGGCTCCTGTAAGGAACACTTGGCACCACCATGAAAACCCTTGTGAAATGCTTCCCACCTACTTGTGAAGTCATCACGAGTGGCGGAGCCTCCAATGATGCCATAGTAATCACTTCCTAGTGGGTTCCACTCACGGACCGTCCATGTAATGATTTTTCTAGTAGCCGTTGCCATACTTACGACGTGTATACGCTTGCCTTTTTGGCATGTGGGGTCCAACATGTGATACTTTTCCCTCTTCTCATCTTGTTGTGTTCCCATTCTATATAAATATCGAGGGTGCTTATCTGTATCCATCAGCTCCATCTTTATTTTCATGTAATACATGTGGAGGCACCGATGACTACTAAGGTGGACTACAATGAATATCATTGTCTAAGGATGGCATCACACCTAAGCCCAGTGGACCACCACATGGGAAACCCATGCCTCCTTGAAGATAACCCACGAGGGGTTATTTGTGTGGCTCCCGTTTGCAACACTTGTCACCACCATGGAAACCCTTGTGTAGTGCTTATCACCTACTAGTGAAATCGTCACAGGCCATGAGAGGTGGCTCCTCCCATGACGCCATAGTAATCATTTTCCGGTGGGTCCACTCATACATAATGATTTTCTGTTACCATACTTATGGAGTGTATATGCTTCCAGTTTTACATGACACGTTGATACATACATTTAGGATCACCATTTATTAGTTAGCAGTATAACGTGCCAGGCAAATCTCAGTTATATTTCCTTCAACATCTGATACATTTGGAAGGGATTCTGCTTGCTTCATGGCCACTTGTTACAGTAAGGGATTATCCTTCTTCTATTGGCAAGCCGCAAGCACGAACATTCCCCTTATAGGATGCAGGTTAGATGTATCTGCCATATATCACTTCATGTTATTATAGTTTAATTTTTAGAGGGCGACAAAATTATCAAATTTATTTGTGCTAATAAAATTTTGATGGCAGAACCAGTTTAAAAATGTTGGGTCTTCATGGATCACCTTCATTTAAAAATGAATCAGTCAAGTCCTTAATTAAATATAAGAGTGTTGTCTCCTGGAGAAGGCATAATCTTACTAGAAAGTTAAAACATACAAATCTATATTGTATTCCAATTAAAGTGCACATGAACTGATGAACTGTGCACAATAAGTCTCAATCTCTTGTGTGCTTCTCAGTATAACCAATCTTGTACTTCACTGATGTGGGCATTGAGAAGTGTTCTAGCTTGTTTGGTACTAGATTTTGAGCACTTCAAAATTATTCAAGCTTTACATCAGAAGTGTTCTATTATCTTAGTGCTTATCTTTTTTTGGTGCAGAAGCAATAGAATTCACCAAAGAAGCTGAAAAATTACCAATGCCCGCAACTCCTTCCCCGAGGTATCTAGAATATGGTGCTGTTCTCAATTTATCCCAGTATCATAGCTAGATATGTTTTTCTAATGTGAAATCTTTTGAACAGTGCTCCCAGGATTGAGAACTGAAAAATTATAACCATATGGTTCTGTTTGAACCGCAAAATTTTATACTATTATTGAAACAGAATTAAATAAACTAAATTGTAAAACAAGACAGTGTATGTGAAGTTTGATAAACCAGGGTCATCTACTTCTCAGTTCAAATGGTTAGATTTTCGTAAGGCTTTAGTGGGCATATCTTATAGCGTGTTTTATGCCCATGAGTTATTTCGAAGATCTAGAAATGTTTAATTCCCTTCCTGTACTATTGTCAATAAAATGTGTTGCTATAGGCTCAACACTATATTTTTACAAAGAAACCTCAATATAGCTCAATTGGTCCGTTTCCTTTCGATTTCTTTCAAGTATAATTTATTTGAGATTTTCTGGTCTGATCGAATCTTTAATACTAAAAATGATGTATATCATGTGATAGAGACAAGGGTGTCGTGACTCATGCTTTGATGTGGATCAGTTATCTTTCTAATTAATATTTGGGATAGATGGCACAAATTTAAATTCCATGTTTCATCTCTATATATATTTTTATATTTTTATAATTCCATCGTAAAAATGAACGGGCGCGGCAACGCGCGCTACTATGGTCTAGTATGTCATATAATATGACTCCTCTTGCTCCTTTGAACAAGGCGTAAATCTCTTTTCCATGGGAACAGAGGGAGCATGTTTTACCATGATATAATTAAGCATGATTGTGAAGTTATTTATCAAGTTTTCGATGATTTATGAGGCATCAGTCCAAATTCTCAATGTTTTGGTATTTAATTCTGGGAGGAAGATTTCTTATTTTTCTATTTCAGCGACCTTACGCAGCTCAATTAATTTATAGGAAAGCACAACAAATGTTTTCATTAGAACCAACACTTGGAGCACTTGAGGGCCAAGAAGAGAGCCACGAGGGCCAAAGTGGGCCCCATGACGTGGCCCACTTTCCTGGACGCGCAATGGAGGCTCATTTTTCCCTTGAGCACCTAATCAACCTCCCATTTTTACCTGGTGCTACGTCTAACAAAAAAAGTTACGTTCTAAGTTTGAGGGTTTTTTCAGAGGCAGAAGCGAAAGTCATCTTCTTCCTCGGGAGAGGATAAATTCTACTGCTCATTGGCTGCCGCCGAGGGGGAATTGAAGCTATGATCATCACCAACTCCTCTTTAGCGTGGGGAGAGTCTTTCCATCAACATGTCCACCATCTCCATCAATAGCACTATAACCACCTCCGAGATCAATAGCACTATAACCACCTCCGAAATATTTTAGCACTAAACTTTATCCTTTTCGCAGGGTACAAAACATGTTGGTTTTTGCTAAAACAACTTTGGAAACATGTAACATGTTAAGATATACACGAGACAATTTTTGTATTTTTGTATTTATTTAACATAAGTGCCAAAACCTTTTTATTTCAAATAAATTCAGTAAAAACCACGAGCATCAGCCAACAAAACGTTATTATATTAGGCAGTGTTTATAAACGCCCTAGGTTATCTGGTAGTTTGATAAGCACTAATTGACCGCTTATAAGAGATATAAATAGGCGGCAATGACGATCTGTATCCTACCTCAATCTTCGCTTTGGCCAAACGGAGACGGGATCCACTCTTCAGAAGTTAGCTTTTTTATGAATTTAGATCACAATATAATAATAATTATTATGTAATACATATGCATATATGCATTAACCATTGTTTCCTAGCTCTTGTCAAAAAACTAATCACATACTAGCCAATTATTTGCTTCTACTTTCTTTGGTGCAAGTATTTACATACCCTATATTAATTTTTCCGAATTTGGATTAAGAATTCCCTATTGCTTATTTATCCGTTAAAACAAGTGATGCTTTGTTCAAGTTGGTAGGTTGGTGGTGTACAAGGCCAGTAAACTCTATCCATCTTATAAGAAGCTTTACGGAGAATGTTTTGCTCCGGTGTCCCTCCTCTCTCTCCAAACTTTGGCCCCTGTGAGTAGGATCTCCTGATAAACTTACCTCTTCGACTCTGGGGGTGGGGACACCGGAGCACACGTCGTACGGAGAAACCTTAGAGCATTTCCACCGGCGGCCCCGATAGCATTTCGGAAGCCGGCATCGAAAATGGGCTCGTACCGGCGCGTCCAAAAAACGTCGGGAAGCATTGGCAACCCCGTGCTAGCCCCCTCGCGAAGGGCGCGAATCGGGCGCGCCGGCGCCTCGCGGCATGTCATTTTCGGGGGTGGGGCCTCCTTGTCAGCGAGAGGACGCGACGGTTTGCGTTGAAGACGAACGCGGGAAGATTGGTCGTTAGCATTAATGGCCTCCCTCGCGGAAACCGAGGCGGCGACTGGCCACGCGGCGTCCACCCGCCTCCCCCACGCGCCTACGCTGCCACCGTAAATGCGGGTACTTGGCACTGCTATCAGTAACGTACGCCGTCCACCGCCACGGCGCTATCCTCTCATCTCCACCACCGTAGCCGCGCTATCCTCTCTCGTCCGCACCAGCGCCGCCGCGCCATCCTCTCCTCTCCACCACAAAAATGCCGCGCCAGCTCCGCACGACGTACTCCATGCGCCTCAACCACCATCGCAGCCGCAGCTGCCGCAGCCCGATGCCGACTACAGCTCCGACGACGCAGTCGACTCACGGTTTGCGGTGTGGGACGAGGCGTACATCGCAGACGCAAAAGCTGAGGCAGAGGAGGAGGCGGAGTGGGGCGAGCAGCCGCAAGCCCCCACCACCCCGGAGGATGCGGCGATCATGGCGACCTTGAACGCGCAACGCTTCCGGAGGTTGAAGGAGGATGAGCGGGAGTTCTTCAACGATGTGAACTTCGAGCACGCCGTCGAGATCTCGCGCCAGCGAGAGGTCACGGAGGAGGCGGGACACCTACTCATGGCGGCGGAGCGACAAAAGCTCATCGCCACGCTGAGGCGTTCGCCCGCGAGCAAGCGAGGCTCGCCTAGAACGAGGCGTCTCGGCGGTGGCTGGCAGCGCTGAGCGGACAGTGCCGCCGGCAAGCTCCTGCGACGCCGGCCGCCATGCTCCACCGCTAGATGCGCAAAGCAAGGGCGGAGAGGTGGGCACGGACGCAGGCGGCAAAGGGGAAGAACGACGACGAGGCAGGCTCGTCACGCGCCCCAACCGACGGCCAGTAGATTAGGGTTAAGTTTAAGTTTTATTTAGGTTTAAATTCGAGTAACTTTTGTATGAATTTCGTATGAATTTCGATTTTTAAATGTCATTCCAAATATAAATTTCTATTGGGGATGTCGTATTGGGGGGCGCCGGTGTGGAAACATCATCCTCAAATAGAGAATGCTTTGTCGGCGTCCTTCATACGGCAGTGCCGGCCCTGCCGGCGACTATTTGGGGCGCGCGAGTGGAGATGCCCTTAGCTTTGATTCAAGCATCTCCCACCACGCTACCACACGTAACACCATCACTAGCATTAATTTAGAGAAGCATGTCCTCCTCGTATCGATCCCTCGATATATACCAGACACATCTATATTGTCAATTAGTATACACACCCACACTTTAGAGTGTGTTTTCTTTTTAACACATGCGAGCGTGCTGTCGAAAAATCGTTAGAATATGTATAGACAGAACACATATTGTTAGTAAGTGTATGTCGAGATGAATGTGCGGATCATATGTAGGATAGAATGTCAATTAATTTCATGGGAATTGTAGGCACTGGGGAAAAGCCAGTTTGTGTGCAAGTGGCGGAATGGAGTTCCTTGTATTTTTCGATAAAGGGAATATATTAATATCAAGAAGATGTCAATTACACCTAGCTTCTGCAACAACGCACCACCCTAATGGCACTACGGATGCACACAGCCAAAAAAAGGAAAAGAAAACTAAGAAACAAAAGCCCCGCTACTCGGGCCCAACAACAGCAAGACATCCACCGCCAAGACAACACCTGAATTACAGAATCTCCAAAAAGCTCCAAGAAGGAAACAGTGCTCAAACACCATCGTCGCCCGATCAAAGATCTTAGGTTTTCACCTGAAGATAGTCCATGCTCTCAAAACAATGCCTCCACCAAGGCCATTGCCGGCACAACCAGTTAAGGCCAGACCTTGGGTTTTCACCCTGAATGGTAAGACTCTGCGTTTCACCTGTGTTGTCGCCCCCACTTTCATACCGCTGTTGTGAAGCCCGGAACACCAAGCCAGTCTCTCAACAGCGTGGAGACTTGAACCTCCCTTAGCTAGTCCTCCCCTCCGGCCTTCATGAAATTCTCTTCCGACTTTCATCATGGATCCATAGTCACTTGATGTCAACAAAGAAAAAGAGCTTCGCGCCGCTCCCTCCAGAACCAATCGGTCGGAATAAAAGCATGGGTGCGCACGACCGAATACCTCCGATCCAGCAAACTCCAGTTACATCGCCGGCGGAGCCTTCCGAACTCAACCCTCCGGCCGATCACGAGTCCGGGCCTCCGGTAGGTCCTCCTCTTCACGCAAGAGAGGCCCTAGGACCGCCGCCTTTATTCTGCAAGACATGAGATCCCAAGATCCACCATATCTTGTTGGCCATCTCCGGCGAAAGGAGGAGGCCGCTGCCAAGGTCGGGGCCGCCGCCCCGATGCCCATGTGATGCGGGCAGATCCGCAGACCATCGATGCAACCCGCGCCGGAACATGGTACAGGAGTTCGGGGCCCTCCAGGCCCATGCGGGACCAGATCGAGCCCAACCACCCCACCGCCATCTGCCCGCCGGTCGCCGCACCTCCGGCCGCCGTTGCCACGCACCACCACCGCAAGGCCCGAGAGCGAGCGCCGCCGTCGCCGAGCCCTGCCGCGACCAGCAGGAGCCCCGCCGCCGCCACACCGCGTGAGCTTTGCCCGGCAGCGCCTTCGGCGGCGGCGGAGGGAAGGGAGGGCGTGGGGAGGGGTACTCGGGCTGCGGCCGGTGGAGCCCCGGTGCGGCGCAGCGCCACCGCACGGGGGGACGGGGGGAGCGGGTTAGGGTTCAGTATAGATGCATGTTGCCGGTTTAGCACCGGTTAAGTCCCGCCCAAATTTCGCGTGTACTCTAGGTCTATTTGGAAAATGAAGATCTTGGCACTTTGGCAGTCGTTGGGATGAAGAGTGCCGTTCTGTTGGACGGCTTTCGTCTGCCACTTAAGTAACTCTACTGTGAGAGATAGTGCAGAGCGGCCCAACGACTCTGTTCTGAGATGATCAGCGTGTGTCGGCTGAAACGGCCGAAATCATCCGCACGTCCGTTTGTGTCGGGTGGCTCCAGCGACACAACGCATAATTTTTTTTCATTCATAAAGTCATAATTTACATTAATAAAAAACATTAAAAGACCATAAAGGCGTGGAAAAAGTAGGTACTGCCTACTGGTCGTCGTCGCTGACGAGGTCGATGAACTCCGGCGTCGGCCATGGAAGCTGGTACGCCGGCAGTGGAGGAGGTAGGGCAGGCTGCGGCAATTGCGGCCAGGCCGTCGCCTGCGCAGGAGGCTATGGTGAAGGTGGCCAGGCATCCCAAGCCAGAGCAGCAGCCGAAGCACGGTCGTTGGAACGCGTCGGCGTGGCCGTAGGAGTCGCCGGCCTCCCCTGCGCGAGCGCGGACTCGCGGAGCTGGATTGCGAGCCCGTCCCACAAAGCGAGCTCGTTGATCTCGCTGTTGCTCCTCCTCGGTAATGTCCGGCGGCTGGGTCTCCGGATCCCACGCCGGCCCGCCGTCGTCGTGGTCGTACTCTGCCATGTCCGCGTCCTCGTCCACGTCCTCATCCGTGTCCTCCTGGTCGTTCTCTTCTTCCGCGGCGATCTCCCTGTCGAACTCCCACGTCCCGAAAAAGATCCAGTTGTAGGAGTTGAGCGCGTACGCCTGATCTTTCCGGAGATCCGGCGGCAAGATCGCTCGGCGGCGGCGCACCTCGTCCCACCGCTCTCGGCCCTCGCACGGCACGGGCGGGACCGGCACGCGCCTCGAGTTGAGGTACCAGCCCCCTCTAGGCAGGTTTGCGTCCGGCCATGGTACCAGCCGGTTTTCCTCCGAAAGCCGGCGCGCGAGCTCGACGCGGACGTACCGCCCCACCCGTGGCTTCTTGCCGGATCGCGAGCCGCTAGCCTCGTGGTCGTTCTTGATCTTGCGGAACGGCCAGAATTTCTTCCCCATGCCGTCGGTCGGGTGGATAATGTGGGCTCTGGCAATGGTGTGGTCGGGGAAATGGGCGCCGGTAGCGTCCCTTTAAGAGGCTTGGACGCCATCTCGCCTTCAATGTCCTGCAACGCTGCCCAGCTACGCACGCTCGCGGAAGCCGAGGCTTGCCATTAATGCGACCCTGGAAAGGCTGCAGCGCGCCGCCCGTAAGTAATGCCGTGGCAGACGAAGCAGTTGTGCTCCTGCCAGGCGGGCCCATGCGAGGACCGGGCGGACGACCGCTGCGTCCGTGCAACGTCCGCAGAGACGGAAACCTCATATTTGGGCCACGTTTACGTCGCCGTAAACGGCCCGATCACTATGCGTCGCCCCGCTGGAGGTGATGCCAGATGTATTTTCGGCCCGGGCGGATGCAAACGGTCTGCTTAGTGTCCGTTTGCGTCGCGCTGCTGGAGATGCCCTCGCAGAAAGAAGATTAACGGTAACTGGTCAAACTCTGTTTTGTGGGAAGCCTTTGTTCTGCCACCCGAGTAACTCGACTGTGCAGAACCGCTCGGCCACTCGGTTCAGAGATCATGGAACGAAGATTAATTAACGGTACCTGTTCGTCCCTTGCCTCTTGACTCATTTCACCTCCCTGCATGCTTCGTTGCTAAGTGTATGTACCATGCTAAGCTCCTCTTAGTGCATGCAGTGCAATTTCGTATGACGACACTCCGAACATACTTCTCTAATAGGGTTCTGTGTAGTAGTATCTTCTATAAAACCATTATTTTGCTTTAATCGAATGTCCGATTATCCTGTGATTATTTTCCGAAAATAAATCATGCATTCATCAAATTATGTTATATTTTTTATTCAAACACATTCATCAAAGTATGTAAACTTGGCATGTTTTCTTATTATCACACTCTGGCTGCTCCTGATCTAGAGACCAGAGAAGCCACAGAGTAGTGAGGGAGATTCGTCACATTGTATGAATTTTCATAAAGTAAGTTTGGCACGCCATAGTTTGAATTTCGTAGTAGTATCTTCTATAAAACATTTCTTTCTTTAATTAAATGTCTGGTTATCATGTGAGTTCTTTCCAAAATAAATCGTGCATCCATCACGTATGTAAATTTAGGAAATTTGTTATTATATCACGAGGAAGTTCTAGCATATTACTCCAGAGGATCTGGACAATCATAGAAGTTTGATGTTGAGCCTTCTCAACCCTTTCGGGATGGGCTTCCTTTTAGCACCTAGCATGTTATCTCAATCCTTGTGTTAACTAGCTCCTACCATGGTAGTGCGACCCCAACCATCTGTGATCATTTGGCCGCTCAAAAGACTCAAGAATATATCCTTAATCTTCTAATCATCATGAAGTTTCTTTTTCATCCTTTTTTATTTGCGAACATATGTAATGAATCATCAAATTTATAATCTAATTTCTTTGGGAACCAATATTGAACCCGCATTAATTTGCTTTCAAGCTCAACGACATGTGTGTTCCATATTAGGGAAGCACCACAATAAGGGCAAACAGACGGCCGCCTGGTGTCTCTCGACGTGAAGAAGGGCACCGACCCTACCTCTCTCTAGTGTTGCTTCACCATGGAAGGCCCATGTGCTCGTTTAATAGAAATTCTACTAGATTCGCTAGAACGTGAACATTTATAATGGTTTTAGGTTGTAATCTAAAACGTGAGCCTTGTGTTATTTAGATTTTCTATAGCTGCAAGTTTTATTAATCCTAGTTCTTTAACTTTTTTTACGTGAGTGCATATAAACTCCACTTTTGACTCCAATTTGGCAAGAATCTAATTGAACTTTAATGTTCCAACCTCACTCAACGATATTTCAAATGCATATTTTTAAATTCAAGCATAACATAACGTCCAAATGCATGAATAAAGCTTGATAAACATCATCATGGCATACAAAAGTTCACATATACTACTACACATAGCAAACATAAACTTCTAGCTGAAACCGATAAACTTAGGCCATACACTCTACTTCTTCTCCTCGTACCAATCTAGCCACCTCGTTTAATCCTCCGAATAGCGACATCTATCTAGACTCCCTATTCCCTAACCGAGATGGCACCGATTGGCCGGTTTGGAGCTTGGAGTTAAGTTAGGGATTGGGAGGCCGCAATGTGTGTTTTCCCTCTATTGAACAAAGTCGATCGAGCGTGGTAAATGGTGTGGGAGCTCCTATATGTCACCTAATGCGGCACCGATGGCCGACCGCACACCCCTCATTTCGCTTTTGGATCTGGCTCATCTATCTCGGCTGTTTTTCAGCCTGGTTTTATCGGTTTTTTCAGCTTGCTTTCATGATTTCCTATCTAGTTTTGATAGTTTTTCTGTCTGTTTTTTTTTTGTTTTCAAAAATTGTCCGCATATTTTTCAAATTTTGAGTTTTTAAAAAGTTTAAACAGTTTTGAAATTTCAGCATTTTTAAAATTATGAACCTTTTCAATTTCTGAACATTTTTTAAAAAATTTAGAAAAATTAAATTTTAAATCATAATGGTTTATAGTTTGAAACATTTTCAAAATCTTATTATACTAAAAATCCAAAAAATCCAAACACCTTGAAAATCTGAACAGTTTTAAAAATCTGTAGGTTTTATTAGAATCACAACTATTTTCAAAGATAAATAGTAAAGAAAAAAAGAGAAAAACAAAAACAAAAACAAAAATACAAAAGAAATAAAACAAAACATGCTATATGGGCCAGGCCCACACTCGCGGGGGGTTGTGTGCTTGGTAACCGCTGACCTAGTCGGCATACAAGATTTGCCTAGGCTACCCGCACGTGCTAGGCCGGCCAGTGATGCTACACGTACGGACGGTTTGTTACAAAAACTAGATGATACCCCGCGCGTTGCTGCGAAAATATTTGTTACAAAATGTTGAATAAATACCCTACAATAATTTGTAGGCCTGATAACAAAAAAAATAGGATTGTAGTAAAAGTGTGAGTAAAAATGAAACGTGAAACACACAAAATATTAAATTCATGTTCAATAGAAAAAAGTATTAACATCAACTTATGAGTAGTTACACTTGATATGAAACAACATGTGCACTTGTATTTGGAGGCGAAGTTACCTTGTCCGGGAAACGAAGAAAATGGAGCTTCTAGATGAGATGATGTCAATCAGAGAGTGAAATTCATATTCTAGTTACTTTCTAATAAATTTACTATTTTAATAAAGCTTAGAGAACTGATCTCTCGTATAAAGTGGCCTCTAAAGTTTCACGAGACCAGCATTAGGAATGAAACTCTCGGTTGAATGTACAGACAAACAAAAAGTATATGACCACAGTACCTACATATATACATTGAGTTAGATGCCTTCCTGATAGCATGCACTAAACACTGACGATGGCTCCGGCTCTGCTTATATAAGCATCAATGCTGAATTTCTTTTGCACTTCAGATGCACATTCAGTAAATTGTGCAGTCTTGGTATTCTGGCCAGAAACTTGAGGCTTAGAAGAAATATTAATCGTCTTCCAAAATATGCTTCACTGCCGCAATACATGATAAGAAGAAAAGTGCTTGGTTAGAGATAAAAAAGAATACTACTCCCTCCGTTCCTTTCTATAGTGCCTATTGTTTTTTGGCACGGAAATTAGCGCGAGCCATTTTTTGGCACAAAACCCCCTAGCGATATCACAAACAAATAGGAAACTGAAAACAGATCTCAGAAATACATGACCATATCGGTTTCGACATTTTCTGGACTTAGACCTGATCGGTGGAAGGGGTTCTTTGCAAAAAAAAACATAGCTTTACTCTTATATTATGAAACAAATGCGAAAAAACAATATGCATTATAGAAAGGAACGGAGGGAGTATATAGCAACCATATGTGCAAAGAAAGTATCAGTTTCAGGGATAAAAATACACTGGTTTATTGTTAATTTGAATCAAAAACAAAAATGGAATGAATCTTCCAAGCATTCATATCAGTTAAGCGGGAAGAAAGAGAAGCTAACTAAATGATGGAAATCCTTTACATTGGTAGATCCAGGGAAGACAAAATCTTACTGCACCTTGCCGGCAGATCATTCAAGATCAACGCCCCAACAATTAGGCATACAGAGATATAACCGAATCAAAATTCCCTTTCGAAGAAACCATGTATGCACTTTGTCCCGTGGATCATTCAGCATACAAAGAAGTAACCACATAGCTGATCAAAGCTCTGCAACAGACCAAAGGTCAGGGTTCGGCTTGCCTTAATGACGATCTAGACTATGTTTCCCACGCACATGTGAGCGATTTGGTCTTCCATCGATCTCCGTCGCCGCGGTCACAGTGTTAGCACCCACATCGATTCGCTGCTTTTGGGGCTGATGTCCATTGGCAGCAAATACTGAGTAGAATGGAAAGGTACCGAGGAATTCACAATCAGTTGACTGTCCCAATTCCTAAATAGTTTCAGATGCTGATCTAATTGGTTAAAAAATGCCAAGTCACGTTCCCACAAGCTTCCATGAGAAATTCCCAACACGTAACTGCTCAGATAGAAATACATCTTTGATCTTCTTCTACAAATGAATGCCTCAAATCCCAATCTTCAAAATAAAATGTTACTTCAGAGAGCAAGCTTACATGAGCATATCACTGCTCAGATCAAAATACATATTTGATCTTCTTCTACAAAATGAATGCCTCAAATCCCAATCTTCAAAATAAAATGCAACTTCAGAGAGCACGCTTCCATGAGAAATTCCCAACACATCACTGCTCAGATCGAAATACCTCTTTGATCTTCTTCCCCAAACGAATGCCTCAAATCCCAATCTTCAAAATAAAATGTATCTTCAGAGAGAAAGAGATGGATCGATCTGACATGTATATAGGAGACATGGTTAAATAGGTGGGGTTCCTGGGCCTGAGGTCTGAGAACGTGTATCGTACCAGATGACATCGCTGAGCTTGTTGATATACATGAAGGGGAGACGAACAGAGGAGCCAGGAGGGAGAAATGAGGAGACATCCATGCAAGGTGGACGCATTGAGTGCCTAGTGGAGTTCGGAGGAGACGAAGTGAACGAATGGTGAGGGAGGTGACGAATGGTGAGGAAGATGACGCTCTACAAAAAAAAAGAAATGACAGTTCAAGAGTCAGTCGACCAGGTTAAATGATGAAACACTACTAATAAGAAATAATAAATAATTTTGTTATAGGCTGATGTGGCATGTTACTGATGTGGATAGCCTGCATGTTGAGAGAAATATGTTAGTGGGGATGAACTTCTTAGTTATATAGGATTTCTTACGGACTGGAATTGCTACACAGTGCGCAGCCTAGAAATCAGATTGTGGCCTGAATTTTCAGCGCAGATAAAAATTTCAACCAACCTAAGTACTACACGTCAGTCCGTAGGCTTTCAGTAGCTTGCCCATTCCGTAAGTCCAGCATGTCGGCATATAGGATGTGGCACTGATTTTTCATCAACAACTCACCTAAGCCCACTGGTCCAGGCTCATTTTTTCTTTCTTCCTCCTCACAGCGTGACGGTTCGACAAATACATAGCTCTGGTTAAGATGCTGCTCTCTGGTCGACAGAAATCAGCTCTCGTTACAAAAAATCGTTGAAAACTTTGAGGGCAAAGCTTTCACGCATGAGCATGTGGTGATGCAGATTAAGCAAGATGCCATGGAATATAGGGAATTTTTTGATCGGCAGCACAGAAGAAAAGAAGAAAAGTCTCAGAGTTGGAGCCCCCCACCCTTGGACGTCCTTAAGGTGAATGTTGATGGTAGCTTCAACGCGGGAAGCACACATGGTGGCTAGGGCTTTATCGTACGTGATTCAGAGGGCGATGTCTGTTTAGAAGGAGCGGGTCGGCTGGATCACATCCAAGACGCCCTTCATTTGGAGGCAGAAGTATGCATTTAGCCCCTGACTATGGCTCAACAATGGGGAATATTGAAGATTGAAGTGGAAACAGATGCCCAAATACTAGTTCAAGCTATTCAGTCTGATGAGTATGATTTAGCACCAAATGGAGTTTTTTTGTGAGATAAAGGCTCTATTTTCTTTTTTTCGCAAGTGGGCTCTATTTTCTTAAATTTTAGTTCATTTTCTATTTCATATTGCCCGCGGGCGTGTAATAAGATTGCTGACGCTACTATGGCACGAAGATGGTCCATGAACCTCAAGCTGTTTGGCCGGGTTGGGTTCCTACCTTCGTCCATGATTTGGTTTCTCGCGATACTGCGGCACCTTTTGGTTAATGTAAATCCTATTGCAGCTTAAAAAAAATTCCTGGTTCCAAAAAGAAAATCCCTCAAAAAAGAGATTAAAGGGAGCTACCTAGTCCTTCACAGCATATCCGTATCACCAGTACGGTCGAGGATTGCGTAAATGGCGCCCCGTCCGCTTGTACCACCTCGTCAGGAACACGTAGGATGAGGTCATACGCGTGAAACCAGCACTCGGTTCATTCATCTATAGCTCCGGCGGCTGTAAGTGGCCGATGTTTGCTGGGAATCAATCGCACTGAGAGTGCGGGAGCAGTAGGAGGGGAATTTTGCAGCTGCGGCCGTGCATGCGCCTGGCGCCCTGGTTGTTTCCTAGTCCTTGTTAAATAACTTAACACAGACTAACCCATAATTCGTTTCTACGGTCTTCACTGCAAGTAGTATGTACAGAATTATCGGGGACATAAATTAATTTCCCCGAATTTCGATTAAGGAGCCCATGTTGCTTCTTCATCATTCACAAGCAAGTGCTGCTTTGTTGAAGTTGTTAGCTTGGTTAGTGATGTACAAGGCCACTGAACCATTTGCTAAATATCTACATCCCATCTTATAGGAACTAGTGGAATGCCCGTGCTTCGCCACGGCTCCCTACCTTATGCAGTCACAATATTACATGGATCTCTACTTTATGTAGTTTCACAAATATTACAAGTGTAAATGATGCGCAAAAATATTTAAGTACATAAAAATAATCACATAATATTTAAAATATCATAAGATCATATCACATAATTTAGTGTAATAATTATAAAAGGCAACGAGACCGACATATTATTTCTTATATTATTTATTAAATCCATGCTCTCTTGATCGTGAATAACATATGCTCGCACAACATCCTGTATGTTATTTTTAATGTCATTAGCAAGGTACTTGAGTTTGTGTATCAAAAATCTCTTTGTGAACTCGTAGCCATCCTGCACAATCAATCTATCGAGTTAGCATGAAGTTTTATTTTCATAAAAATATAAGAATGTGAACATAAAGTACCCGGTGCAAATTGGATGAACAAATCATTTATCACATGAAAGCATAAAAGAAAATACTAAGTAACCAAACAATTTTTTGCAAATAAATGAAAAATATTATTATCTCTTGGTCATTAGGATGATAATACTTTTTTTGTAATGATAACCACAGAAAACCACATGTCAGTGCTTGTTGGTATTGGAGTACTGAGAAAAGTCGGACAATCCAGCTTTCTTCCTCACCCAAATTTCTCCAATTTTAATTTTAAAATAACAAACTTTTCCCAATTTCACATTCTCCCGACACCACCGCATGGGTTACTCATGCCGCCTGTGGCCACACACGCCGCCAAGGTCACTCGCTGTTTGGCGCCCGTCCACGGCTAGCTCTCTCACGTCCATCCCATCCTCCGGCGCCGAGCCACTCACCGTCGGCCTCCACACCCGACGGCGCACGGTTTCAGCTGCCGGCCTCCCTGCCATTCGGCGGACGGTTCAGGCTGCCGACCTCCCCGCCCTCCGGAGCTAAACCACTCCTCCATCAGCCGCACGGTTGTTACTCCGCCGTTGAAGAGTTGCCCGTGCTTTCCTTTGGTTCCCACGCGGGCCCACTATTACTATTTTTGGAAATATTCTTTTACCACAAATGGATAGTTTGGGTGACATGACTATAAGCAAAAACAAGGTCGACCTCGATGTAGTTCTGTCCAGGATAGAATGGAAAATTAATATGGCATGAACCAGAATCATTCAATAGATCAGTTTGAACCGTAAAATTGGTTTATAATACACAAACTTTACCGTTCATTTTTCTCCGCTCTTTCCCATTCTCATGGCACAACAAAAAAATTCATATGATAGAATTTTTTTTCTGACATTGCCATATTTTTTATATGATACGAAATTAATTTCTGATATTACCCATAAAAATGGTACAGAATTCTAACACGATTTACACATATGGAGATTAAACAAAAGTTTTATTCAGAACAAACCATCCATTGACATTTGGATCTGAAGCACTTGTTCTTGAGATTCCCTTCAACAAAAAAAATCTGTTTGAACAAGAACGATTGGCTCAATAAATATAATAGAGTATATGAACAAGAATTTTCTGCAACATGAAGTAGATAAATAAGATGCATGGACCAACGTGAGCCCTCTCCACGTCAGAAATTTACATCAGGCTACAATCATGTTCCACGGTCACAGGTTATCATGAATATATCACAGATTCTGCATATATTAACAAACAAGCAAAACAGATTTTGGGGGATTCAAGATCCATGAATACATCGGTAATAAAAACAGGAAAATACAGAATCCAAAAGCAATTATAGAACAAATAAACAGATCGGAGACTTCATGAGAGAGAAAAAAATCGGATATGCAATCTCAATAAATCAAACATCTCAGACTAATTACTTACATAAGCTAAGCAAGATCACCACATGATCTGAACGGTGAAGTATCCAAAGACATGACAGAAGTCAACAAAGCAGTAATAGGATCACCACTTCGTATGTCAAAAAAACCTGAACGCGGTGCCGTTGGATGGAGGCGTGGCCCGCTGGTTGCCGGCCTGAGGCGCTGGGAAACAAAAAGTTTTACAGCAGTCAGGAAAGCAGCATCTAACACTCATGTACGTGCTAGCAAGCAGCATCAATAGCAATTAGCAGCCGCGGCATACACAAGAAAGCACACGCGCTCATTCTGAGATAAAATAAGACGAAGCGGAAACACACCTTTGCAATTGGCAGGCAAACACGCGCGCTAGCAGCAGCAGCAGTAAACACACAAGCCAAATCTATGTCTCCAGCTATTCTCATCTCTTTTCTCAATTTCTCTTGCGCACGGCAAATGAGGCGTACGTGGTAGACCACACGCCATGGTCGCTGCTTAACCCTCGATCTACTCCCTCCCTCCTCCATCCAAAGAGCCGAAAAAATTCAGTCGCCCGTTCATCCAAAGAGCTACCGGCGGCCGCGATGCACGCACCATGGGAAAGCCGACTCGCACTGCTACACCTTCCAGATTTGCGCCTGGCAGTCCCACCCATCGGTGCGGCGATGCCACGCCACCAGAGTCGGAAACGATGGGTTGCCATGATGATATGCGTGTGGTAAATTGAGTCAAACTGTGATAACTCCATCAAGGTAGTTGTTCCTATTAGCAAGATAAGATAAGATAAGATGGTTGGCTATTTTTGAGGAGTGCGGACCGGGTGGTTTGAGGGAGGAAATATGAATTGAGGAAGTGGGGATATTATTGTCCATCCTGAAAATGTGACACCAGGCATTTACCAGTTTGCTCTTAATAGTAGAGATCTGTACTTTGAAACACCTTAGTGATTTGATTCAAACATCACCCGCCAAGCTACCACACCTAACACTATCACTAGCATTTGGAGTGGCATGTCCTCGTATGGAACCCTCGATAATACCAGATAGGTCCATATTGCCAATTAGTCACTATATACACATCTATACTCGAGGGAGTGTTTCTTTCTTTCTTTTAACACAGCTGAAGTGTGCTATTGAAAAATCGGTAGAATCGTATATATTATTAGTCAGTGTATGCCGAGATGAATCTATGGATCAGATGTAGGATAGAGCAGATGTAGGATAGAGCGTCAACTAATTTTATGGGAATTGTAGGCATTGGGAAAAATCTAGTTGGTATGCAAGTGGCCAAATGGCGTAGCTAGTCTACATGCATGGGATTGGTTGAGTTCTGCACAACGGCGTTGCATGGTAGGCCTATTTGGAGAGCAAATGTGTTGGCAATTTGGCAGTTGCAATTGTTTGGAGGAAGCACCTCCGCCTGGTGATGCGCCTCACCTTTCCTGCCATTCCAGCTCTGCCGCTCCTTGCCTTCGAGCCGCATCTCTTTGCGACTTTGCCCTCCGGTGGCCAGTGATGTCCATAGTAATGAAGGTTCGCTTCCAAACGAGGAAGCACCAAAACTGCTCTTCACGGGAGTATAGGATCTGACTGGAGGAAGGCCAGCACTTTCACTGCCTTCTCGCCCATTGCTTCCACTTCGTTGGACTTGGATTGCGCTTTTTGCCTGCCAGATCCAGCGCTTCCAAGTTCAACTTGGCAACGGTATTCGGCACATAATGGGTTTGACGCTTCTCGGCCTACAGCTACGGGGACTCACAACGATTTTCCAGGGCTTTGTTCCAAGATCAATCACGTCCTCTTTTGTGACCCTAGCGATCTCATTCTCTGACTTGTAGGCGTCCGTGAGCTTGTGTATGATCCTTTCCTACAAAGTTATGAACACTAATCACTGTTCAGTGGTTTTTGCCGAGCAAAGGTTTGTAACAAGTGTCAAGCTTAAAACTAACAGTACAAGTCTAAGTTTAATAAGCATGGAGCTCAAAACTTAAAGCAGGCATCTAGGCTTAACATTCTGCAACTTAGAATTGTTAGATCCCTTGGATCGACTAGGCTAGATATCAATGTGGTAGTAACAACTATATAATGAATCTATCTATCACGATCTGTTGAAATTG
Source organism: Lolium multiflorum (assembly GCA_030979885.1). Lineage (NCBI taxonomy): Eukaryota > Viridiplantae > Streptophyta > Magnoliopsida > Poales > Poaceae > Lolium > Lolium multiflorum. The sequence continues at coordinate 89,913,366 of CM061750.1, read as the reverse complement.
AGAGAGATGCCACATAGATGACAGACAAAGGAGTACCTTCTCCTTTGCTCGAACATCCGGTCGAACCGGCCATGGTGAAAGGCAATGGCGACGGCAGGGAGTGGGCGAGGTGTTGGTGGTAGGGTATGTTGGTGGGGTGTACGGCGCACGACGAACCTCATGTTGCGTGCCGCCCGCCCCCAACCCGTAGCAAGACAGGGATCCGCCAACCATAGTGGGTTGGGCACCCCCGATCAAGACGCAGGTCAAAGGGGCCCGGTGGGCCGTTGGGCTCACATGGGAAAGATATCAACCTAACAAGAATAACGTACATAACAAAGCATGATGTTATTATTTCAATTTCACAAAATGAATATTGTATGAGAGGTAAACCTCAAGCTTTCCTCAGCAACCTATCTAATATTGCAAAACAATATTCTAGCAACTATACTCCAATCAACTAACAATACCACCCATCTTATAATTATTAATTTCGCTACTGAAGGTGATGTTTTGGCATTTTGAAATGCATCTTTGATACATTTTGAAATGTCAAAAAATCCAAACGAAAAATTCACGTGTACATCTTCATATGCTACGTGCACACAAATTCTTTCAATGAAAAATCGATTTGTCACTTGGGCTGTGTGAAAAAAGGAAAAAAATTGATGCTAAAAATAAGGCTTTTGTGAGACATGTTTTATCTTTTTACATCAACCACAAAAAATATATGTTTTTCACGAAAATGTATGAAAGCACAAAGATTGTCCAGATGTGCATGTGAATTTTATTGTTGGAATGTTCTTATAATTATAAATAATTTTTTCGGTTGGAGGGAGCAAATGCATCCGGGAGCCGAATTCAATTTCCGCTACTGAAAGGTACTACTTAAATCATTTCAGAAGATGTTAACACAGTTAAATTGGGGATATGAGAGGATACACAACTATTAAATTAAAACAATGATAAAAGAATCATGTAAGAAAGCTTGCAGGCTAACACACTATATGCAAGTAAGCTAGACCATGGTTCTTGAGAAATATCAAACACCAAGGATTCAACCAGCGAAGAGTTTAAACATGGAATACCGAAAACATGAACTTCTGGACTAATTCAATTTATGAACCTCCTGGCGGCACAGGAGAGAAACCTAGCTCCCCACCGCCCCAACCCCTCTCTCCATCACCACCCCGTCGCCCCTGGAGGCCGCCCGCCAGAAAAGGCCTCGCTGCGCCGGTGATGGGAGCAGCGGGAATCTGGTCTCGTGGCCCTCTTCGCATCAGGATGGAGGTCACTGTTATGTCGGGCTCCCTGGCTGCTCCACCGCGCACTTGTTCTAGGCCGCGCCGTGCCGCGTGGTAAGTGCGGTCTAAGATCTGTTGCGTGATCTCCCCTGCAGCTCCGGTGTCGTCCCCGTTGTGACGGACAATTATACACTTTTGGGGTAAATGAGGGGCTTAAAATTTTGGAAGGGACATAAGTGAGCCAAAAAAAAAATCCTAAGTTTGGCTCGTTTAAGGTTGAAAATGGTGGGAGTTTTTCAGAGGGTAAGTGGTCAAATGGTGAAAGACTATGTGAGAGATACCATATACTTCTAAATATCATTTTCAATAAACATGCTTTTTTTACGAAAAGAATGAACATGCTATTGTGGCCTCTATTTTAGGAATAATATGTTACAATGTTGATTCTCGATGCACTTTCATTGGTCATTACTTATATTATTGGCAGGATATAGTTATTAGATTTTATAACTTCATTGTTTTGACTGAAAATGTGTGTTAGATGGTACTTAAATTGGTTGCTTTACCTTCAATAATATGTTTTCTATTTTAGTTGAGTCTAGAGTACAGTCCGTTCTAGGAGGTTATGGAAATTGAAAGTGTCATTCAAAACTAAGATTTTATTGTGATTCTTTCTTTATGCAGTGGTGTAATTCTTTTGCTTCATGTGAGCAAAATAGGCATGCAGGTACATGATGTAGATTTTGTTTTCAACAGGAGACTATACACCAACCATTTTTTTACGTTATAATGTGGGATGCTATTCACTATGCTAATATTAATCATTCCACGGCTTGTCACGTATATCTAGATCACGGTTACGTGGTAATTCTCTTGGTTTGCAGGAATAGGAAAATATTTTCGTTTATATGGCTTTGAATCTATGACTTGATTTTTGATAATAACAAAGTTGTATCATTTTCTGATGGCTGTCCTAGAGACGTCTGTTTGGTTGCTAACTAAACAATGGATGGGATAGGATGGTCTAATTTTCTCTCGTGTTTGGTTGCAGCTCAGGTGGATTGTTTGGCCACCAGGAGGCAGGGGCGGAGACAGGGGGGCGAGCAGGGGCTAGACCCCCCCCCCCAACGATGGCGATCCCTATTCCCCGCTCATTGCGGGAGGGAATCGCTCCCGCCTGAAGCAGCGGACGGGGTGGGCCGGCCCATTAGCGGCGGCAGAGTGTTTTTTTCCCAGGTTTTCTTCCGTTTTAGGCAGTTTTTCTCTGGTTTGCTCTGGTTTTTCTTCTGGTTTTCGGTTTTCTGTGGCTTTCCGATATTTCTGTCCAGTTTTTTAAAACTTTTTTAAATCTTGAATTTTCAACTTTTTCAAAAAAATTAAATCCGAACATTTTTCATTTTTTGAACTTTATTGAATTTTGAACAGTTTTTAATTTGAACATTTTTCATATTAGAACAATTTTTAGATCTGAACATTTTTTAAATTTGAACATTTTTAGATTCAAATATTTATAAAGTTTGCATCTTTTTTGAACATTTTTTAAATTCGAACATTTTTCAGATTTGAACATTTTTTTAATTAGAACATTTTCTAATTTGAACAATTTTTAAATTTGAACATTTTAAAATCCAAACTTTTTCCAAATATGAACTTTTTTGGATTTAAACATTTTTAAAATCAAACTGAAACATGAAAAGAGAGAAAGCAACAGTATATTTATTGGGCCGCATTTGAAACGGCCCAAGCAGGATGCCTTGAGCGGAGCCACCGTCGCTCCCGCTAGAAGCGATGTATAGGAGCTCCCCCCAACGATCGGCCCCGCTCAACGTTTCCAGGACATAGTATATGGGCTAATGGCCATAGATATAAGTGTTTAACCTGAAAGTCAATGTTTAATCTGTATTTCTATACGCATCAAGCCCAACAGGCAAAAGAAGAGCCCATCTATACATGCCATCATCGATCGTAGGGAGGCAGGAAGCCTTGATTCACTCTCGTCTGTTTCCTTCGGCCCTGTGATTGATCGATCTAGCTGCAAAAATGCTACTTATGTCGTACCCTAAAGAAACACCTTCTACGGCGGCGCCGCTCGCAGCCTCGCTGCTCCTGCTCGCAAGATGGGGGTCAGGCGCTAGATCAAGACCACACGGGCGCAAGACGTTTCCAGCATCCTATCCGCGCTTTTGATCCTGCAGGTCGCGGCCATGAAGCTGCGTCCTCCAGTCCTTTGTCCAAGCACTCAATTTATAGGTACATTGATCTACACATACACTACCACTGGCTTTGTTTTGATGGATCACGGCCTAGTAGTTCACTTAATTAGTACAAACCTTGTAGTAAGACGATGGATCTTAAGGGTAATATTTCACAAGCTATTCACTTTGTTAAGTCAGTATTAGATTCAGCCTAACTGTTAAATGTGCGCCAGCTAATAATGCAATAAAAATACTGTCTCCTTTGATAATATGATTTGCAGAAGATGTTTGGTTAAAGATTTGAGTTTATTCTACTCCCTCTCAGCTGTTTCTGGGGCGCTATATCATAGTGAATACCAACATGGGGATTTTTCATTCAATTAGCCTCCAAATACAGAGAAATAGACATTCCTCACATGGAACTACTCAAACATATCGAGTAAATTTTTTTACTATATGTCAAATGCTTTGTGAAAAAAATTATTGGCTCTAACCCGCCCCCTATGTCCGAATCCTGGCTCCGCCCCTGCCAGGAGGGAATACACTCTGAAAATGATGGACCAACTAGTCAGCCAGAATTGGCTCGATCGACCATCGGCCGGTCGGTCCTAAATTTTTTTTTTGCAGGTAGTCCTAATCTCTTTCCTAATCTTTATCTCTCCTATGTATATTCTCCATCTTAACATCTGACCCGGCATTAAAATCCATCACGCTCCACACCGACCTCCTCTCCACGTTCCATCAGGCCCCACGCTCGGACCTCATAGGCCGACGATGTAGCTTATCTCCTCTGCACTAGGCCTCCCTCCCAACGGTTGGCATCTGGAGCCATGGTCTCCCTGCAACCCTGCCTCGATTTGGCCGCTAGGGACAACCCCAATGAAGTGCTCCTGGCTGCGAGCCACCCCGTCAAAGATTAGCTGCCGCCACCCAGACCAACAATGCGATCCATGCACTGAGGAAGACAATTTCACAAGAGACTCAGAGTTCTTCCACTTTTATATGGTTAAACACATTTTAAGCATTTGCTGTTAACCAATATAAACTAGACACCTCTCATCCCATTCACCTTACATCCTTGAAACCAAACAAAAAAGGGATCACCCCTAAATCTGGATCATCCCATCCACATAATAAGGATTGTCTCGTCCCATCCTTTTGACTCTTTGAGGGGTAAGGTATCTCATTCATTCATAACAACGTGATCATGATTACAATCATGGTTCAGAGATCTGTTGATATGTTCTGGGAATGTATTGTTCCAAAGGGTTCCAGATCCTAATCTGTTAACATAGTCAGCACAAGCATGTGCAACAGAATTTCGTTCTCTCTTAACAAACACACATTCCCATCCTAGGAAGTTGGAACTATTGTGAATAAAATCAGAGACAAAACCCCTCAGCTTCGACTGGCAATCATTCTTCCGATGGATTGAATTCACCAGCATCAAGCAATGCGATTAAAAAACGATTGGTTGTCTTGTCCAGTTCATCACCAGACGACATCCATCTAGTAGGGCGATGGCTTCATCCCATCCTTTTGATGCCTTGTGCCAAATGCACGCCTAGTGTATGAATTGGTTGCACTCGTGGACTATCATACAAGGCTCAAAAACACCAAGATAGCAGATGGAATCGACACCAAGAAGCTGGAGTGTGTTACACGGGGCCAACATGTATCAGTTGGGCCACATGCTTTTGTAGTAGTATGTGATGATGATGATGTTTTGTGTGGCATGTAAGTTTTATTTAGTAGGGTGGTTAGTTTTTTCGTGGCATATTACACTTTTAGATTAGGCTATTTTTTGTCAGTCTACATAACCTGTAATAAACTTGAGGTATATGTATCAATTGGTGCAGAGCTTGGAGATGGTGAAAGCTTTATTTTCTAAATCAAACACGAGTGAGAACTGAGTATCGCTATGTTGGCAAGACTTTCGAGTGTGCAGCCAGCCCTTGGGCTCAGCAGGGTTCTCAGGGTGTTCTCTTCGATGAAAATATGCCACCAAAAGCTAGTGCTGGTTCCTCTAGTTTTTTTCTAAACAAACATCAGTGGTCCCTACGGTTCTAACGTTACCAGCTTTGAGTTGGACCAAAGCGATGGCATCTATAAAGCCAGTCAGTACCCATTTGGCCATTTGGCGGAACCCCGTGGATTATTAAAACAAATATGATTATGTTAACCAATGTTTCCTAGTCCTTGTTAAAAACATAACACATACTAGCCCAAAATTCGTTCCTACGTTCTTCACTGCGAGTATCTACAGAATAATCAGGGGTACAAATTAATTTTCCAAGCTTGGATTAAGGATTCCCTAGTGCTTCTTTATCATGGGCAAGTGGTGCTTTGTTCAACTAGTTAGGTTGATGTACAGGGCTACCGTATGCTTCCATCTTATAAGAATATGCACTCTGAAAAACCTTGAGAGACTTGATTCAAACATCACCCACCAGGCTACCACACCTATTCACCTAACACCATCACTAGCGTTTATAGCAAAATTTCCTCCCTATCTGATTCCTCATATATACCGGACACGTCCATATTGTCTATTGGTAATTAGCATACACGCTATATACACATCCGGAATCTAGGTGGCTTTGTAACACAGACAATGTGTGTGTTGTTGGAAATTCAGTAAAATATGTATAGACAGAGCAAGTACTATTAGACCGTGTATACCGAGATGAATTTATGTATCAGATGTAGGATCGAATGTCAACTAATTTTGTGCGAATTGTAGGCATTGGGAAAATGCTTGTTGGTGTGATATTGTCCGAATGGAGTTGGAGCATACACACATGTTAGAGCATCTCCACTCGTCGGCGATTTGCACAAAAATAACCCTTTTGTTAAACTATAGCACAGACTGATCCTCCGACGAAACTATTTCACCCATCTAACCCTTTTGTGTGGCGCCTCACATCGGCGCCACACATGCCTTTGTGGCGCCCGTCCTGCCGGCGCCACACACCCAGCCGACGTGGCGCGTCGACGCTGGGCGCCGATCCGACGTGGCAGCATGTGTGGCGCCCTCCCATCGGCGCCACACATGCACTTGTAATTGCCCAAACATACTGTAAGACAAAGCGTATGGGACTTAGCCGTTTTGGCGAGCCTCTATGTGTGGCGCCGATGACACTGGCGCCACACTAGCATGTGTGGCGCCCATGCCACGGGCGCCACACATCCACTTAAGTGTGGCGCCCGCGCCCGCCCCAGCCCGACCCTCTCTTTCTCTCCTCTCTTTCTCTCCTCCAACCGCCGCCTCTCTCCGCCGCCCCCCACCAAATCGTCCACGGATTGGACAGATCTGGCCGGCCAAATCCATCCCCATACAATCCTCAAGGTATTCCCCTTCGTTCCCCTTCGATTCATGCAAGATTTGCTCCGGTTTAATTCGATTTAGCCGTTTTGCCTAGATTGGAAATGTTGGTTGTGTTTTAACCATAGATTTGTATGCATGTGTTTGAACCATAGATTTGAACCATAGTTTTGTTGGAACCATAGATTGTATGCATGTGCTTGAACCATAGATGTTAAATTTTGCTAGATTGTATGCATTGTATCCAAAGATGTTTGAAATGGCTATGTATGTGTAGGAACCCTAGATATGTATGTATCCTAGATTTGTGGAGGAACCCTAGGCATCAAATTTCAGGAATGTGTATGTGAAGGAATAACTAATATGGTTTTCTATCCCTAGATATGAATGTATATGTATGTATTTGTGATGCCTTATTTGGATATATTCTCATGTATGTGTTGCTCATAATATGTTGTATTTGTGTAATATGTAGGATGGTGTGGCTCCTGGATCAAGAGTATGACAGGAATCACCGGGCTTTTCATATGACGGAGAGGGGAACGGATCTTCAACCTTTGAAGATTCGGTACCATGGCACAGTTGATATGCCGTATGACGAGAGGTACACGGAGTTCATCCAGCCCACCGGTCTTCTCCCGTTCATCACGCTTGTAAGACGGGGGGCTGAACATGAACGCCGCGGCACTCACCGCCCTTGTCGACCGGTGGAGGCCGGAGACGCACACCTTCCACTTGAGGGCCGGCGAGATGACCCCTACTCTTCAGGATGTCTCAATGATACTTGGACTGCCTATTCAGGGCGAGCCACGTGTATGAACACAGCTTCGATGGGTGGCGCGAGCAGATGGCGAACCTTATTGGCATGGCTCCTCCGGCGGAAAATCCAAAGGAGAGAGCTCCGCCGGCGCACCTTTCGGTTGGATACGGACTAACTTCGGAGAACTCCTGCCGGAAGGGGCCGAGTGTGACGCCCCGGAGCCGGTACCATGAGGATTCCAGCGATCCCGCCGAGATCCGCATGATATCGATTCAGAGACGCCCTCCGACACGACGTGCGCGAAGAATCACACACGTGATGCCGAGGAATTAACACGAGCGGTAACATTACAACAGGATTACAATAGAGCCCACAAGAAACATATATTACAACCACGACTCCAACGAGTCAAGATACAAATATACAATACAAAGATCCAAATCATACGAAGATCAAATACGTCCGAGTACGGACAAGATACAAATTGGACTAAGAGTCCGAAGATAACCAGCGGTCCATAACCCTGCTCAGGCCAAGCGGAAGGGTAACCTTGCTAACGTCGTCATCTTGTACTGTCAAAGTCGGGCCATCGGTTGCCGACAAAGGGAGGAAGCAAAGAGAAAGGGGAAAAGGTGAGAGTAAGTACCAAGGAACGAACTCCGGCACGTACTTAGCGAGACTAGAAATGGCTATGCTCGCCGGTATATATATATATCGCCTGGGCTATATGGTAGGTTTAGCGGCAAAAACTATAACCAATAGAGACACGTTACAACATCCGTCTACTCAGAGAAGATAAGAGAGCGCACAAGGTAACAGATAAATACTACACAAACATAACCCAGCCGATTACACATATCCCCTTCAACAAAGCGAAGAGGCAATGTAAGAGGCACTCAACGGTGGACAAGTTTTATTAGGTATAGGTTGTAGTAATGCTATATTACTAATCAATTTATTAGCAAATTATTATCAACAACATAAAGGTGTAAGTTGTTCTATGATCGAGCTATACAATTCCAAGTCGTCCATAACCGCGGACACGGCTTATCGATAAGATTTAACCTGCAGGGGTGCACCAAATGTAGCCACACGCACGCTCAACCCACTTGCGACAGGTGGATATCACGACTCGCACTCTCCTTCACTACAACAATGTCCAGGAAGCCACCTAACTAAGTTAACCTGTATCGAAGTCCGGCCATGCTCCGAAGCAGACTTAGATGTTTGCGTCTACGGCTTTCGGATGGAAACAGTGCCCGCAGGGTGAATCCATCTTCAGCAATACGTACCGTGCCTACGAGCGTGCAAGAGACAACGGGGTTACATGGCACAAGGCTTCCCCAAAAGTAACATCATATCATCTGACACAAAGAAACAAGCTTGCACGCCCGAGAGAAGCAAACAAAACATTCAAACTAATTGGCCACTGGACAAAGCTGTAGATTCCGGCAGTCGAGGGAGACCCTAAGCATACCCACGTGTGGTTAGAGCGCTCGCTCCAGATAACAAGAACTCGGGTCCTAGGGGACATTAGCGAGTCAAAGTCCGATGCTTTCGCAAGGGGCTCACAGATGCCTCTGCTTACAATTTTAGTTGTTAACAATAAAGTAAAGTGTGAATATCTCCAACAACCGATATAGCATGTGATAACCTCCCAACAACCCAACATATCCCGATAACAGATCGAGATAAACAACAGAGCCTAAACACGCCTACGACTCACAAGGCTCAAACATCAAGCACGGCTATGGTTAAGGAATGATATATATAGGATTATTATGGTAAACAAGTGGAATAGGACACGTGACTCGATAAAGAAGCGCAACATAAGGATAGCAATGCGAGGGAGAGTAGGTGAAGAGAGAGGGCTCGCCTGTAAAGCTTGCCGATGAACATCCGGAGAACTTGGCGTATCTCACCGCACCACTTCGTGATCCTATCCGGGAAGAAGCAAATGCTACAACAAACAACGGATGCACATCTTACTACTACGTCAAAAGAATCGGCATGATCATGATATGATATGCATGGCATGGCAAACATGATGCGATGCAACTTATCCATATTAAGCGGGATCAGAACCCCGAACAAACAATTATTAGGTTCGCGTTATTTATCTACCTCGCAAAATTAAATGTTGATTAGCATGACAATGATGCGCGTAGATGTACACGTCCGTTGGGAACCCCAAGAGGAAGGTATGATGCGCACAGTGGCAAGTTTCCCTCAGTAAGAAACCAAGGTTTAATCGGACCAGTAGGAGTCAAGAAGCACGTTGAAGGTTGATGGTGGCGAAATGTGATGCGGCGCAACACCGGGATTCCGGCGCAACGTGGAACGCACAACACAACCAAAGTACTTTGCCCCAACGAAACAGTGAGGTTGTCAATCTCACCGGCTTGCTGTAACAAAGGATTAACCGTATTGTGTGGAAGATGATTGTTTGCGAAGTAAACATTAAACAAGTATTGCAGTAGATTGTATGCGATGTAAAGAATAGGACCGGGGTCCACAGTTCACTAGAGGTGTCTCTCCCATAAGATAAAAGCATGTTGGGTGAACAAATTACAGAGCAATTGACAAATAGAAAAGGGCATAACAATGCATATACATGATATGATAAATATAGTGAGATTTAATTGGGCATTACGACAAAGTACATAGACCGCCATCCATGCATCTATGCCTAAAAAGTCCACCTTCGGTTATCATCCGAACCCCTTCCAGGTATTAAGTTGCAAGCAACACAATTGCATTAAGTATGGTGCGTAATGTAATCAACAACTACATCCTTAGACATAGCATCAATGTTTTATCCCTAGTGGCAACAGCACATCCACAACCTTAGAACTTTCTGTCACTGTCCCAGATATCAATGGAGGCATGAACTCACTATCGAGCATAAATACTCCCTCTTGGAGTTAAGAGCAAAAACTTGGCCAGAGCCTCGATCTACTAATAACGGAGAGCATGCAAGATCATAAACAACACATAAATAATAGATTGATAATCACCATAACATAGTATTCTCTATCCATCGGATCCCGACAAACACAACATATAGTATTACAGATAGATGATCTTGATCATGTTAGGCAGCTCACAAGATCCAACAATGAAGCACAATTAGGAGAAGACGACCATCTAGCTCGCTATGGACCCATAGTCCAGGGTGAACTACTCACTCATCACTCCGGAGGCGATCATGGCGATGAAGAGTCCTCGGGAGATGATTCCCCTCTCCGGCAGGGTGCGGAGGCGATCTCCTGAATCCCGAGATGGGATTCGCGGCGGCGCGTCTCGGAAGGTTTTCCGTATCGTGGCTCTCACCGGGGGTTTCGCGACAGAGGCTTTAAGTAGGCGAAAGAGCAGAAGAGGCGGCACGAGGGCCCACACCATAGGTCGGCGCGGCCGGGCCGCGCGCCCTGGTGTTTCGCCACCTCGTGGCCCCACTTCGACTCTCCTTCGGTCTTCTGAAGCTTCGTGCAAAAATAGGACCCCGGGCGTTGATTTCGTCCAATTAGAATATACTAGGATTTCTGAAACCAAAACAGCAGAAAACAGCAACTGGCTCTTCGCATCTTGTTAATAGGTTAGTTCCAGAAAATACGTAAATACGACATATAATGTGTATAAAACATGTAGATATCATCAATAATGTAGCATGGAACATAAGAAATTATCGATACGTCGGAGACGTATCAGCATCCCCAAGCTTAGTTCTGCTCGTCCCGAGCAGGCAAACGATAACAAGGATAATTTCTGGAGTGACATGCCATCATAATCTTGATCATACTATTGTAAACATATGTAATGAATGCAGCGATCAAAACAATGGTAATGACATGAGTAAACAAATGAATCATAAAGCAAAGACTTTTCATGAATAGTACTTCAAGACAAGCATCAATAAGTCTTGCATAAGAGTTAACTCATAAAGCAATAAATCAAAGTAAAGGTATTGAAGCAACACAAAGGAAGATTAAGTTTCAGCGGTTGCTTTCAACTTATAACATGTATATCTCATGGATAGTGTCAATGTAAAGTAATATAACAAGTGCAATATGCAAGTATGTAAGAATCAATGCACAGTTCACACAAGTGTTTGCTTCTCAAGGTGGAGAGAGATAGGTAAACTGACTCAACAATAAAAGTAAAAGAAAGGTCCTTCAAAGAGGAAAGCATCGATTGCTATATTTGTGCTAGAGCTTTTATTTTGAAAACATGAAACAATTTTGTCAACGGTAGTAATAAAGCATATGAGTTATGTAAATTATATCTTACAAGTTGCAAGTCTCATGCATAGTATACTAATAGTGCCCGCAACTTGTCCTACTTAGCTTGGACTACCGGATCATCGCAATACACATGTTTCAACCAAGTGTCACAAAGGGGTACCTCCATGCTGCATGTACAAAGATCTAAGGAGAAAGCTCGCATTTTGGATTTCTCGCTTTTGATTATTCTCAACTTAGACATCCATACCGGGACAACATGGACAACAGATAATGGACTCCTCTTCAATGCATAAGCATGTAGCAACAATTATTATTCTCATATGAGATTGAGGATATGTGTCCAAAACTGAAACTTCCACCATAATTCATGGCTTTAGTTAGCGGCCCAATGTTCTTCTCTAACAATATGCATGCTCCAACCATTAAGGTGGTAGATCTCTCTTACTTCAGACAAGACGGACATGCATAGCAACTCACGTGATATTCAACAAGGAATAGTTGATGGCGTCCCCAGAAGCATGGTTATCGCACAACAAGCAACTTAATAAGAGATAAAGTGCATAAGTACATATTCAATACCACAATAGTTTTTAAGGCTATTTTGTCCCATGAGCTATATATTGCAAAGGTGAATGATGGAATTTTAAAGGTAGCACTCAAGCAATTTACTTTGGAATGGCGGAGAAATACCATGTAGGTAGGTAGGTATGGTGGACACGAATGGCATAGTGGTTGGCTCAAGGATTTTGGATGCATGAGAAGTATTCCCTCTCGATACAAGGTTTAGGCTAGCAAGGTTATTTGAAGCAAACTCAAGGATGAACCGGTGCAGCAAAACTCACATAAAAGACATATTGTAAACATTATAAGACTCTACACCGTCTTCCTTGTTGTTCAAAACTCAATACTAGAAATTATCTAGACCTTAGAGAGACCAAATATGCAAACCAAATTTTAGCAAGCTCTATGTATTTCTTCATTAATGGGTGCAAAGTATATGATGCAAGAGCTTAAACATGAGCACAACAATTGCAAAGTATCACATTATCCAAGACATTTTAGAATTACTACATGTAGCATTTCCCGATTCCAACCATATAACAATTTAACGAAGAAGTTTCAACATTCGCCTTGAATATTATGAGTAAAGCCTAAGGACATATTTGTCCATATGCAACAGCGGAGCGTCTCTCTCCCACACAGTGAATGCTAGGATCCATTTTATTCAAACAAAAACAAAAACAAAAACAACCCCCCAAGTAAAGAACACAAGATGTGACTGAATAAAAATATAGTTTCAGGGGAGGAACCTGATGATGTTGTCGATGAAGAAGGGGATGCCTTGGGAATCCCCAAGCTTAGACGCTTGAGTCTTCTTAAAATATGCAGAGATGAACCACGGGGATCCCCAAGCTTAGAGCTTTCTCCTCTTGATCATAGTATATCATACTCCTCTCTTGACCCTTGAAACCTTCACACCAAACTTCAAGCAAACTCATTAGAGGGTTAGTGCACAATTAATAATTCACATATTAAGAGGTGACACAATCATTCTTAACACTTATGCACATTGCACAAAGCTACTGGACATTAATGGATCGAAGGAATTCATCCAACATAGCAAATACGGCAATGCGAAATAAAAGGCAGAATCTGTCAAAAACAGAACAGTCCGTAAAGACGAACCTGAAAGGTGCACTAGACTTGCTCAAATGGAAAAACTCAAAACTAATGAAAGTTGCGTACATATCTGAGGATCACGCTCGTAATTTTGCAGATTTTTTCGAATTTTCTACAGAGACTTATCCCAGAATTCGTGATAGACAGCAATGCTGTTTCTGCGCAGCGATCCCAAATATAACATCAACTTTAACATAGAAACTTTACTTGGCACAAAAACATGATAAGGAGAGGTTGCTACAGTAGTAAACAACTTCCAAGACTCAACAAAATAAAAATTTCTGTAGTAAAAACATGGGTTGTCTCCCATAAGCGTTTTTCTTTAACGCCTTTCAGCTAGGCGCAGAAAGTGCAAATCAAGTAACATCAAGAGTGTAGAAGCATCAACATCATAACTTGTTCTAATAATAGAATCAAAAGGTAACTTCATTCTCTTTCTAGGGAAGTGCTCCATACCTTTCTTGAGAGGAAATTGATATTTAATATTACCTTCCTCATATCAATAACAGCACCAACGGTTCGAAGAAAAGGTCTTCCCAACACAATAGGACAAGATGCATTGCATTCGATATCCAAGACAACAAAATCAACGGGGACAAGGTTATTGTTAACCGTAATGCACATTATCAATCCTCCCAAAGGTTTCTTTTTAACATTATCGGCAAGATTAACATCCAAATAACAATTCTTTAATGGTGGCAAGTCAAGCATATCATAAATCTTTTTAGGCATAACAGAAATACTTGCAGCAAGATCACATAAAACATTACATTCAAAGTCATTGAATTTCATTTTAATGATGGGCTCCCAACCATCTTCTAACTTTCTAGGAATAGAAGTTTCAAGTTTTAGTTTTCTCTCTCTTTATGAGAGCATTTGTAATATGTTTTGTAAAGGCCAAATTTATAGCACTAGCATTAGGACTTTTAGCAAGTTTTTGTAAGAACTTTATAACTTCAGAGATGTGGCAATCATCAAAATCTAAATCATTATGAGCTACAGCAATGGGATCATTGTCCCCAAGGTTGGAAAAAATTTCAGCAGTTTTACAAGCAGCAGTTTTAGCAATTTCAGGCAGTTTTGTACGCTTTGCACTAGGAGTAGAAACATTGCCAACACCAATTATTTTACCATTGATAGTAGGAGGTGCAGCAACATGTGAATCATTATCATTACTAGTGGTGGTAATAGTCTAAACTTTAGCTACATTATTCTCTTTAGCTAGTTTTTCATTTTCTTCTCTATCCCACCTAGCACGCAATTCAACCATTAATCTTATATTCTCATTAATTCTAACTTGAATGGCATTTGCTGTAGTAGTAATCTTATTATCAATATCATTATTAGGCATAACTTTCAATTTTAATAGATCAACATCGGAGGCAAGTCTATCAACTCTAGAAGCAATAATATCAATTTTATCAAGCTTTTCCTCAACAGATTTGTTAAAAGCAGTTTGTGTACTAATAAATTCTTTAAGCATAGCTTCAAGACCAGAGGGTACACTCCTATTATTATTGTAAGAATTCCCATAAGAATTACCATAACCATTACCATTAGCAGAAGGATATGGCCTATAGTTATTACTAGAATTGTTCCTATAAGCATTGTTTTTGAAATTATTATTTTTAATGAAATTCACATCAACATTTTCTTCTTGAGCAACCAATGAAGCTAAAGGAACATTATTAGGATCAACATTAGATCTACCATTCACAAGCATAGACATAATCACATCAATCTTATCACTCAAGGAAGAGGTTTCTTCAACAGAATTTACCTTCTTATCTTTCCGTGTGCCATTTCGAGTAATTTATCATCATATCATCAAGAAGCTTTGTAGCCGCCCCAAAGTGATGGACATAAAGGTACCTCCAGCAGCTGAATTCAATAAATTCCGCGAAGAAAAATTTAGTCCTGCATAGAAGGTTTGGATGATCATCCAAGTAGTCAGTCCATGGGTTGGGCAACAAAGATTTCATTCTCTCCCATGCTTGAGCAACATGTTCAGTATCTAATTGCTTAAAATTCATTATGCTACTTCTCAAAGATATAATTTTAGCGGGAGGATAATATCTACCAATAAAAGCATCCTTACATTTAGTCCATGAATCAATACTATTCTTAGGCAAAGATAGCAACCAATCTTTAGCTCTTCCTCTTAATGAGAAAGGAAACAATTTCAATTTAATAATATCACCATCTACATCCTTATACTTTTGCATTTCACAAAGTTCAACAAAATTATTAAGATGGGCAGCAACATCATCGAACTAACACCGAAAATTGATCTCTCATAACAAGGTTCATAAAGCAGGTTTAATTTCAAAGAATTCTAGTAGCAGTGGAGCAATAGGTGTGCATAGGAAATCATTATTATTTGTGTTTGTGAAGTCACACAACTTAGTATTTTCAGGGGTATTCATTTTAGCAACAGTAAATAAAGCAAAGTAAATGCAAGTAACTAATTTTTTTGTGTTTTTGATATAGAGAGCAAGACAGTAAATAAAGTAAAACTAGCAACTAATTTTTTTGTGTTTTGTTTAGGTGCAGCAAACAAAGTAGTAAATAAAATAAAGCAAGACAAAAACAAAGTAAAGAGATTGGGAAGTGGAGAATCCCCTTGCAGCGTGTCTTGATCACCCCGGCAACGGCGCAGAAATTTGCTTGATGCGCGTAGATGTACACGTCCGTTGGGAACCCCAAGAGGAAGGTATGATGCGCACAGTGGCAAGTTTCCCTCAGTAAGAAACCAAGGTTTAATCGGACCAAGAGGGAGTTGATACGCGTAGATGCACACGTCCGTTGGGAACCCCAAGTGGAAGGTATGATGCGTATAGAAGCAAGTTTCCCTCAGTATGAAACCAAGGTTTAATCGAACCAGTAGGAGCCAAGAAGCACGTTGAAGGTTGATGGTCGCGAAATGTGATGCGGCGCAACACCAGGGATTCCGGCGCCAACTAGGAACTGCACAACACAACCAAAGTACTTTGCCCCAACGAAATGGTGAGGTTGTCAATCTCACCGCTGTAACAAAGGATTAAACGTATCGAGTGGAAGATGTTTGCAAAGAAAACAGAAAACAAGTAGATTGTATGCTATGGAAAGAATAGGACCGGGGTCCACAGTTCACTAGAGGTGTCTCTCCCATAAGATAAAAGCATGTTGGGTGAACAAATTACAGTCGGGCAATTGACAAATAGAGAAAGGCATAATAATGCATATACATGACATGATAAATATAGTGAGATTTAATTGGGCATTACGACAAAGTACATAGACCGCCATCCAACTGCATCTATGCCTAAAAAGTCCACCTTCAGGTTATCATCCGAACCCCTCCAGTATTAAGTTGCAAAGCAACAGACAATTGCATTAAGTATTGTGCGTAATGTAATCAATAACTACATCCTTAGACATAGCATCAATGTTTTATCCCTAGTGGCAACACACATCACAACCTTAGAACTTTCGTCATGTCCTGTATCAATGAAGGCATGAACCCACTATCGAGCATAATTACTCCCTCTTGGAGTTAAGAGTAAAAACTTGGCCAGAGCCTCTACTAATAACGGAGAGCATGCAAGATCATAAACAACACATGAACAATAGATTGATAATCACCATAATCATAGTACTCTCTATCCATCGGATCCGACAAACACAACATATAGAATTACATATAGATGATCTTGATCATGTTAGGCAGCTCACAAGATCCAACAATGAAGCACAACAAGGAGAAGACGACCATCTAGCTACTGCTATGGACCCATGGTCTAGGGGTGAACTACTCACTCATCACTCCGAGGCGATCATGGCGATGAAGAGTCCTCGGGAGATGAATCCCTCTCCGGCGGTGCCGAGGATCTCTCAATCCCCCGAGATGGGATTCGCGGCGGCGGCGTCTCTGTAAGGTTTTCCGTATCGTGGCTCGGACTGGGGGTTTCGCGACGGAGCTTTAAGTAGGCGGAAGGTCAACGCGAGGCCACACGAGGCCCAGGGGCCAGGGCCGCGGGCCAGGGCTGGGCCGCCACCCCCTGGCTGCCTCGTGGCCCCACTTAGGTCTTCGGTCTTCCTGGAAGCTTCGTGCAAAATAGGACCCGGCGAAAGTTTCGTCCAATCCGAGAATATTTCTTTACTAGGATTTCTGAAACCAAAAACAGCAAAAAGCAACTGGCTCTTCGGCATCTTGTTAATAGGTTAGTTCCAGAAAATGCATAAATATGACATATAATGTGCATAAAACATGTAGGTATCATCAATAAAGTAGCATGGAACATAAGAAATTATCGATACGTTGGAGACGTATCAGCATCCCCAAGCTTAGTTCGCTCGTCCAGGTAAAACGATAACAAAGATAATTTCTAAGTGACATGCCATCATAATCTTGATCATACTATTTGTAAACATATGTAATGAATGCAGCGATCAAAGCAAAGGTAATGACATGAGTAAACAATGAATCATATAGCAAAGACTTTTCATGAATAGTACTTCAAGACAAGCATCAATAAGTCTTGCATAAGAGTTAACTCGTAAAGCAATAAATCAAAGTAAAGGTGTTGAAGCAACACATAAGAAGATTAAGTTTCAGCGGTTGCTTTCAACTTGTAACATGTATATCTCATGGATATTGTCAACATAAAGTAATATAACAAGTGCAATATGCAAGTATGTAGGAATCAATGCACAGTTCACACAAGTGTTTGCTTCTTAAGGTGGAGAGGTAAACTGACTCAACAATAAAAGTAAAAGAATGGTCCTTCGCAGAGGAAAGCATCGATTGCTATTTGTGCTAGAGCTTTTATTTTGAAAACATGAAACAATTTTGTCAACGGTAGTAATAAAGCATATGAGTTATGTAAATTATATCTTACAAGTTGCAAGCCTCACGCATAGTATACTAATAGTGCCCGCACCTCGTCCTACTTAACTTGGACTACCGGATCTTTGCATGCCATGTTTCAACCAAGTGTCACAAAGGGTACCTCCATGCCGCTTGTACAAAGGTCCAAGGAGAATGCTCGCATTTCGGATTTCTCGCTTTTGATTATTCTCAACTTAGACATCCATACGGGACAACATGGACAACAGATAATGGACTCCTCTTTAATGCATAAGCATGTAGCAAAGTTATTATTCTCATATGAGATTGAGGATATATGTCCAAAACTGAAACTTCCACCATGATTCATGGCTTTAGTTAGCGGCCCAATGTTCTTCTCTAACAATTTTGCATGCTCCAACCACTAAAATGATAGACCTTCGACAAGACGGACATGCATAGCAACTCACATGATATTCAACAATAGTTGATTCCCCGAAACATGGTTATCGCACAACAAGCAACTTAATAAAATATAAAGTGCATAAGTACATATTCAATACTACGATAGTTTTTAAGGCTATTTTGTCCCATGAGCTATATATTGCAAAGGTGAATGATGGAATTTTAAAGGTAGCACTCAAGCAATTTACTTTGGAATGGCGGGTAAATACCATGTAGTAGGTAGGTATGGTGGACACAAATGGCATAGTGGTTGGCTCAAGGATTTTGGATGCATGAGAAGTATTCCCTCTCGATACAAGGTTTAGGCTAGCAAGGTTATTTGAAGCAAACTCAAGGATGAACAAGTGCAGCAAGACTCACATAAAAGACATATTGTAAACATTATAAGACTCTACACTGTCTTCCTTGTTGTTCAAAACTCAATACTAGATATTATCTAGACCTTAGAGAAACCAAATATGCAAATCAAATTTTAGCAAGCTCTATGTATTTCTTCATTAATGGGTGCAAAGCATATGATGCAAGAGCTTAAACATGAGCACAACAATTGCCAAGTATCACATTATCCAAGACATTTTAGAATTACTACATGTAGCATTTTCCAATTCCAACCATATAACAAATTAACGAAGAAGAAACTTCGCCTTGAACATTATGAGTAAAGCCTAAGGACACATGTGTCCATATGCAACAGCGGAGCGTGTCTCTCTCCCACAAAGTGAATGCTAGGATCCATCTTATTCAAACAAAAACAAAACGAAAACAAACCGACGCTCCAAGTAAAGAACACCGATGTGAGTGAATAAAAATATAGTTTCGGGGAGGAACCTGATGATGTTGTCGATGAAGAAGGGGATGCCTTGGGCATCCCCAAGACGCTTGAGTCTTCTTAAAATATGCAGGGATGAACCAGGGGCATCCCCAAGCTTAGAGCTTTCACTCCTCTTGATCTTAGTATATCATTCTCCTCTCTTGACCCTTGAAAACTTCCTTCACACCAAACTTCAAGCAAACTCATTAGAGGGTTAGTGCATCATTAATAATTCACACATTCAGAGGTGACACAATCATTCTTTTCACTTCTGGACATTGCATAATGCTACTGGACATTAATGGATCAAAGAAATAAATCCAACATAGCAAAAGAGGCAATGCGAAATAAAGGCAGAATCTGTCAAAAACAGAACAGTCCGTAAAGACGAATTTATAAATGGCACCAGACTTGCTCAAATGGAAAAACTCAAAACTAATGAAAGTTGCGTACATATCTGAGGATCACGCTCGTAAATTGGCAGATTTTTTCGAATTTTCTACAGAAATTATGCCCAGATTCGTGACAGACAGCAATGCTGTTTCTGCAGCGATCCCAAATATAACATCAACTTTGACATAGAAACTTTACTTGGCACAAAAACATGATAAGGAGAGGTTGCTACAGTAGTAAACAACTTCCAAGACTCAACAAAACAAAAAATTGCTGTAGGTAAAAACATGGGTTGTCTCCCAAGCGCTTTTCTTTAACGCCTTTCAGCTAGGCGCAGAAAGTGCAAATCAAGTAACATCGAGTAGAAGCATCAACATCATAGCTTGTTCTAATAATAGAATCAAAAGGCAACTTCATTCTCTTTCTAGGGAAGTGTTCCATACCTTTCTTGAGAGGAAATTGATATTTAATATTACCTTCCCTCATATCAATAATAGCACCAAGGTTCGAAGAAAAGGTCTTCCCAACACAATTGGACAAGATGCATTGCATTCGATATCCAAGACAACAAAATCAACGGGACAAGGTTATTGTTAACCGTAATATGCACATTATCAATCCTCCCCAAAGGTTTCTTTTTAACATTATCGGCGAGATTAACATCCAAATAACAATTCTTTAATGGTGGCAAGTCAAGCATATCATAAATCTTTTTAGGCATAACAGAAATACTTGCACCAAGATCACATAAGGCATTACATTCAAAGTCATTGAATTTCATTTTAATGATGGGCTCCCAACCATCTTCTAACTTTCTAGGAATAGAAGTTTCAAGTTTTAGTTTCTCTTCTCTAGCTTTTATGAGAGCATTTGTAATATGTTTTGTAAAGGCTAAATTTATAGCACTAGCATTAGGACTTTTAGCAAGTTTTTGTAAGAACTTTATAACTTCAGAGATGTGGCAATCATCAAAATCTAAATCATTATGAGCTACAGCAATGGGATCATTATTCCCAAGGTTGGAAAAAATTTCAGCAGTTTTATCACAAGCAGTTTTAGCAATTTCAGGCAGTTTTGTACGCTTTGCACTAGGAGTAGAAACATTGCCAACACCAATTATATTACCATTGATAGTAGGAGGTGTAGCAACATGTGAGGAATTAGCATTACTAGTGGTGGTAATAGTCCAAACTTTAGCTACATTATTCTCTTTAGCTAGTTTTTCATTTTCTTCTCTATCCCACCTAGCACGCAACTCAGCCATTAATCTTATATTCTCATTAATTCTAACTTGGATGGCATTTGCTGTAGTAGTAATCTTATTATCAAGATCATTATTAGGCATAACTTTCAACTTTAAAAGATTAACATCAGAGGCAAGCCTATCAACTCTAGAAGCGATAGTATCAATTTTATCAAGCTTTTCCTCAACAGATTTGTTAAAAGCAGTTTGTGTACTAATAAATTCTTTAAGCATGGCTTCAAGACCAGAGGGTACACTTCTATTATTGTTGTAAGAATTCCCATAAGAATTACCATAACCATTACCATTAGCAGAAGGATATGGCCTATAGTTATTACCAGAGTTGTTCCTATAAGCATTGTTGTTGAAATTATTATTTTTAATGAAATTCACATCAACATTTTCTTCTTGAGCAACCAATGAAGCTAAAGGAACATTATTTGGATCAACATTAGATCTACCATTCACAAGCATAGACATAATCACATCAATCTTATCACTCAAGGAAGAGGTTTCTTCAACAGAATTTACCTTCTTACCTTGTGGAGCTCTTTCCGTGTGCCATTCAGAGTAATTCACCATCATATCATCAAGAAGTTTTGTAGCCGCCCCAATGTGATGGACATAAAGGTACCTCCAGCTGAATCCAATAAATTCGCGAAGAAAATTTGATAGAAGGTTTGGATGATCATCCAATTAGTCAGTCCATGGGTTGGGCAATTCTTTACCAAAGTTTTCATTCTCTCCCATGCTTGAGCAACATGTTCAGTATCTAATTGTTTAAAATTCATTATGCTACTTCTCAAAGAAATAATTTTAGCGGGAGGATAATATCTACTAATAAAAGCATCCTTGCATTTAGTCCATGAATCAATACTATTCTTAGGCAAAGATAGCAACCAATCTTTAGCTCTTCCTCTTAATGAGAAAGGAAACACTTTCAATTTAATAATATCACCATCTACATCTTTATACTTTTGCATTTCACAAAGTTCAACAAAATTATTGAGATGGGCAGCAGCATCATCAGAACTAGCACCAGAAAATTGTTCTCTCATGACTAGATTTAGTAAAGCAGGTTTAATTTCAAAGAATTCTGCTGTAGTAGCAGGTGGAGCAATAGGTGTGCATAGGAAATCATTATTATTTGCATTTGTGAAGTCACACAACTTAGTATTTTCAGGGTTGGCCATTTTAGCAACAGTAAATAAAGCAAACTAGATAAAGTAAATGCGAGTAACTAATTTTTTTGTGTTTTTGATATAGCAAACAAGATAGCAAATAAAGTAAAACTAGCAACTAATTTTTTTGTATTTTGATTTAGTGCAGCAAACAAAGTAATAAATAAAATAAAGCAAGACAAAAACAAAGTAAAGAGATTGAGAAGTGGAGACTCCCTTGCGTGTCTTGATCTCCGACAACCGCCGAAATTTAGCTTGATACGCGTAGATGCACACGTCCGTTGGGAACCCCAAGTGGAAGGTATGATGATAGAAGCAAGTTTCTCAGTATGAAACCAAGGTTTAATCGAACCAGTAGGAGCCAAGAAGCACGTTGAAGGTTGATGGTCGCGAAATGTGATGCGGCGCAACAGGGATTCCGGCGCCAACTAGGAACCTGCACAACACAACCAAAGTACTTTGCCCCAACGAAAGTGAGGTTGTCAATCTCACCGGCTTGCTGTAACAAAGGATTAAACGTATCGAGTGGAAGATGTTTGCAAAGAAAATAAAAAACAAGTAGATTGTATGCTATGGAAAGAATAGGACCGGGGTCCAGTTCACTAGAGGTGTCT
Organism: Lolium multiflorum; assembly: GCA_030979885.1. Lineage (NCBI taxonomy): Eukaryota > Viridiplantae > Streptophyta > Magnoliopsida > Poales > Poaceae > Lolium > Lolium multiflorum. The sequence continues at coordinate 89,890,407 of CM061750.1, read as the reverse complement.
CTCCCATAAGATAAAAGCATGTTGGGTGAACAAATTACAGTCGGGCAATTGACAAATAGAGAAAAGGCATAATAATGCATATACATGACATGATAAATATAGTGAGATTTAATTGGGCATTACGACAAAGTACATAGACCGCCATCCAACTGCATCTATGCCTAAAAAGTCCACCTTCAGTTATCGTCCGAACCCCCTCCAGTATTAAGTTGCAAAGCAACAGACAATTGCATTAAGTATTGTGCGTAATGTAATCAATAACTACATCCTTAGACATAGCATCAATGTTTTATCCCTAGTGGCAACAGCACATCACAACCTTAGAACTTTCTGTTGTCCCAGGTATCAATGAAGGCATGAACCCACTATCGAGCATAATTACTCCCTCTTGGAGTTAAGAGTAAAAACTTGGCCAGAGCCTCTACTAATAACGGAGAGCATGCAAGATCATAAACAACACATGAACAATAGATTGATAATCACCATAATCATAGTACTCTCTATCCATCGGATCCCGACAAACACAACATATAGAATTACATATAGATGATCTTGATCATGTTAGGCAGCTCACAAGATCCAACAATGAAGCACAACAAGGAGAAGACGACCATCTAGCTACTGCTATGGACCCATGGTCCAGGGTGAACTACTCACTCATCACTCCGGAGGCGATCATGGCGATGAAGAGTCCTCGGGAGATGAATCCCCTCCGGCAGGGCCGGAGGCGATCTCCGAATCCCGAGATGGGATTCGCGGCGGCGCGTCTCCAAGGCCGTATCGTGGCTCTCGTACTGGGGTTTCGCGACGGGCTTTAAGCAGGCGGAAGGTCAACGCGAGGGGCCACACGAGGGGCCCAGGGGGCAGGGCCGCGCGGCCAAGGGCTGGGCCGCGCCGGCCACCCTGGCTGCCTCGTGGCCCCACTTCTTCGGTCTTCAGGTCTCAAGCTTCCCACAAATAGGACCCGAAATTCTTCTTTACTAGGATTTCTGAAACCAAAAACAGCAAAACAGCAACTGGCTCTTCGGCATCTTGTTAATAGGTTAGTTCCAGAAAATGCATAAATATGACATATAATGTGCATAAAACATGTAGGTATCATCAATAAAGTAGCATGGAACATAAGAAATTATCGATACGTTGAGACGTATCATAAGCTTAGTTCTGCTTTTCGCAGGTAAAACGATAACAAAGATAATTTCTGAAGTGACATGCCATCATAATCTTGATCATACTATTTGTAAACATATGTAATGAATGCAGCGATCAAAGCAAAGGTAATGACATGAGTAAACAACTGAATCATATAGCAAAGACTTTTCATGAATAGTACTTCAAGACAAGCATCAATAAGTCTTGCATAAGAGTTAACTCGTAAAGCAATAAATCAAAGTAAAGGTGTTGAAGCAACACATAAGAAGACAACCCAGCAAGGGTTATTGCGTGGCTCCTGTAAGAAACACTTGGCACCACCATGGAAACCTTGTGAAATGCTTCCCACCTACTTGTGAAGTCATCACGAGCGGTGGAGCCTCCAATGATGCCATAGTAATCACTTCCTAGTGGGTTCCACTCACGAACTGTCCATGTAATTATTTTTCTAGTAGCCGCTGCCATACTTACAACGTGTATACGCTTGCCTTTTTGGCATGTGGAGTCCAACGTGTGATACTTTTTCCTCTTCTGTTGTGTTCCCATTCTATATAAATATCGAGGGTGCTTATCTGTATCCATCTCATCTTATCTTTATTTTCATGTAATGCATGTGGAGGCACCGATGACTACTAAGGTGGACTACAATGAATATTATTGTCTAAGGATGACCTCACACCTAAGCCCAGTTGACCACCACATTAGAAACCCATGCCTCCTTGAAGACAACCCACGAGGGATTATTTGTGTGGCTCCCGTTTGCAACACTTGTCACCACCATGGAAACCCTTGTGTAGTGCTTATCACCTACTAGTGAAGTCGTCACAGGCTGTGAGCGGTGGCGCCTCCCATGTCGCCATAGTAATCACTTTCCGGTGGGTCCACTCATACATAATGATTTATGTTACCATACTTATGGAGTGTATATGCTTGCCTGTTTTACATGACACGTTGATACATACATTTAGGATCACCATTTATATGTCATATATCTGATTCCTCCGCTCCTTTGAACAAGGCGTAAATCTCTTTTCCATGGAAACGGAGGGAGTATGTTTTACCATAATATAATTAAGCATGATTGTGAAGTTATTTATCAAGTTTTAGATGATTTATGAGACATTCGTCCAAATTCTCAATGTTTTGGTATTTAATTCTGGAAGATTTCTTATTTTTCTATTTCAGCGACATTAGGCAGCTCAATTAATTTATAGAAAAGTACAACAAATGTTATCATTAGAACCAACACTTGGAGCACTTGAGGGACAAGAAGAGAGCCACGAGGGCCAAAGTGGGCCCCATGATGCGGCCCACTTTCCTGGACGCGCAATGGAGGCTCATTTTCCCCTTGAGCACCTAATCAACCTCCCATTTTTACCTAGTGCTCCGTCTCACAAAAAAAGTTACGTTGTAAGTTTGAGGGTTTTTTCAGAGGAAGAAGCGAAAGTCATCTTCTTCTTCGGGAGAGGATAAATTCTGCTGCTCAGTGGCTGCCGCCGAGGGGGAATTGAAGCTATCATCATCACCAACTCCTCTTTAGCGTGGGGAGAGTCTTTCCATCAACATCTCCATCATCTCCATCAATAGCACTATAACCACCTCCGAAATATTTTAGCACTAAAATTTATCTTTTTGCAGGGTACAAAACATGTTGGTTTTTGCTAAAACAACTTTGTAAGCATGTAAACATGTTAAGATATACACGAGACAATTTTTGTATTTATTTAGCATAAGTGCCAAAACCTTATTATTTTAAATAAATTCGGTAAAAACCACGAGCATCAGCCATCAATACGTTATTATATCGGGTAGTGTTTACAAACGTCCTAGGTTATCTGGTAATTTGATAAACACTAATTGACCGTTTATAAGAGATATAAATAGGCGGTAATGACGATCCGTATCCTACCTCTATCTTCGCTTTGGCCAAACGCTACCTGGAGATGAGCTCCACTCTTCAGAAGTTAGCCTTTTTATGAATTTAGATCACAATATAATAATAATTATTATGTAATACATATGCATATGTGCATTAACCATTGTTTCCTATCTCTTGTCAAAAAACTAATCACAGACTAGCCAATTATTTGCTTCTACTTTCTTTGGTGCAAGTATGTACATACCATATATTAATTTTCCCAAATTTGGATTAAGAATTCCCTATTGCTTATTTATCCGTTAAAATAAGTGATGCTTTGTTCAAGTAGGTAGGTTGGTGGTGTACAAGGCCAGTAAACTCTATCCATCTTATAAGAAGCTGTACGGAGAATGTTCTGCTCCGGTGTCCCCCCCTCTGTCTCCAAACTTTGGCCCCTGTGAGTAGGATATCCTGATAAACTTACCTCTCCGACTCTGGGGGGGGGGACACCGGAGCACACATCGTATGGAGAAACCTTAGAGCATTTTCACCGGCGGCCCCGATAGCATTTCGGGAGCCGATCGAAAATGGACTCGTACCGGCGTTCCCAAAAAGCGTCGACGCTTTTTCAAGCCCAATAGAAGCATCGGCAACCCCGTGTCGGCCCCCTCACGAAGGGCGCGAATCGGACACGCCGGCGCCTCGCAGCACATCATTTTTGCGGGTGGGGCCACCTTGTCAGCGAGAGGACGGGACGGTTCGCGTTGAAGACGACACGGGAAGATTGGTCGTCAGCATTAATGGTCTCCCTCGCGGAAACCGAGGCAGCGACGAGGGCGGCGACCGGCCACGCGGCGTCCACCTACCTGCCCCATGCGCCTACGTCGCCTCCGTAAATGCGGGTAGTTGGCATCCCTATTAGTGCGTACGCCGTCCAACGCCACGGCGCTATCCTCTCATCTCCACCATCGAAGCCGCGCTGTCCTCTCTCGTCTGCACCAGCGCCGCCGCGCCATCCTCTCCTCTCCACCACAAAAATGCCGCGCCAACTCCGCACGACGTACTCCATGCTTGGCCACAACGGCCGCGCGCCGCCTGCAGCGCCTCAACCACCATCGCAGCCGCAGCCCGACGCCGACTACAACTCCGACGACGCAGTCGACCCACGGTTCGCGGTGTGGGACGAGGCATACGTCGCAGACGCAGAAATCAGAACCCCTAACTCAGTGAATTAATAAACAAGAAAATTGAATCCATGCAAGAAATTTGAGACCCAGACGGAGCCAGTATGCCTTCTTTTATGATACACCATCTAAGCCATAAATTTATTTCCAGGATAATTGTGACATAGTAAAGAAAATGTTCACTCTCTAAGAAAAATAAAGATGATACCCTCGCATTTGCGAGGGCCATTGTGCTAGTTCCTTGTTAAAAACGTAACACATACTAGCCCAAAATTCGTTTCTTCGTTCTTCACTGCGAGTATCTACAGAATAATCAGAGGTACAAATTAATTTTCCAAGCTTGGATTAAGGATTCCCTGGTGCTTCTTTATCATGGGCAAGTGGTGCTTTGTTCAACTAGTTAGGTTGATGTACAAGGCTACCGTATGCTTCCATCTTATAAGAATATATACTCTGAAAAACCTTAAGAGACTTGATTCAAACATCACCCACCAGGCTACCACACCTAACACCATCACTAGCGTTTAGAGAAAAATGTCCTCCTATCTGATCCGCCCATATATACCGTCCATATTGTCTATTCGTAATTTAGCATACACGCTATATACACATCCGCAATCTAGGTGGCTTTGTAACACAGACAATGTGTGTTATTGGAAATTCAGTAGAATATGTATAGACAGAGCAAGTACTATTAGACCGTGTATACCTAGATGAATTTATGTATCAGATGGAGGAAGGAGGATAGAATGTCAACTAATTTTATGCGAATTGTAGGCATTGGGAAAAGGCTAGTTGGTGTGCAAGTGTATTGAAATTGCTAGTATATATGTACAAACAGAGTCAAATTACCACCTACACACCAATTTTTGGTTTTCTGAATGTGATTTCCATCTTGTGCGCATATGCATGCTCAATCTAGTGCCTACACAACCAACCGAACAAGGAAAAGAAAGACACAATTTTTTAGCAAGAAAGATAGATGCAGGTGCCGAAGAGCGAGCTGACCTGGGAGAAGAATATTGACATACCTACCGCTGGCCGGAAACCGATCAAGTCAGACTAGTGTTGAGGAGGAGACGACGACGAACCTCGATCCACCATGCCTCCCACTCGCCGTGGAACAATAGTAGATCGACACCAACAAGGGCCGTGTTCAAAACCACCAGATCAGGATCTAACAAGTAGACGAGAATGAGAAAGAACGACGTGAATTGAAAACGGAATCAAAAGGAACTGGCGGAAGATTACCTTGCCGCCGCGTGATCGAAACAACGACCAAGACTGCCGGCCTCTCCTCTCCTCGATGAGTAAAGAGTCAAAGTCTAAGTCGTCACACACGACGCACGCGTTGGCTCAACCCCTCCTTCTATTTATAGGCTCAGCTCACATGTTGAGTTTTTATTCAAAATTTGGTTCATGGCGCTACAGGTACTACTTTTTCATCTCCAGTGTCAAGTTGCCGCTCTCTTTTTTCTGCTCTTCTTTTTTCTCTTTCATCCCCACACAGCTAAGGTTGACAGGCAGTGCAAGATATGGGTAATTAGAGCGGCCGGTTATTTTCCTCTCCCTGTTAATTAACGTTCTGTAATTTCAGCATAGTTTCTTTCCCATGTGCTCCACCCAATGTATGCGCCTTTTTGGTAGGTTAGGTGGGACATGCAGGTATTATGGAGGCTAGATCCTAGTGCAAAATAAGGAAAAATGCAGAATCGGAAACGGCACGCTAATTACACTCAATCTAATTTAAGGAAACGAGGCGCTAATTATCCTCGATCTAATTGAAGAAAACGGCGCCCTAATTATCCTCGATCTGATTTGAGGTTGTTACGAGGAAAGATATTTAACGAGATGTACCTATTTGTTTAACGCATTAATTATGTTTCATTTTTATTTGTGATTACCACCTAAATCACGTCGAATTATCAAATTATTTACCAAATCCAAGAGCCACGGGTTCGAATTATACTGGACTTTTATGGTATTAATCTCCTAATTTCTAATGTTAGGTAATAATGAGTCTCACCCATCAAGATTTTTCCTTTTCTTTTCTGGATCGAGGCACATCCTACGAACCCAAGCTAGCTAATAACTTTTTTTTTTTTTGCTTTTGTAATAATCGCTAAATGTGCGTACCGCACATGTCGTTGCCGCCACCTCACGAGCTTGGTCGGGCTCGAGTGTTGCGTGTGCCTCCATTCGGGCACAGCTAGCTAATAACTTGCACACATACTTTCTATCTAGTCGTTTAGTAGTTCACCAAATAGGGGTAATGTGACCTTAAACAACCAAAGCGATCCGCGTTGTGTATGTTTATTACTAGTAGATCGATCTACCTTTTCTTTTTTGACATGGTAGATCGATCAACTTGATCAGGATAGTGCAAAGATCTGTTATCATGCTGATTACCTGGGAAATCTGGAAAGAAAGGAATGCAAGAGTTTTCAACATCAAATTCTCTATGTCTCTAGTGGTGATGCAGATAATCAAGGACGAGACCAAGAATTGGATCATGGCTGGAGCGAGAAAACAAAACTAGCAAATATCTGTAGCTGATACTTTTCCTTTTGTTTCTTTTCATGTTGTTTGTTAGTTTGGCCTAGGCCTGTCCTTGTTTGCTCCTTCAATATTAATATAAAAGACAAAGCTCCTGCCTCGTTTTAAAAAATAACTCTAGTAGACCATCATAGATAGAGGATACACTGGAGTATTGCATAAGTATACATGCTCTCTTTTTTGGACATTCACAACACAATAACAAACAATATACCATAATGCGCACACATCACAACTCATATGCTATGCAAATCAATATCAACTCGACTCACAACTCTAACCAAATAGAGAAACGCTTGACAAGTAACAAACATGCCACTGGCACCACCATTACAACTCTTAGCCAAAACAATCCACACCTAGATCACATCCTCTTCTTCAGGCGGCTCTCTCAGAGGGTTTCCACATCGACGAATCTCACGTTGCTACTCTTGGCGCCTCGCATCTATCTCCCACATATTATAATACAGATATGAGTCAGCAAACGAATCATCAAAAATTGCACGGCAAAAGCAGCGCTTTCATGCTACAGAGAAACAAAGCTTAATGAGCAACCATATTCCTCTAGCTTGGCAACTACATGTTGGATATCTTGCGAGCGGACGATGAAGAAAAATAACTTTTATGCATACTCCTTCAAAGTTAACACAAGTACTGAGAATATCCAGATTTTTGTTCTGGCAGTTTGACAAGCTTGTTTAGTATTTGCCAAAATACACAATTTTTAATATAGTACTGCCACCTAGCATATCCAGTAAAGCTGCTATACAAGACGCTAAATGCAGAAAAATAGTAGCTCTATACCAGTGTTGAGTCACTAAATCATCCTTATTCCAGAGGCTAACCTATTAAAGAAAAAAAAGAATGGTGTAGGCTAACTGAGATAGTTTGCAGACTAGCTAGCAATATTCCACTCCATAGTGTGCCACAAACTTAATCAAAATGCACCTGTGTAAAGTAAATTAGCTGACCTTGATATCGTCACAAAATTCCTCCATCTGGTTGTCCAAGTGCAGAAGATGACAAAAAATAGAGTAAGCAGACTGAAGAGGAAGGGAAGACACTAGTCCAGAGAGTGACCAACCAACTTGTTTACCATATGATAGAAACCATCTTTTCATTGAACTTTCAGAAGTTTGCTACACAAAGGGGTAGTAAGACGATGTTACCAGGCTAGTCATGTACCAATTCTTCAGGATATGGCGACCATGCCAATTCTGTGAAGGGAAACAACAAAGCTTAGTGGAAACCAGCTTTCACCCTTTCACTAATTAATCTTGGCGTGAGTAGGTCATAAATCACAGCTGAAGCTTATGCTATACCATCAAGATATATCTTTAGATAATAAAATCTATCAGAAACACAAGAAAATTACAAATGTAAATCTCTCTACATCATCTCAACCAGCTTGTACAGGTCCAAAATCTATAAACCTATCTCAAGGAAATAAAGCAAGAGAGAGAACCGAGAGAAGTTCTGTTGACTAATCAAAGATGTTGCATACCAGAAAACTTCAACATTAATAACACAACATGAAGACACATCATTCAAAACAGGGTTGACAAATTATGTTATGTTATGACTATGACCTCACCAACATATCTAGTACACCAAACAAAGATCTGGCCGAACAAAAAAAATTGGCTGGAAGTGCAAGTAACATAATTAACCCTAAACATGAGTGAAAACAAGTAATCATGGCACTATGGCAAAGCAAATACACTATGCATGCATGGCTAACCATTACCAGTACAAAAAAGATAGAAAGATTCGCACAGAAATCTGACTTCCTAGATTCACGTTCAAGACAATCATGTGAGACAAGTTTAGTGGATGTGAATCATATTAGCCTGCATGAATATAATTCGAACCAGAAGAAAGTAAAGGCAAGGAGATTAATAAGATGCACCCTGCTGGCCTAGCTTTGAGCTTGACCATCTCTGTCCTAAAAAAACACGACAAGTCTATAGACACAGCGATGAAGCATCAAATACACAAATGATACAAGATAATGTTGTCCTAGCAAGTAATGCATTCAGAATATGGCTCAACTGTATCTAGGGGTGAAACTTACAAGGAAGATATTTTGATCATGCCTACTCTGAATTGTGAAAACCGCCTGTAGTACTACCACAAGGATATCATCAAGCATTTAATGTACAGTAGCTCTAGTGGTCGAAAAAGATCAAACTGACAAGCTTTCCGAATTCAAACACATCACTAGTATAAGGAGAATGGACCATCGATCTCCAGGTCAAAAGAAAAAAAGAATAGACCATGTTCTGTACAGAGTTCACTGGTGACAAGTACAAAGAAGAAATTATATTTGGCTGGAAGTGCAAGTAACAACATTAACCCTAAACATGAGTGAAAATAAGTAATCATAGCACTATGGCAAAGCAAATGCACCAGTCATGCATGGCTGAACATTAGCAGTACAAAAAAGATAAAAATATCCGCACAGAAATCCAACTTCCTAGATTACCGTTCAAGACAATCATGTGAGACAAGTTTAGTGAATGTGAATCATATTAGCCTGCATGGATATAATTCACAACAGAAGAAAATGAATGCAAGGAGATTAATAAGATGCAGCCTGGTGGCCGAGCTTTTGAGCTTGGCCATCTCCGACCCAAAAGAAACACGATGAGGCTAGACCAAGAGTTTATCTTCCAGTACCAAACATCACACGCAGAGTGCAAACACGACTCAATTTAACTCAAAACATCAAGCAAAATAAATGCACACCATATATGCTCATTTGGCCATGAATTGATCAAACCATCAACTAACTAGAAGTATTATCCAGATCAAGTAGCCTAATATCAAATTACCTAACATGAAGATGATTAAACTCTGTATGCAAACAAGAAACCCAATAACAAATTACCGTAGGAACCTAATATAGGAGAAGAGATTTCATATAATTTCTCAACTACTTGAGACGAGATGCACCTAAGATAGGATAATTGGTCCTTTTTAAATCGAGGAGACTAAGCCGCACCAACATATATCAAATACTCACACAGAGATAATGCCTATCCAAAACTTTTAGCATCCTGAACATTACTTATGGAGTTATGGTGACATACCCAATTCCACAACTCTGGCTTGTTTCCTGCCATAGATGATCTCCAGAGAAACAAAGTATAAACTTTGTTTTTGAATAAAGTTAAAACCCGTACATGTCATACTAACTGTGTTGCCTAACAGCTCAATTATATATGTCAGGTACATAAATAAATTGAGTACAATTTTAGCACGTCTAAATGTACCTATTATTTCTTATCAGCACCTTCAGGCATTTTAGCACAAAGCCAACAAATGTGATCGCTGAGAATTGATTTTTTAAGTTTATCACTAAACAGTGGTACTTTAAATGGTGTTGACCATTATGCAGTCAACGAATATAAAAATGAATGGAGGCACACAATACAAAAACTACTTTTAAAGCTCATACGAAACACAAGAGCTGACTTCTTTGTAAGCTGCAGACTAACCAAATCATCCACGCTCTCACCGCATCCTGGCAAGGATACCAATTTGGGAGGGTTTGGGTTTACCCATATTCATACCCTGGTTGTCCATATCCAACGGCAGGCTTACGGCCTGGTCCTCCTCGTCATGTCCCATTTGTTGCTTCATGGAGATGATGGGTTTATGACGACCAAGACCATGTTGAGACACTTGTTGTCATCCCTCATCAGCTTCAGTAGCTACACACATGATCAAGGGAATGATTGCTCATAGAAGGTGTAAGCAACTGGTAAGTTCCTAAATTTACAAGGCAATACTTCGATGGTTATTTTTAACTAGGCATCATAATACTAGCTCCCAGGTGAACACCAGATAAAATGAATATAGCTAGTTTACATGCACACAATACTAGCTTCCAGGTTGATCTAGGACCAAAATATCTAATCAAGATAAAAGCTTTCAAGCTTCATCGAACATAATGTTGCTCTAACAAGTAATGTATTGACATCTTGACAGAGAATGGCTCAACTTTCTCTAGGAACAAAACTTACAAGGAAACTACTTTGATCGTGCCTACTCTGAATTGTGAAAAGCATCTCTAGTACTAGCACAAGGATATCATCGAGAATTTAATGTCCAGTAGATCTTGTGGTCGAAAAAGATAAAACTGACAACCTTTCTGAATTCAAACACATCACTAGTTCAATCTTCAGGTCAAAAGAAAAAAGAATAGACCATCTTCTGTACAGAGTTCACTGTTGACAAGTACATACGAGAAATGCAAAATATCCAGAAATCGCCCCATTCCCAAGTCTTAAATAGGTTAAGAGAAAAGGAGTCACTTCATTTAATTAAGGTAAGGGTAATAGCTGAGAACATTGTGGCTACTTAGTAAGTTGAGTTTCAAGCACAGATTGTCTCCAAACAATCGTTTCAAGCAAAGGCTAAGCCACTAGATTTTAGCTAGTACATAATACACATAGCTCATTTTCTTTTCCCTTGTTTTCGTCCGCCACCATGTACACATAACAGCCATCAGCCCATTACCATAGACTGATATGTCAGACATATAAATGCACAAATGGAAGCCCACACATCTATAGACAGGTAAATCTTTTTTTTGACAACTTAGATAGGTAAATTTTAAAGGCATAAGCAGCTTAAGCTCTCCATGCATCTAAAAGCTATAGATTGCATAAGCAGCTTAAGCTCTCCAGAGATATTAAGTTGTTTTCCTCACAAAGCTACAAGTTTTTTCTCATGATTATAAAAATTACAAAGTATGTAAACTAAGAAAAACTTTTATATGGTTACATGAACAGAATCCACTACCTTGAAGTTGATATATTTTGCCAATCACTAGAAGCCTAGGGTATTGTAAAATTGCAGACTTGCTATACACAAATCGTAAAAAATAGCTAAAAATGCTCAATGCAGGGACAAACATACAATCCCTAATCCTAGACATCACATAGCCAAGCAAATATAATAGCGCGTGTCAGTACCATGACCAAGTCCAAATTAAGCTAAATAGGAGCGACACCGCATGGTGGAGAACAGAATACGGGAACCCGAAGGAGCTCACCGGAGGGGCTGAACATCACCACTACAGTGGTTGCATCGCCAAGGAGGTAGTCAAAGCCAATGGACAACCAAAACCACCACTAAGAACAAAGGCGCATGAGGATGGCCAGCAGCGCCGCGATAGCCCTCGTCGGAGTGGTGGTCATACATGATTGGTATGTTCGGATTCAGGAGGACTGTCCAACCGCTTCTTCCAGATTCCCTGATAAAAAATACATGCTGATTAGAAAACAAAATAGAGTTTGTTCCAAAAAGCAAATACATTCACATCTGGATCCGAAATAAATAGAGCAACCTTCTCTAGGCATGATACTGGATATTGACAAGAAATACATTTGAACCTTGCATTACTAGGCTGAAAATCTACAATACAGCTGCTCTAAAGAAATCTACACTACTTATCTAGACCCATGTAGCCCACACTGGCTTTATAGACAACCAGGAAATGACAGATACACAATGGTACAAGATGAATCTTTCTTAACAAGGAATGCATTCATGTCTTGAGAAAAAAAGAGCTCAACTTTCTCTAGACAAAACATCGTGGGATGTACCAAGAAATATTCGAATCATGCAGTTAACCTGAATTGTGAAAATCATATCTAGTAGCTCTAGTGAAAAAAATGATGAAACTGACCAGCTAGAATTAATAGGTAACAAAAGGAGGGTTTAGTAACGCATCATCAAGCTTACAAGCTATAATCAATAAAAGTACAACATTTTTAACCATCTATTTATACTCCAAAAACTTTTCATCTAGACACCTTCATAATGCGTAAAACGTGCATGAACATGAGCAAGAAACAAAAACAGGGGATAATAGGGAACAAAAGGCATCACCTGTAGAGCAGCAATTGGATCAGGGATCGGAAACAACATGTTTATTCACTTAATCAACACGGATGCTGCAAAAAAAAGGATTTTAATGACAGCTCAGTTAGCAATTTCCAAGACACGAAAGAACTAGCTGGGGCAGGAACCTTGACTAGTAAGACACTTGTGCAGTCTAGATGCCACTGCCCATCGTATTAATACCCGAGAATAATACATGTGTAGTGATCTAAATTTCCAAAGGATTCACTACACGATCCAGCCGATGAAAATCCACTACACAGTCCATCCAATGGAAATCAATGGAAATTTAAATAAAACAAAAGTTGCACTGCATATAAAGGCCGAGCACATAACCACGAAAGATTTGTGCCATAGCATAATATAATTCAATTCGACCACTTCATTTAAGGAGTTGATACAAGCAACAACTATCCAAGTGCAGCAAGGACGTGGGTTTCAAGAACAAAACGAGCATTTTCCCTCAAATTAGCGCAAGCACACATAGCTCAAATCTTGCCCAGCAAAATAAGCTAAATAATCTGACCCTTTGGTGCATAATTCATGGCACACAGCTCATGACCGTGTGAATTCATGACCAAGCAAGTGCATTAGATCATGAACAAAAAAGACTAAGAAATCATAAATTGGAGAGCACCACCTCCTGACACACAACAGAACACCTCCCACACATTGAGAAAGGACATGATACACATTGATCACCATCTGCAACAACTCATACATACCAACCACCATGGATGGTGAGATAGAGATTACGTCGACAACATACTTGATGGTGATGATGTACATCCTAGACGCCTTGTGCTCTCCGGCAAGGACAATAGTGTCCTCTCCGGTGACCCCCACAGCATACCACATCCGCCGGTGCGGAGCTCATCGGATAGATAGCAAAACCAGCCACGAAGGCCTTTCCTGTCTAATTGAGTAGGACATCGATCAATTTGATATCATTTCAGAAAGTACGAAGACAGGAAGAGATGGAATAGAAAGCATGGCAGCAATCGATACAAATATAGTAAAACATATAATCACTACACTTAACAAGTAGATAAATATTATGGCATCACTACACTTAGCAAAACCTTGTCTTAAATTCAGGCCCAAACATGTTTTCTGCCTTTCATTGCATAAATAAAGAAATCCTTGTCTTAAATTCATGCCCAAACATGTTTGCTGCCTTTCATTAACAGGAAAAAGATGCAAACTTTAGGCGCAAAAATACATTGAAGGAGAAGAGATACCTCACAGGTCAGGGTGGCAACAACTCAGGGACGTGGACGCCAGCAGCAGCTGCAGCTCGGGTAGAAGATTGTCGGTTCTTCCTCAGTGTCTCCCCACCGCCATTCCTGCGGCCTTCCTCCTCCGTGCGCGTCCTTGTTCTTCACCGCTGACCCCCATTACCACAAAAATTGCAACAACCTTCTGCATATGAACTTGAAATAAGACAAAAAAACATCACAGCTCTGGTCAATATATCATCCACAAGGAAATACTTTGACAGTTGTACATGCAGATAACACCATACACATAGAGAATAATGATAAAGTTTGCAATTAAGAGCATAATAAGATTACAACCTGAGAATATAGTCACAGCAATAATCAAGAGAAAAAAGACTACTGGGAATGTCAACATGTTCCGTTGTGTACACAAAAAGCTCTACGGAAAGCAAAATCAAATATCTAGTAGTGGTAGCCGTTTGTCAAGCTCTACATAGGGACATATACATACATAATAATCAGGGTTAATTCTACATTAAAAATTTACTGCAACAAAAATCCACCCAACAAACACCATATATTTATTTAAAAAGTATAAAAATGCACAGGAATTGAAGTCAATCAATTTGTGGTATATTATCGCTCCTATATTCAGAAAGGAAGACAAATTTCATATTAACTATCTATATAAACCAAACAGTACTACTAGATATCAGGCTGACAGCCAAAGACCTTTTTCGTCCTGAAAAATTGAGATTGATTTCAGGGGATTTTATAATTTGCCATACTTTTCTTTGCACCTCTATTATTTACCACATGACCAACACCTATCATTGTCAATGAAAGGTGTTGGTCATGTGGCAAATAATAGAGGTTTGGAGAAAAGTGTTGCAAATTATAAAATATAACAAAGTTTTCATTGCATGGCGTACCATCCACATTCCACAAGAAAACTGACATGCAGAGTAGTGAGAGGTAAAGAAGCATGATCCAAAAGTGTCCACCGAAAAGCTACCATGATGTTTTTAAAGAAGGCAGCGGGAGGCACCTCCCAGTCATTCTTGTTCGCAGCAGTGTCTGAGTGGAGGAAGTCGTCCTCAACCGACCGCCACCTTTTTTTAATCTCTAAGGCACACTCCAAATTGAGGAAAAGTGGCAGCAAGAAATTCTGTGATCACAAATGAAGAGAATAATTACAGTAGAATACTCAAACTGTTAATGTATCTAGAAATCTAGTGCTACTGCTTTTGTAAATATGCATGAAGTGTAGATTTACTCACGACAAGAGTACATTAGTTTAGTTTCTGCCACACGAGGAACCTAAGATTATCATGTACAACATGCTTACTCCAGAATTAGTATACAAGTTCGCGCTTACTCGATAGATAAACTACTATCATCAATTTAACACATACAATTAAGTAGAAAGAGTCCCATTTATGTAGCAAAAATATGTGTATGAACTTAAGTTTACTAAAAACAAACATTGAAGACCTCAACCTACAAGCAACATAGTAAGATTACAACCACCAAACAAGATTGCGTTGCAAGACGGGCATCCATGGAATAATCAATCAGTAAAAGGTAGGCAGCGGGAGGCACCTAGTGGTTTGTTTTTGTCCCAGGAGGCAGCATGCGCCCCAGTGGAGGAGGAAGTCGTCGTTATGTACGTAGGCACCCTCCTAGACCTTCATGCACAACACCATCACCACCGCCACCGCCAGTGGGCTCTACAAGCACCACTGCACCCAACCCTGAACCTTCTACAAAGAGCAGGCAATTTTAGCTAGGTTTAGCTTTCGCCACACAAAAAAGAAGAAGTTACAGCCTCCCTCAATAAAAGGTGGGTCTGGGAGAGCGAGGCTCACCGGCGTGTGGCAGGGGTCAACAACAACAGCCCATCGTATGAGAGCCTAAGTAGCAGCAGCTCCACCACCCATGTTTCAGCTCCAAGGCACCGTCCATATTCAAGAGAAGTGGCAACAAGAAAATCTGTCATCACAAATGAAGAAACTAATTAGAAGAGAAAACTCAAAAGTGTTGATGGGTCTATGTAATTGAGAAATCTAAGACTATTATCTACAGCATTACTACTACATTAGCAGCGGGATCCCCATTTACTAGCTAGATATTAAATGAGCACATACACCTAAGCAACAATAGTCCAAATTATTCACCAAAAGAGATGAATTTACTTGAGGCTACCAAAACCATACAATCAACATTACTATTCTGCTTCCAATAATTGACCAATGTAAGATTATTGTCGATACCACTATAAGTCCAGAATTAGTATGCGGACCTTCTTTTACTTAATTAGAAGAGAAAACTCAAAGTGTTGATGAATATGTATAATTGATAAATCTAAGACTATTATGTACAACATCACTACTGCATTAGCAGCGGGGTCCCCATTTACTAGATATTAAATGAGCACATACACCTAAGCAGCAATAGTCCAAATTATTCACCAAAACAGATGAATTTACTTAAGGCTACCAAAACCACACAATCAACATTACTATCTGCTGCCAACAATTGACCAATGTAAGATTATTATCGATACCACTACAAGTCCAGAATTATTTAGTATGTGAACCATCTTTTACTAGATAGATAAACATAACGTTAATTTAGCACATACACCTAAGTAAGCAGTAATAGAACCATTTATTGACCAAAAGATGGAAATGAATAAACTAGCAGAAACCAAAACCACATACTCAACCTAGCTACAACCTAGCCATTGGACAGCAACGAGGTAAATCAACAACCACCAAATGGTTCAGTTGCACAACAGGCAGCCACAATGGCAGGTAGTGGGAGGCAACCTAGTCATTTGTTCTTGTCCCCGGCGGAGGCCATCATCCAAGTGGAGGAGGAGGAAGACACCATCCTCTACCTGGGCGCCCTGACATTCCTTCATCTAACCGAGGCGCCATCACCGCTGTCACCGCTTTGAGGACATTCTATGATGACAATGGAAGAGAATAATTAGAACATAATTATAATAAAATCAAAGTGTCTAGAAATACTAGTGCTACTACTGTCGTGTCTTCCAACTGCACCTATCAGTAGTGTAGATATTAATTTACAGCACAAGGACATTAATGAGCTGTTGCCAATAATCATCCAATCTAAGATTATTATCTACACCATTACTAGCCTAGAATTAAGGATGGCAATGGGTAGGGTATGGGCAGGGTAGAGCAATACCATACCCATACCCATATATTCAATGGGTATAAATTTCTATCCATACCCGTACCCATGGGTATAAAAGTTTACCCATACCCATACCCGGAGGGTACCCGTACCCATTGGGTACCTGGTGGGTAGGTCTAATTGTATACAAGTCACTCACAATTTCACATTTATCGATAATAAATTTGATTAAGAAATAAATTATCACAACTCAATAGCCGGTAGTTTAGTACATAACAGTTAGCAAAATATTTATATCACATTCTCATATCCTAACTCATAACTCAACAAAACTAGACATGTCAAGTAAGAAATTATCAACAAACGGGCAGGGTGTGAGTATACCCATGGGTACGAGGCTATACCCGTGCCCTACCCATAACTTAACAGGTAGGGTATGGGTATTACCCATGGGCATAAAATTGTACCCATACCCTGCCCATGCGGGTACGGTACCCGCGGATAAAATTGTCATCCTTACCTAGAATTAGTATCCAGGCCCTTGTTTACTAGATAGACAAATGATCATTAATTAAACACATAGATCTAAGATGTCGTTTTCCATGAAACAAAAAGACAAGAAACATACAAGTTTGAGCAATTCTGTATCAAGAGACTATGCATAGAGCAGATAATAAATTTGAAAAGAAAAGGAGAACAATCATAAGAGCAGCTCTATGCATGCATCAAAATCGAAGACCTGGAAGCACAAGCAGCCCCCCTGAAAACAATGCCTCCTGGAATGCGCGGCTATGATTTGTACCTGAAAACAAGAGTTGTGTTGTTGATTCATAAGCAGCACAAAAAAATCACCATGTTCATTTCCTATGCAGCCATTGCCACCTATTCACACGAGAGATGAATCAAGATATTTGAAAGACAAGAGTGAATCAAGCTAGCATTCATTTCATGCATTCATAATTGTGAGAGCAAGGCACGCACACTGCCCACCTATGCATAGGCCGATGACATCCACATCCTCCTCTGGTTCATCCCGGTTCCCCCTCCGAAGTAACCTCCCGGTACCCACGGATTGGTGCCATTCAGCCCCGGTATGGTTTGAACCTGAAAAGGACAAATTTTCAGTACCGTCGATTCAATTCATAGGCAGCAGAAAAAATTGTGCACACCATATGCATTCAACATGGAGAAAAAAGAAACTAATTTGAGCAGGAATACATGGAGTGGGAGGAGGAGATGGACCTCACCGGGCGGTAGCAGCAGGTTGCAGAGTCCGCCGGCAGCAGCATGTCGGGGACGTGGCCGGCTATAAGCAGGAATGCATGGAGGAAGAGGAGATGGATCGGAGCCATGGAGGAGGGAGTCCATCTCCCGCGCCGGCAAGTGCATCTTGTCCGTGTCAGGGGGTCCATCCCGAGCCGGCGCGGCGGGTCGGCCAGCACCAGTCCGTTGGAGTCGAGGAGCAGGTCGGCCTCCATGCTGCCGGACCGGAGCACCGACGAGGGAGGCCATCCATGCCGCGTATGAGGTAGGGGAGGAGCCGCGCTAGGGCGGCCTGATTCGCCGTCGACGGCGGCCGGTAGGGTTTAGATGCGGGAGCTCGGGATGGAGGCAGCGAGACTGGAGAGGAGGCACGCGAGGACTGAGAGATGGAGAAAGGGAATCGATCAGGCAAACAACTTCCGCAAGTTCTAGGAGGTGCGCCCGCAGTTGATTTCCTTCCAATTAATCCAACTAATCTCTCATCCCGCTTCCCTAGGCCCAATTAACGAGCCATTAATTAAGTTCCTTAAGAAATGACCTACTCCTCTAATTAGGGGAGAGGAGACGTGGCTGGGAACTTTAATTTAGGTGAATTAACTTCTCGTGACCTGTATAGATGGAATACATCTTAAAACCACATTTCGATCTATAACCAAAAAATTACGGTTAGCAAACTTGTGGCCTCTCACATGCCTATAGAAAGTTCAATTAAATATCTGATTGGATAGCATGAGAAAATGACTGGAAGTCAATATACCATTTAACTCAAATGGTTTGATAATCCGGATTATCATATGTATTGAACCCCTCACGCAAGATTTTCATGTCTCATCGTGCCGCTCGGCTCCGAGGGAGACCTTGTCGAGCATGGATGGAGGAAGGCGGGGGTATTGTATGTCACAGACCGGTACAATGGTAGTCGATGGTACCAAAATCGACTAATATTTTTTTTGTTTAATGGAGTACGTGGTATGGCTCGAAAAATTCTAACGTCAACGATGATATTACGGCGTAAACCAACCAAGGTCGTCTAACGTTGTCGTTCCAAGGAACCACCACCCGCCGCGTCATCCCGAGGATATATGGAATGTTCCAATAAATAACCAGCCTATGCCATGGCTTCGTTGGGAAACGAAACAAAAATAACTATTAGAGAAAACGTCATAGCTAGATAGCAGGTAGAAGTGTTTTTCATGTTATAAATTTGTTAGTGCTCACTATTGCTAGCTTGGTATGGAGTTGGGCGATGCCACTCTTTGAGCAAAGCCACATATGTATGAGTACTCCCGTATTCTCCGCCTAGATGTATGCGTGCATGGTTGCTATCATCCTATAGCTTAGTCGATTGTTGCATGCATGCCTTCTCGGGGTACCTAGGTCAAGTCGATTGGAGCATGAGGCTGGGGATCGAGGGGTTGAACATACTCTCCTTCTGTACTTGCTTCTTCATTTCTCGTTGGATACTAGCAAAAAATTCATGCCATCTCTCTCTTGACCCACGTTCTACGACCCAAAAGAAATTTGTCATCACAAATTGCTCATAGATTTTTACCAGAGGTTTGTGCATGTCCATATGAATATTGCACATCAAAAATGAGGAAACAGTGGGTTTTTTCATGATAATGGACTACTTAATTTTGTAAATTCTACCATTTTATTAGAATGCCATGACAATCTAAACCTAGTTAATGTGATTTATGTTAAATAACAACCAACATGTATGGATATGTTCATGTCGCTGATGACAAAAACTCCAAGCTCACACCATAGTCATAGTGCTAGTAGTGCTATCGACTGTGGTGTGCACATCAACTATGGTGTGCACTTGTCATCCCTGACGCCTTAGTTGGATAGCTCTTTAGGGGTTATGCTAAAAAAGCGAAAGTTTTTGTGATCTATGGTTTTTGGTAGTGCCACTAGTGGTCCACGCATATGTAAGTGGTATTTGTATTTTCACCAACCCGGCCCTTGTACCGGCCTGCGGAACCATCAATGTATACTTTGGCCTTTAAGGTATCGAATACCTTTGTATCTTTTCGTCCCTCCAGCGTTTGGGCTATGGTCTCGAGGATATATATAGATAGTGTTAACGATGTCCCTCGAAAAGTTATCTTATCATCCTATGGAGGCTTCGACAATGCCTTGTGTTTTGACCATGGTGACGAAATTTCGGTGCCATATGTTCCCAGCCGTGTGCTATCTTTCAGCTTCATGGACATCACTCTCATCTTGTAGTCTCAGCTGTCGAATGCCATTTCATAAATACACCTCGATGGTCTAACTACTGGTGTCTACACATTACTAGCAATACCTAATTTCGGCTATCGATTGCCTTTTCATGAAGGCTCCTCGATGTTCTTACTATTGGTGTCTACAGTTCCGGTGGCCTATGTGGATTCGGTTCGCAAGGTTCTTAGTGGAGCTCCTAGCTAGAGTGTAGGATTTTAGCTCGAGGTTTCGGCTCATGGCTTCTTAGTCTGTGCACTATGTATCGCCTTTTAGCGGCTAACGACATCACGCCGATGAAGGTGGCACGGTCTCTACACTCTATCGATTTTGGTCATTTGGTGTCGAATTATTCGGAGCGGGAAATTTTGGCAAGTGTGAAACATCCCGAAACGCACGCAGTCCGTCACGCGCAGGCCCAGCTCAGCTCACTCTCCCGAAAACGGACGCATAGCTTCTCGATCTCCTCACTCACCTCTGCATCTCGCCGGCCACCGCACCCGCCCACCGGCTGCTCCTCCCATTCGCCGCCCCTCACCCCCTAGCGCATCCGGCAGCTCCAGATCGCCGCAGCCGAAATTTCTCTTTCTCTGCGACCTCGCCGCCGGACGGACCACCCCGACCTCCCCACTGTCCGGCGCAGCTCCTGCGTCGTCCCTCTGCCGAATCCATCGCTTAGGTCGCCGCGACGGCCGGCCGGCCGGCCTTCGTCGAGGACGACGCGGGCCAGACCACGCGCGGCACCTGCCTCGTCCCTTGTCGCCCCCTTCACCGCCTGGTCGTCGCGCCTGGAGGCCATGTCCGGTGCCGGTGGAGCTCTGCCGCGGCGTTGCCGGCGCCGGGACGTCGACCATTGCAGCTTCTGCTGGAGGTATGAGCCGTGCCCTAACACCCAGCCCCCAATACCCTTCTCTCCCATCTGAAAAATCGTTGCTTTCTTGTGCAGGCAGCCGGAGGAGAGAGAGGTGGGATGAGTTGCTGATGGTCGCCACTGTCCGCGGGATGCACTTGTACGACAGCGCAGGTGAGACCAACTCCCTGATCTGCTCTAGGGATATGTAGCTGCAGGAAATAAAATTGGGAGAAGAAATGCTATTGCTTGGCTGCACATCTGATGCAAATCACGTATATGTGGACCTTCTGTACATGTGTAGCTTGAGCAACCGAGAATGGAAATTTAGTTGCTATGGTGTGCTTATGATTAGTGTATTAATCATTCAAGTTTGGTGTTAGCGAGCAGTACTTCTCTGCATTTAACTAGTTAACTAAACTGAACTGTTTAGTACTTGTTTCCTGAACCGATTCCTTTTCTTTCAGAGAGGAGGGTAGTTTAGTGGTATCAGCCATTAGTTTTCTAGCTTCAGCATGGCTGGAGGTTGCTTCTTTGGTAAACTAGTAGCTAGTTATTTTTACTCAAGTTCACTTATCTTGTGTCCTATCGATTCTCTCTTCAGCAGCCGGTGGAACAGCCCGAGGTAGCGGCGGCGGCGAGTTCTTCAGGAGTACCAACGGCTTGCTCCCTCGGACGTTGTCGCCAGGGACTGCGAGGATCGTTATGGTTGTCTGCTAGGTAGGTGCCTCCTGTCTGCTGCCTTCTTTCTCTGTTATCAAATCGATTCGTCGACTCTGTAGGTTAGTCGGTAGCTAGCTTGATGATGCCTAGTTGTCATTGTTCAGATTTGTTGTAGCCGCCTATCTAGCAATTCAGTCTCCTGTCCGGCTGTCCGTGGACTGAACATGATGGTCTTTCATAGTCACACGTGTTAGTAATCCTGAAATTGTGTGTGTATGTGCTTATGGAGTTGTTTTGGTCTCGACATGCATATATATTGTTTGCTTGTTTGTGCTTCTGTCGGGGCTCGTAGAATGTTGGTTGTATTGGTTGGGAATACTCGAGTTGCCACAAAAAAGTAACTAATATCTAGCTTTTTGATGTAAGGAAAATGATTTGATCTCCTCTGTTTTCCACACTATAATCAGCAATGCTCTTTGTTTAATAAGTTCCTTATTAGCAATGTTAGTTGTTCTTGCTAGTACTTGTCATCTTTGTGCTCTCTGTCCTGTTTTTTTCCATATTATTGAGCTGCACTTTTTATGTAGTATGCCGATGATCTGTTGTCTTTGTTAAATCGCTTAAACTCTGTAGGTTTGGTAGCTTGAGGGCTAGTCATCATTCTTCAGACTGTATCTTGGGGTCATCCATCTGGCGATCCGTTTCCTGTCCATGGGCTGTATTTAGCCAAGTTGTCAAATAGCTTCTATAGATAGAGTGAGAAAAAACAAACACATGCCGAAACTTATTCTATTAGCTAAACCTTCTCTAGAGCGAGAAAAAACATATGCTTTTTACTGACTTACATAGGACAGGGACAGAAGATGTTAGCACTTTAGTTATGTGGTCAATTTATCTTGTAAATATATGCCTGAAAGAAAAGCAAAACAGCTCTTCAAGGTTAGATAGATCAAGCGGAAGCAAACAGATACCATAGCCAGGTACTGTCATCAAAGCAAACAAGAATCCTGCTTTCATGGAGGCTTCCAAAGCAGAAGAACAATGAGATAATCCGTAAATCTACCCTATCTATATCTATTTCACCCAATGAATGCTATTTGCTGGAATTGCAGGCTCTCTAAAGTGATAATTTGGTCACCGCTTTGGATGAAAAATGTCTTTGTCTGATGGATTTGCATCTCACTTGCAATTCTTGTGCAGCCGCATCTCATATGCACTACCTGAATTTCGATCCGATTCCCTATAGTGCACATCAATAAATCTTTTGATTGGAGGGATCAGATGTTTTGCTACTGCTATAAATCTTGTGCTATTTATGTTTTGCTGCGGCTGTTGAGAGTTAATCAGATATATACAGTTCTTTGTATTGGGTTGGCATGTATTGATTGAATTTTGGTGCCCTCTGACTAGGGAAGGATTTGGCCAGCAGCGAAGCGGCACGATGATGGGGACTAAGGTGTTTTCTTCGCAGACCCTCTCTCTGCCCTGTTACAAGACCGGCAATGATGAACTCGCGCTGCTTCACCGGCACACCAAGGTCGTCGAAAGGTACCTCGTTTTTTCTGTAATATACATGGTGATGATAATTTCAGTGTTTTACTGTCGTGCGGTATGAATTGTGAGGTGTTGTACTGGAACTTTACTTTAATTTTGAAGGTGGTATCTAGGTCAATTTTCAAACAGCTTTGTTTGGCCTGATGAAAGTGAATGCTATTTGCTGGAGTTGTAGTATATCTAAAGTTATTATTCTGCTTATTCGGTGGGCCTCATTATTATCTAGCTTGCCTGCCAATTATCTTTCCTCCACCTGATGAAGTGAATGCTATATGCTGGATTTGCAGTATCTTAAAATTGACAGTTTGGTCACTGTTTTCTTCCTGATCGCTATGGATGAAAAGTGTCTATTCTCTCTTGGATTTGTATCTCACTTGAATTCGTGTGTTGTTTTGTCTCTCAAATAATCCTGTGAACATTTTTTTTTTTTGTATATTCGGAGTCGAACGAGTTTGATTCAAAGATGAAGGAGGTTTCATTTTGTCAGATTGCTGCCACCAATTAGTAGTTCAGATATAAGAAGAGCTGTTGCTAGGAAGATTCAGTGAGCTTGACGAATTTTAGGCGATTTCTGGCGGTGTGGGGAATGTGATGTTGCAAGCGTTAGTTGATCTTCTGAACTATTAATTAACAACCGTCCCAGGGTTTTCCGTCTTGTTGATTCACTGGCTGTGTTTTGTGCGTCGTCGGTGCTGCCGTGCTGGGCTCGGTATTGTGCTTTTATAATCTTGTGAGCTGATGATGGTTTTGGAATTCTGTAGAATAGGAGCGGTGATGCCCAAATTTTGATTTGGTGAATCAAGTAGTCTTTTTTCGATGATTAAGTAGATTATTTTTATAGTAGGCAGGAGCGTATAATTACTTTTTTGTTTGTTTTGATGTAGTACATGACACGAATTACGTAAAGTACGTGAACAAATCAGAGTTAAACGGGTGAATGGTTAAGAAAACGAGCGATCAAAGGAGGCGGAAGTTGATTGACCGAGTAAATCGAGCTGCTACCCATGCGGCTTGTCGTCTAAATTTAGGAGGCATTTATTTCCCTCCATGATCGAAGCGTTCACCACGTTTCTTTTTTTTCCCTAGCGCGCGTATACCAAACGTCGTTACCATATCTCGCCTAGCGCGGTTATCAATGAAAGCTCGCCGGCCACATCAAGGTATTTATTAAACGTGAAATCGTAGTGACGGCGGCGGGAGGAAGGAAACCGAGGAGGCAGCCAGGCAAAACGGTCCCTAGTAATTAATGTGGACAGCTCAGCACCGAAATCACGTCGTGCTAGCTGTCGTGGGAGGTGAAAAAAAAAGAAAGGACTCTGCTTCTTGCGGAATCGTGCGGTTTACGCTTTGAGATTTCTGTCGGTGGACGCGAAACAGGAGGGGACTGTGGCATGATTCAGTGTTTCCGTCTCGGGAGGAGGGGACTGCGTGCGCCGTCGTCTCAATCCCTCTATATCTTCAAACCAGTGAATCCGCCCGCAAGACCAAACATCAGCCATGCCAGGACCTCCTCCCTCGCCGCCTCCCTTCTTCCTACTGGCCCGCCGTGTCCCTACATACCCGCCAGGCCGCAGCAGTCCCCAGGGCCATCCACTCACCTCCGAATCCAAGATCGCCTTCGGGTTCGACGATCAAGACGAGGCTGATTCGATGGTGCGGACCATGGAGCTACGATCACATCTCCCCGACAAAGATCTGGCCTCTGTGACCCTCCACGGCGGTCACAACTACTCCTCCGTCAATGCAGCCGACAAGGACCTGATTCTCATCTCATCCGCCTGTCCTGATGTTTATCCCGCGGATATCCTTCTCATCTACGACACCATCCACAGCTCGCTCCGCGTGATCCCTACCAGCCCCTACTCTCGCCCTCCCATCAGTACCAATCTTGTTCTTATCGCGCGCCGTGACGACGATGAAGACGGCGGCGACAGGTCATACGCCCTAGTCTGCTCGGGAACCGTTGATCAGCAGCACGTTCTCTTCTTGTTTCTGTCCACATCCAGCTCCGCCTCGCCGTGGCATCCAAAGAAGGCTAGTTTCCCCGACCATTGGCTCCCCGATGATGGCGTGTTCAAGGCCCGGGAAGTGTTCTCGGTTCGCGGCCGTGGTTACTGGGTGGATCTCCTCTGCGGCATCCTCTACTGTGACTGCAGCCAAGTGCTTTCCGATGACATCGATTGCGTGGACATCCGCTCCCTCGACCTTCCTCCGGGCTGCAAGATGTGCTCGGGCGGCGACAGAGACAAAATAGCACGGGTGAAAGCCTTCCGAGCCATGGGACCTGTTGGGGACTCGATCAAATTCGTCTCCATCGACGGCTACCTTGAGCACGTCGATCTCGAGGACTGCAAGGTGAGGGTCTGGACGCTCATGGCAGATACTATGAGTTGGGCTCTGGAGTACGAGCTCAAGTTTGCGAGCCTGTCGGAGTTCAAAGGGGATTATGTGCCACCGCAGATGGCACCGATGTACCCCTTCCTTAGCCCACAGGAAGACGATGTCATCTACTTCGCATTGGGCAACGTAAAGCCTGGACGGAAGACCTTCTTTCCGGACAAGCCATGTTGTATGCTCCGTGTAGATTTGCACAGGAAGATTGTCAAGGTCAAGAAGATCCCAGTATTGCAAAGCATGACCGTGGCCAGTTATCTAGCTGTCTCCGGCAATGTTGCGGAGAAGCTGCTCGCAGGAAGTTGCCAACTATCTCATGTTGAAGATCTGAAGCCATGTCCTGCTGATTACACTGCTTCCTGCTAATAAATGCTTTCTTTCATCTAAACTATGCTGTTCATATTCCAAATTATCGTATTTAGGATTTAAGATGCAACAACATAGCCAAATAAAATAGTTGGATCGGATTTCTGGTAATTATCTTAGCAGATCTCGTGAAATCACAAGTGTTTTCATATTATATGAATGGAGACTCTCCCCCATTTGTGATATGCTCAATTCACATGCTTATAGGTTTTTTCTCCTGTTAGCATTAATATGCCTAAAGTTATGCGTGATTTCTCCTACTCATTTTCTCAAGCTATGTGGTGTCATTAGTCAAGCCTGATCTCTCCATCCTTTTGTTTAGATCTGTCTCAGTAACACTGAGTAAAAGATGCTAGTTTCATGGTAGGTCGCAATATTTAGTTTGCTGAATATGCTACTCTGTAGGCTACTAATTACAGGATAGATTCACTGAATGCTTTGTTGGAAATGCTGTCTTAGGAAATAAAATCTTTCTGATACTTTGTTTATGGCAATATGTGAATAAATAACACAGTTGAAATGTCTCAAATGAATTCTTGGGTTGCTTTGTGCATGATGTTTGTGAGAGAACTTATTCTTGATAATCTATCCCGAGTATTATCTGATCCATTAGCCTTCTAATTCTCTGTTAGCAAACAAACTTTTGTATTTTCAAGTGCCATGCCAGAGCCTGGAATTATCTGGTTTTATTTTATCACGTACATGCTAGTATCCATTGCTTCTCATTTCATTTCCCTTCCTCCGTCTTCTTTCACCTACATGGCAACACCTACGCTTGTGAGTTCAGCCTAAATTTGGGGGAATTAGTATGCTTTGGAAGTTCGGTTAGTTTGATGCATTTGGTTTCAACTGTTCACGTGATATTTGGAATGAGCAGGTTTGAAAAATTCTTGTAGCTCTGTTCTCAGATTTCATACAGAAGCCTATCGATTTTGCATTAGTTCATGCTTGCATATGTTGTTGAAACACTCTTTTTGCGGACCTAGGAATTTGTGGAAGCCTAGGCGCGCCATAAGGCAGCTAATTTTTTTTCTCCTCTAACACATAAATATCACATAGATTTAAATGTTCACAAGTTCAGGATAGATTCGATTGCTCGCACATCTGCAATACATTGAAATGTTCATATGTGTTGTTGAGGTCGAGCACGACGAGCTGACAGCATGCCGCAGCCAGAGCCATCTGCCCGTCTAGCCGATGCTTGTGGCCGTCGGGTGCAGCTAAGCCTAGGACAAGAGGTGGACATATGATTCACATCAAAACCCTCATCACGGCGGTGTCCGACGGACCAGTTTCCTCACACGCCGTGGCCGAAACGGCTGCGGCGGCCGGCGAGGAAACAGCGGCAGTGGACGTCGAAGCAGCCGCAGTCGACGAGGTAGATGGTGAGGTAGACCAGGTAGGAGCCGGTGGAGAAGACGAAGGACACGCCGGAGGGGCTCGGAGGATGTCGCTGCGGTGGCCTTGGTACCATTCCTCGTCTCCTCGTCCATCGTTCCATGTCGCCGCCGCCCATCAGAACGCCAAGTCTGTATTCCTCTTCTTCGCCGCCGTCGCCAGCAGTGCGATCCGGGCGCCTGGTTGGCGAGCATCTCCCGCCACCTGCCGTCGAACTTGTCGTTCCTTCCGTCGGCGTGCGACATCAAGTAATCACTTTCCGGTGGGTCCACTCATACATAATGATTTTCTGTTACCATACTTATGGAGTGTATATGCTTCCAGTTTTACATGACACGTTGATACATACATTTAGGATCACCATTTATTAGTTAACAGTATAACGTGCCATGCAAATCTCAGTTATATTTCCTTCAACGTAATATCTGGAATTATTGATTCGTTTGTATGGCTTACCTTATTATGGCTAATTAAATATAGAGAAAGGAAATGCTATTACAGCTAATTAAATAAAAATCGTGACTGTGCGGAAACTAATATCTGATTGATTGATTGGTTTGTATGGCTTACCTTATTATGGCTAATTAAATATAGAGAAAGGAAATGCTATTACAACTAATTAAATAAAAATCGCTTTCTTTGATCCAGTACGCGGGAGTGAAAAAGTGATCTAACGAAGCAGAGATTCGAGATTAGATTGAACGGTCAAGATGTTCCCAATCTCCTTCAGCAACTCCGCCCCGGTCGAGTCAGTCTCAGGAGTCACGACAGGCACGGACGGGAGCGAAGGCCGGGCACGCCAATAAAGCAGTAGCTTTTCCGACGTTGGAGTCCGTCCCACGCAAGCCCGGGCACGCGCCCAAGCAACAGGGATGGTAGGTCCGCCGGTTGTGAGGATGAAGCTCATCAGAAGTTGGCTTCCTGTCCTAAACGTATGCAGGGACATCGCTCAACCCATGCATAGAGGATACAAACCAAACTGCCAAGAGCTGGAGGAGACATTCCTTTAGATCGTCTCTAATTTGCCTGTCCAGGACGATCAGGAGCTGCTGCAACAATGCCTTGGGTTTTCTCCACTTGCAGTGTGGATGACTGCCATCATTTGGTCGATGCCTTCAAGACATGGTTCAGGCGTGCTGCCAGGGCCCCACAGGGTAGGGAAGACTGAAAGATGGAACTGATGTTGAAGTTTGCAAACAGTGTGTGCTTCAGTGTACATTACAACATGTAATTATCTGTTTACCCTAGTGTCCTCTTAGGTATATATTAGACTATACATTAAGCGATCCATCGTTGTCTAAGATAACAGTGGCTTGTTTGTACATATTAGCCGTATCCCCTTATTCTCTTCATTTGAAACATGGAGGATGGCGAGCATACAAGATCTGGATTAACTTGTCTTTCTTTGCCGCGTTCTATCATGTGGTTTCGATCTTATTATGTTTTGTGTACTCTGCCATACTCTTGTATATATCTGCAGTGACTAAGGAGAGCATATGAGATCTGGATTAACTTGTTTTGCTTTGCCAACTTTGAGTTTTTGATTCTTCAGGTTCAGTAAATTCAACCCCTGTCGTCAGTTTCGCACTAGCATCCATCGGTTTTCTCTACTGCGTGCTAGCTAGCTAGGCAAAACAAACGAACTTGGATACGAACCAATCAAAAGGTGAAGGAAGGAACTAGCACGCTATATGCTCACCCATCCGGATTTTCTCATCCCGCGCTATCTGCCGCCGCACGCTAATTAAAAAAGATGAAGCCCCCACTTTGATCCGTTAATTGCGTGCGCCTAACTCGACGTCTGGCCGATCGAGAATCAATCGAAAAACCAAAACAAACTGCTCCAAGCTAGGAGATTCAATTCACGGAACGGAGAACCAGTTCACGGAGTATCAAATGAAAATAAACAAAGGATGGACCGATTACCTGCCGCAGCAGCTCTACGACGAGGACGGACGGCCACGCTCGCGTCGCCAACTACCTCTGCATGACGCCGGGCATGTCCACCACCGTCTCCAATGGATTGACGGCAACATCGGTTGCTCGCGCTGTAACTCGCTTTTCTCTCCTCTCCTCTCCTCTGCTCTCCTCTACTCGACAAGTAAAAGTCAAAGTCTAAGTCACACACGCACCCCGCACGCGGTCTGTAAGGTCGGGCTGTTACTTATAGAGCCACCCAGCAAGTTTCGAATTTTGGGGCGAAAATTTTAAGCGGGAGGCATGATGAACTTTCAGCCGTCTCTCTCCTCATGGGTTGCTTGATGCAAAGGATGGATGGCTAGGATGCTCATCCACACGCGGATAGCTGGCGTGCCAAAGACATGTCATTAAAATCATAACCCTCGTAACGAGGAGTTTCCATTTGCATGCAGTGCTAATTGAATGCATATTTTATACTACTATTGTGAGATCCCATGAGCCAACCTAATCCTAATAACTACCACCACAGATCGTGGGGTCTCCCTCCCTCCTACTAGCCAATTGATTTATGCGTTTTTCAAGGGGTACAAGTATGTGCTTTTTTATGTCTTATGATTCTTACAATGCGACCGTGCTAATTCTTTTTACCGTCCTCCCAGCAATGACTTTGTTTTGCCATCACCTTCAAACCGTGAACCAAAGTTTTATTTTTGGTTCTATCAACTAGATCATTTGTTTTCTTCATTGATGAATTTTTTTACCTTTCAAGCTGAATTTTAAGCTTCAAACCATATAGCTATAGAGATTTGTTCGTCTCAACCAAATAAGGCGTACTACACGATAGCTCTCATTGAGTTCACTATATAGAAGGCATATGTACCTATTTAATTGCCACACATCAATGGTGGAAACCACGAATACATAGACACTTCCACATGAAAAAACAACTATGCGTTCTCACACGGACAAACATCATATTTCAAGCAGTCACCAAGATTAAATATGAAAGTACTAAGAAGAGCTAATAAGCAGGAAGATCGATGCTACATCGCCTCTTCCTCCTCAACCACCACCCTGGTCAAGGCTCTTCTCCTTGAGAAGCCAACGTAAGACACCAGCCTTCAGGCCCTCCTGTGTGTGCACATCATGTTAAGAGAAATGGATCAAGATCACCACAGGGTATAGAATGTCAAATGTACATGTACATGATCGAAAGACCTGAAATTTCAACTTCTTAGCTATGATACTACTACTAGTTCGACAAGGACATACAACTGGTATAGCTGCAGTAAAAAAAATGAAATAATGCTCAAATCAGTTGAACTTGCCCAGGTGAATACATGCATTAATAAGACATGCTTATCCATTAGCTAGAAAATTGTGGGAAGCAAGCACTGCACACTCTACATACATGCTCCATGCTGTACACACTGCAGCGATCGGCATTATGCCTACTAGTTCCTGTTTTAACCAACTGAACATCAGTGCCCATCCAAGTTTCTCTTCTCCCCTTCACAACCCGATTTGATTACCACTAGTTGAACAAAGCCGGTTGTTTCGTCCATCACCTGCACGACGACTACGAAGGTTAAACTCAACTAACAACACAAGAAACTATTGCTCACCAACACACAAACAAGATACAATAGCTAAAACTACCACAATGATTAAAAAAAGGAAGGCATGAATCATATAACAATTTTCTCTGGATATCATCCGAAAAAAGAATCAGCATACTCCGCAAAGGATAAAGCTAGAAGCACCACACAAAAGAATATGATAAACCTGAAGATAAGCTACAACGGTACGGATCAAGGTCTGTAGGGAGGCTCAAGTCCAGCCAATCGATACCACCAAGCAGGGGTGTTGTGCAGCCTGTTGCTCATCTTCACCGAGTCGATGCCCTCACTCTGTCGAGGGCCTTCTTCCACCAGTCAGCCAGCTCCTTTTTAGATTCCTTGAGGTACTTGACGGAACAACTTGTTGGATAGATATAGTCCACCTGGAAACATCGCAGCCCAACAGTCATATCATTAGTTCAAGCAACAGATACACTCAAATTTCTCTACCGAAATAGATTCGATCCATTCATATTCAAGCAGAGACACAATGCATCTAAAATACTCTAGTATTTATCCAGATTTGTAAATTGCTAGACAGAAAACAGACATAAGCTGGGGTGTCAAGCTACTTGATTAATTGCTTTGCCAAAAAGATGCAAGTCTTCCTGTAGCTTTACAAATTCTTCTTGTCAGACTAGAACACACAGGTACTCACAAAACAAATGGAGTTTCATTCTTCATACACACTCGAGACAAAATTTCTGTGAGTTTGCAAATGTATTCAGTGGCATATGTGTTTACAGAACTAGAGCTTAGTCAAACAGGAAGAATATAGTCATAAGCAACATTAGTACTAATTGTTCAGGACACCGCTAGCATCAGCACAATATGAATCAAGTCCGATACTACTACCGCACTTGATCAACACATATAATCAAGAAGATGAAGAAGCTCTGGTGCCACAACCATCACTTGCAACAACAAACCAAGAAATCTAAGATGAAATAGTCAAAACAAAGTTGCTACAACACATGAATCTTGCAAGTGATGTACCAACGTAAGATGATTTTTTCAGCTACAAGTTGCAAAAAAATTAAATCAACAATGACACTAATGACAACTTTCATCTCAGTCGTCATAACAAGTTCGTCCATCATGGTTATCACTTGGGTTGGTATATAGCATGCACATCAACAAGCTATTCTGTACGGCTCTCTAGGAACTGCACATTTACCTCATTGTAGTCATGGGTGACCTTGTTGCGGAGTTCCTTCATGATCGGGTTGATCTTGAGGAGCAGCATGTACGCCTGCAGGCTCGAGTCCGAGAGGATCTTCTCCATACCTGTAACACCACATAAGGATGTGTGTTATGGAGCCAGTTGCCGATCTTCACCGATTCGATGCTCTCACTATCTAGGGCCTTCTTCCACCACAGACCAGTCAGCCAGCTCCTTCAAAGATTCCCTGGGATTCTTGACGGGACATCTCGTTGGATTTACTCTAGTTGTACATCAAAATACCATGATTATAACCACCAATGAGGTTCAAAGGATACCTGGAAACATCACAGCCCATGAAGCATATCATTATTTAATTTAAGCGAGAAAACATCCAAATTTATGATCCGAAGTCCATTCATATTCATGCACAGAGAAATTCGAAAAAAAAAATTTAACCTTCAACATGAAATAAGATAACATCAAGTTCACTTGGCCAAAGTCCAAGACACATGCATGTAGCTGGAAATATTTTTGAGCAAAGCTTCTTATGCTCCAGGTATAGGGTCTCAATTTATATCTACCTCATGCTACTCAGTACTCACTACATGGAACCAAATCTGGAGTTTGTCACAAGGAAATAAAATATCACATAGGTAGACTAAAAACAATTTTCGTGCATAGTCAATCTGTGTAGATGCCCATGTGAAGATAAAATAACGTGGAGTTTGATTGACTCACTGTTTGCAACAGGTTCTGCAACTGTGTGAAAACCCAGACGTTGTAAAATGCAGAATGAACAAATAAACTTAGGCTCATTATTTCACTAGCATTTTCAAATATTCTGTATCTAACTATTAATACGCTGACCAAGGACCTATTAAGTAGCAGAAGAGAAACAAAGCTTATGACTAATACAACTTTAAGAGAATATCTAGCATCAAAGGGTCTCAGTTCATACTCTCATACATGTGCCTGCCCCAGCTAAACTAAATTGCGCACTCCCAAACTCTAGCAGAATTATTTGTGATATAAAGCAAGACATGCTAAAATAAATAAACTTCAGGATATTGATTTTTTTTGAAGTGTCACCGATCCAATATACGCTAACCACAAATTTATATGCATGAGAAATAATACACCTACACCAACTATTAATAGCATCTGAATACACATTTACTTTGCTTGTGGTTGTAAAAGCACCACCGATGAAGTAAATCTTTTTAATTTTACTTGTACAATATTTGCAAGCAATCAGAAGTGCAAGGATAATCTGACTCACCTTTCGAGATGGGATTTATTCTAGGAACAGTTATACACACTTGCACAACAAGAAACATATTCAGGGCAAAATGAAAACCTGCAGGTATTGCTGTGATAAATAAAACTATAAAAGGAATCTTTTTATGCATATCTGAGGAGTTGAGCTAATGGCTTTTCTTCGGTATAACTTCCTTTGTATGCAGTACAGACTGAGTCCTCAATGAAAATATGTGCATAGGAGTACAAGCATTAACCTGACTGTTGGCATAGGCGTCTCTCCGCTTATGTATGTATATATAGTTATATACCACCTAGCATCATCTCGACCAATTCTGCAAACCAAGAAAAAATAGTCAAAATAGCTTTCACATTAATACATAAGCTCTCCAAAGATGCATCATTGTAGGTTCCAGCACTTCTTCAATTGCGCCCAAACAATTCATTGTAATACTACTATTATATCATTTTAAAAACTGCTAACTTTTTCTTGTGTAGCCCCAACAGAAGGCTGAAATCCTAACTAGAGCAACACCCTCAGTACCATTTCACTCTTGATACAATTTTACAGGAGTTCAAATAATGAAATTCATGCAGATGCCGACGTCCTTCACGACGCTCATAGAGGCAAGCTGCACCTCGACAGGCTCTGGAACAACGTCCTCACTGCATCCTCCACCACCTCCTCACTGCATCCTCCACCACATCCACCTTGATTTCCAATGGAGTACGAGGAATGTGAACATCCGGTGCCTCCATGTTATGACCGGCCTGGTGGCCCAACCGGGCAGGCCTAAGTTAGGGGCTTAGCCCAAGTTAGCAGATTAGGGTTTCGCGATTCTCTTATAAATACAAGTTGTAATAGACCATATCGATCAAGCAATAAACAGATCTTATAGATCGTTATTGCCGACTCCTTGAGGAGTCGGTCTTCCCTGCCCTAGCCGCCGCTCCTTCCCTTGCGCCGCCTTCCTCCAACCTCGCGACGGCGGCCAGCCGCCGGCGCCGCCTTCCTCTCCCTCGTCCACACTTCCACCCCTACAATCTACGTAACCGGCCTGGTAGGATCTCGATCCTATCAATTTGGTATCGAGACATCTACGATCATGTCTTCGAGCCAGCCCACCGCCACCACCGCCGCCGCCTCCGAGACGCCGCCGGCCTTCCGCCGCCGCCCGCGCCGCCTCCACGGGCGTCGCGGCGCCCGCGATGTCGCCGGCGCCGCCCTCCTCTCGCAGCAAGAGCTCTCGACGGCCATCCGCGACCTCGCCACCGCCGTCCAAGGCATCCGCACCTCGAAGGATGACCCCGCGCCGCCGCGCGCCCTCCACGCCCCCGGCGCGCCGCGTTCTCCCGGGCGTGCCCGCCCGCCCCGGCCTCGCCCCACCGCCGTGGTCGTCGTGGCAGCCGGCCCCGCACCGGCCCGCCTCGCCCTGGGCGTCCCCATCCAGCGGGTGTCGTTCCCACCATCACCCTCGCGGCTCCCGGCGTGGGTGACCGCGACGGAGCCCCCGCCCGTCTACTCGTCCGCATCGGCGCCTCCTCCCGTCTACACGACCGCCGGGGACCCTCCGAGGCCCTCCTTTCCGAGCCGGCATACTCGCGCTTGGCGAGCCTTCCGCCGGACGCGCGGAGTACCGGGCGCCGCCGGCCCAACCCCACGCACGCCAAGCTCGACTTCGCCACGTACGACGGCGTCGAGGAGCCCCTCAACGGCTCAACCAATGCGAGCAGTTCTTCCGAGGGCGCGCACCGCCGACCGGACTTGGCTCGCCTCGTACCACCTCCGCGGCGCCGCCGACATGGTATTACCCTCGAGCAGACGAGGCGGCATGCCCCATGGGACCGCTCGCGAGCTCGCCTTCTACGCTTCGGTCTCCCGATTCGCGCCGCTGGCGGAACTTGGGCGTTGGCGTTCACCACCACGGTGCAGACTTCGCCGACCGCTTCCAGCCCTCGCATGCCATGCGCCCGGGTGACGGGGCAGCGCGCCGAGTTCTTCATTGGCGGCCTGCCGGACCACATTCGCGTCGACGTGGAGACGGGATCCCCGGACCTGCAGCGGCCATGTACTACGCTCGCGCCTTCGAGCAGCGCGCGGGCCATGCGCAGCCTTCCGGCCAGCGATGTTTGGCAGACCGCCCTCCCCCGACACCACCAGGCCGCGCTCACGGCCGTGACTCATGCGGGCACTCCGATCCAGCCGCGACGCGGCCTTCCGTCGGCCGACCACGGCGAACAGCTCGAGCGCCGTCGTAAAGGGTTGTGCTTCAACTGCGACGAGCTCTATGTACCGGGCCACGTTTGTCCACGCCTGTTCTACTTGGAGACCGTAGACGACATTGCGGCTGATGTCGTCGCAGCTGGGCTGGCTGACGCGGCCGTCTCCCAGGCCGACACCGTTCCGGGATGAGTTCCACCAGTTTCAGCTATCCAGCTCGAGGACGAGCTGTTTGAGAAGGCGGGGAGAGATGTTATGACCGGCCTGGTGGCCCAACCGGCAGGCCTAAGTTAGGGGCTTAGCCCAAGTTAGCAGATTAGGGTTTCGCGATTCTCTTATAAATACAAGTTGTAATAGACCATATCGATCAAGCAATAAACAGATCTTATAGATCGTTATTGCCGACTCCTTGAGGAGTCGGTCTTCCCTGCCCTAGCCGCCGCTCCTTCCCTTGCGCCGCCTTCCTCCAACCTCGCGACGGCGGCCAGCCGCCGGCGCCGCCTTCCTCTCCCTCGTCCAGCACACTTCCACCCCTACAATCTACGTAACCGGCCTGGTAGGATCTCAGATCCTATCACTCCAGGGTCTGAACCTCGAGGAAAAGCCCACAACCATGTGTACCGCCACTGCTGGCAGAGGCCATGAACCTGCTGCTTCCAGAGTAGTGTTTCACGGTGTTGCTGTTGTTGGTGGTTAACCTGCATCTTGTCTTGGGAGTTGGTTATCCATGTACAATTATCACACATTAACTGCTGAATTTATCGCAGAATAAATAAATAAATAACAGATAATACACGAAACTAGCACACTTGAAATAGACCTAGAACTGAAGATTCACCTCTCTATGGCAGAACCAGCTCAATGTAGAAAGGAAGCAGCAACAGCCATGCCCTTGGGTCGTGAGCTAGGTTAGGGCATGAGGTGCCCGCACGCCTCTTGACTATTGGTCCATGGAATCCCAGGGTAGGGAGCACGATAGACGTGGTAGCAACATTGGTCACCGTCCAACAACAACGAGCGAGCCGTTGTGGTCGCCACGCGCCGGCGAACTGCATAGGTGTTCCAGATATCTTTCTCTCCCACATCAACTCGTCGTGGTGTCATTGCCAGTGGTGAAACTACAGCTTGTGTTGAATTTGGTTGCCCCTGTTGCACAAATAGCACACATTAACATACTGAATTTGTTTGCCTCGCAAAAAAGAACAAATTGAAATCATAATATTGTAGAATATATGATGAAGAAAATACAGAGAAACTAAGGTTGGGGTTTATTTTTATCTCCTCTTTCGAAGAAACTAAAGTTGGTAGAGGTCTTCAGGAATAAGTAGGCACAACGCATCACTCCTACCATACCCAAAATTGTACTGGTCGCACTCACGATAACAAGGCTGCAAGGGCATGTACTCGCACAAGAGAGCAAGCAATGAACAATTGGACTTAATAAGGTGACATGAATAATATCCACTTAGATAATCTAGCTAGTTTTAAGCAATGTGAGAATTCTCTAAACATTTTTTAATGGGAAAATTAGTGGCTGTACTGGAAAAAAAATTGCAGTGTGTCCCTCTCATTGCTCAAAACTTAAACTCGCACACCAAAATTGAATTGAATCAAAGCAGCCCATGCGCATAAATGGGAGGGGATGTTGGAAGTATTAAGATGGCAAGTGAAGTGGACCTTGTTGGAGTCGCCGGACCGGCACCACTGTTGAGCCACTTGCGCAGCACCACCCCGCACCCCAGTCTGTGCCGTCTCTGATCAGCTCAGTATCACCTTCTTCGTAGCGAACAAGATTTGGGAAGTGTATTTTAATGTCTTGGTGCCTTATCCAAGCTACTCAAATTTTCAGGTCCACAAAGCTGTCGAGATGACACCATTCAGGTTTCAGATATCCTATTTTCCTATGAATATACAATTGTTACGCTGTATTTTGACTACTACATATCTCCACCTGCACAAGCAACACAATTATAGGCATATATGAGGTAAATAATTGCACTACAAGAAACAGCCAAACGGAGGAACTAAATTTATCTCAAATAATCTTCTTGTTTCACACAAGCAGCAAACTCTTCTTGTTTCACACATGAACATTTATACACGTCCATACCAGAATATATGGTCAAGAAACTAGATGAATTTGCATCAGTGCTAACTGATGCAATATGGCATGCGGATAGAAAGGCATGTCCCTGTCACAAAATTACAGTGGCATCTACACGGTCACATGAATAAATTTGGTGAGATTAAACCAGTTTATATTTAGTTGTCATAAAAAGACCCTAAAGAATATTAGAGCAACTGTGAGCTGCGGAGAGAGTAAACTCAACAACTAAAATACTAATCAAGCTCCAAATAACTGGAACTACTTATATTAATTGAAAGTAAAGCTTCACAAAGAGATGATTCAATCCAACGACAACACCTCGCCTAGCAAAAGAAAATTGATTCCGCAGACAGGCAAGCTAAACTGGAGGTATACAGTCCAAAAGGCATGGCCACTGCAACTGTTGGCTACCCAGACAACAAATTAATAATAGGAGTCTCAGCAGATGTGATCCAAAGGTAACTCATGTAAAAGATACTACGAACTATCATCATCAAATGGGATGGTGCAATGATACTGTCTTTGCTGAGCTGGACTATGGCGATGGCTACCATGCGCGCATGCACAACTCCATCAGGTTTGTACACATAAGCTATAATAGCAGCGCCATTCACATTATCCAGGCAAAAAGATACATGATATACATGAGAATATCGATTCCAATGATAGTATCAACCTACCAAGTATCATCCATAAGGCAATCATGTTATTATGAAGACACCACATGTAAGAAACTGAAAATTAATACAGCAGAAAAACAACAAACTAAGCTCGAGGGAATTGATGACCTTGATGGCGACAGTGGTGAATGAAGGTGCTGGAGAGCCAGCCTACTGCTCCAAAAACTGCATCGGCGGATTTGTCCTGGCCTCAAGTATCTAAAGTACAATGTTCTCTTGGCCCATCTTCCTGTACAATATTGCTTGGCAAAAGAAAAACAGATGCCTTAGCATCTGAAACTTGGATGGCATGAGTATCAAATAATCACAAAAACACAATAGATAAATACCGTAACAACATCAAGGAAAGTGAAAAAGTGCCATCAGACCTTTTCCAGCCATAGCTAAGATGCTTCTATCACGTCAAGAAATTCTTCTGGAACATACAAATCCAAAGCTTGCAAAAGTGATCCCAACCTTTCTCTCGATGAAAAAAGAACTAAATATAAGAGTCAATTTCTTTATCATTTTTCTCTCCAGAATTTGCCTCCATATGAAATGTTTCAGTGTCAGATTTCACAATCAATTAATGGTGCATATGACTTGTGATAGTGAGGGTCATTACAAGCCTGATCCTCAATCAACCACTGCAAATATCTGCATAAATTAGCCAGTTAAGTTTCCATGATAGTAGAGAGAAGTTGGTTATCAAACATAATTACCACGTGACAAAAGATCTTTTTTCTACTGATGATTGTCAAATGAAGAAGGTCACAGGATAACAAAATGAGTAGGATATGGCATGGACGAAATCATATGAAGAACATGTGCAAAAGCAATAGAAAACATAGGCATACATGCACTAGTTTGAGGCCCCATTATACTCAACCCTTGATAAAAAAATTCAACAACATGATTAGTAGCGCTTAATCATTATTGCACAAAAGTCAGTATGCACTCAAATTAAAATTATCACGCATAGAAGCTATAAGATTATTAAGCAGTGATATCAAGTGATAGGTTATAAGGTGCCCTGGCAGCGCCTTGGAAATATGACCGCTTTTAGGTGCTTAGGCGTCCACTTTAAGCGCTTAGGCACCCACTTAGGCGTCAGACCAGGGTAGAACACCTAGTACACCTTACTGCCTTAAAAACCATGTTGTAGAGTACCAACCAATGAAAACAAATAATGAACAAATGTTACTAACGTTCATCACATGTCAAGCATGTTAACAACCCAAAATAGATAAACAT
Organism: Lolium multiflorum; assembly: GCA_030979885.1. Lineage (NCBI taxonomy): Eukaryota > Viridiplantae > Streptophyta > Magnoliopsida > Poales > Poaceae > Lolium > Lolium multiflorum. The sequence continues at coordinate 89,850,443 of CM061750.1, read as the reverse complement.
GGCATTTTATGGATACAATTAGCTGTGATCACATGGTTTGTATATTTTTACAAAAAAAAAAGTTTTAGGAGAAAAATTCTTGTATACTCCCTACATCTCAAATTACTTTTCTCAGATTTGACTAGATTCACATGTATCTACAAACTAAAACACGTCTAGATACAAATATATATGCGAGAAGTAATTTGGGATGAAGGAAGTACTATATTACAGGCGTCTTCTAACATGCTCACAAGTAAAACTGGATAACATGTTGACCTGACATGAATAGTAAGTGGGTAACGGTACTAGGAAAGTAATTACCAATAGAAAGCTGATTTTCCCTCATCTTGGACGTGAAAATTGCAGCTGCATGGTCGTGGTTAATGTTGGCCACCTGCATGAAAATGTTCAATATTAGAACCAACATAGCGGGACAGCTCATTATAAGATATTAAGGCCTCTAGCATGAAGCACGTTCCAGCCAAGATGTTCCAGAACAAGTTCCTTATCAGATGTTGCTTGAAGTTTTGGTGGCTTCGCTAGCAGCACTTTGCTCACCAGATTTTTCATTAGCCAAAGCTACATGGGAGTCTTTGAAAAAGATTAGGATGATCCTTCCCCAAACCTCTGCTTTAGTTTCTTGCTAAATAGGGCAGATAGAAATAGCTGGGGTACACTTTCACTTACTGCCATAAAAGGAAGCAAGAGTCCACTGCTGTCCAGAGGTGGTCCTCGCCCGCACCACCCATAATTTGTACATTATATAAATGCACCTTTCCAATTTTGCATCATAAGTGATGAAAGCCTAAGAAGAACAAGTCTACAGCATGGTTCATTCTATCTTCAAATCTAGAGTTAATATCGATTTCAGTACCGTACCACCCATAATTTGTACATTATATAGTCTGAACAATGAGTAACCATCGATTTAACAACCCAGTCAGCAGCCACTTACTGAACGTAGCTTCAGCTGGCCTGGTGTAATTAGCCAATTTATTGAACTTGCTAGTATGTGCAAACTGAAACAGAGTCAAACTACCACCTACACACCTAATTTTGATTTTCTGAATGGGATTTCCATCTAGTGCACATAGCTCAATCTATAGTGCCTACACAATCAACCTAACAAGAAAAAAGAAAGACACGATTTTTAGCAAGTAAAGATAGATGCAGACGCCGAAGAGCGAGCTGACCTGGCCGCAGCTTGTTGTGGATGTGACCTGCACCGGAAGGTCCGAGTTGTGGCTGGCCGGAGCCCGGAGGAGCTCCCCATTGACGCTGACAGTAAAAACTCGGGGAGGCGACCAGCAGCTCTTCATCCACGCCTGCCCGCCACCAGCCGTGCGCCGACGCGAGCTTCTACCAGCCCCACTTCCCCCGCCGGCCGCGACCATCGCTGAGTTTTACTGCCGCGTCGCCATGCTCGTTCCCACCTAAGGAGGAGATGAGGAGGAGGGGCACCAGTGCGGCGTCCCTGGCTGTGTTGAGGTCCCAGCCGACGCGCGGGGTGGTCCGTTCACCGGGGCGGCCAGCCGCACCGGGAGTTGGGTAGCCAGAATCGACATCTCTGGTTAGGTTTTCGTCGGGGGCTACATATTGAATCCGTGGAGGAGAAGGATCTGGTGTTGTGGCGGAGGTCAGCTGCTGGAGGCCTCGCTGAAGCCGGCCGAAATCGGCCAGCGACGGTGGCGGTGCTAGGAGGGGATTGGGGGCGTTAGTAGGGGAAATGCGAGAGGAGTTGGGCTGCTGCGTGCGTTTTGTGTTTCCACTGCAGCGTTTGTTTCTTGGGCGTGTAATAGTTGGATACCAGATAGCCATGCTGTTGGGGGAATGACCCCCGGTATGCCAAAGGTATGCCATACCGGATGGTCTCACCCTTCAAGATACCGGTTTACTGATCATGCCGGAATAAGAGAATGGAGTTTGGCTAAGAGAAGTTAAGACGGTATCCCCAAAGAGGGGTATACCGGAACCAGGAGGAAAAGATACCGCATGACGGAAGGAAGAACATGCCGGCTGCCGGTCCAAGATTTCCGTCAGAGCTAAAAGACAAGGATGAGCTAAGCAAAGTGGCTTTAAACGAAGACTAGGAGACAAGGAGGGGGATGACGGTCAAAGAGGCCGGAGGACGTCAGCCTCTACGTTTAAAGAAGACCAAGGCGTCATCTATGATTAAAGTAGCTTTATAAAGTATCTTTGTAAAGTAGTTTGTCTAGTCAAAGATCCCATTAGGGTTTCTTGTTCTAAGCCACCCTCTCCCCTATATAAGGAGAGGGGCAGCTTTTACATGCGCGATCCACAGAAAGAGAAGAAACCTGTAACCTATCTTGAGATCAATGAACATGGTGATCTAGAGCGAGTTCGTCCTTGTGTCTTTCTTCTACCTCCGGCCTGGCCATGTTCTTGAGGAAAGCATCCGGAAGTTCATCCATCTAGTCACAAACCCTCCCCCGAATCCTCTAGCGTCCATTCGGCCCCAAGATAAGCCATCCCATGGCATCTGCTCGTTCACCACGACGATTGGCGCCCACCGTGGGGCATGAAGTGGCGCTGCTGGAGTTCATATTCGGGCGGGCATCCTCGACGTCAACGGCGAGCGCACGGTGTCCGCGCTCGTGCAAAGCCTCTACAACATCGACTTCATCAACGATAACGCTGGCTGCTTCGCCAACGGCGCAGTTCCAGCAACGGCCGCACCATCGAGTTCGGCAGATCCGCGTCTACCTCGGCACCGTCCTCGTGCGCCAGACCTCTCGCGGTGTTGGTGGCGCCGGATCCGCCAAGATGGCGTGCGCCGGCCCGGCAGCGTGGAGGTCATGATGGTGGCGGTCAACACCGGCAAGGGAGCGTGGGAGAAGGAGCTGAACGTGCGCATCGACTCGCCTGGCAAAGCCACCGCTGGAGCGTGACGCCGTCGCGGGAGCATCGTCACCACCGGCAACACCTCTTCAAGCGGCGAACACGCTGGCCACGCCCATCGCGCAACATCGACCCGGCAAAGGCTCGGAGGAGTTGGAGGCCACGCGCAAGGCCCGCTTACCGGCGGCGCCGACATCATCCGGGCGCAGCGAGCTGAACCTGACCCTACGTGAGTACAATGCTGCTCATGGCTTTGCTTCGCTTAGTGCTCATGCTGCTAGGATGCCGGAAAACCGGCTTAAAGCTCGCAATTTAGATCGGGATTTGCGTAAAGAAGTTCTTTGCAAAAGTGCATCTCGTCTGTAAGCATCGTAGAAAAGCCTAAGTACAGTAGTCCGGATAAAACTATAAAGGCCGCTAAAGCTGCGGTAGAGTTGTGTGAATCTCTTTCTGGTGATGAGTTGGCAAAGCAAGAAGAGCGTGTGAAAGAGCTGTTGAAAACCATTGAGCAAGAAATGCAGAAGCTGGCTAAGCTGAACGAGGCGGTGGCCTCAAAATCGCGCGTTCAACAAAGAATGCCGGAAGCAAGTCCCAGGCATCATCGCCTCATCCGGACAAAAGAAAGGAAAGAATGCACGGCAGATGACCGTGTATGACCCGTTCTTGCCGAAAACAGAAAGCGGCAATATGATGCCGGTAGAAAAGCCAAGGAAGATCGGGGCTATGCCAAGGGAGGCTATGCCGGCAACAATCATGCCGGTAGATATGAAACCGGGCAAAATTATCAAGCCGCAAGAGTGGCGTGTGTGGATGAAGAGATGCCACCACCAGGGTACCGGCAAGGGCCGCGGAACCGGAAGAATACGATGAATCAGATTCCGAGGCGGAACGAACAAGAGTCCGCCGAACCCTTTGGGAGAACGCCTAGGGGAGATGTGCCAGACCGGGATGCGAGGCACGGACAGAGTACGGTTATCTGCGATAGTTGAATGTGAAGGACCTCCTGGTCCAAGGTGTTTTGGCCCTCGGATCATGAGAGAAGAACCACCGGTGCGCAATTTCCGTTGCCCGAGACACGAGAACGTACGATGGTACGACCAAGCCGGAAGACTGGCTAAGATTATGTCACAGCTTTACGTGGCTGGTGGTGGAGTAAACCGTTGGGCGGTAAGAATCATACCGTCTTACCTTGTGGGTCCTGCAAGGATCTGGCTAAACAACTTGCCGGCAGGAAGTATTAACGGATGGTTGGACTTTGAGGAAGCATTTGTGAACAACTTCAGAAGACTACAAGAGGCCAAACCGGCCCCACTTGCGCTGTGCCAACAGCGTGCGGAGAACCAGACCGGGATTATCTCACCCGGTGGAACTCAATGAGAAACACATGTGAAGGAGTGATTGAGGCACAAGCCATTGCTTGGTTCAGTCAAGGATGCCGGAGAGGATCACCTTTGTGGCAAAGGCTGCAGAGAAGCATGCCCACAACTCTAGCGAGATGATACGTGTGGCAGTATGCATTGGGAGACCCAATGCAGCGGCAGACAAGCTGAGCCGAATCGAATCCGCACCAGCAGCACCGGGATAACCGCAACAACAAAAGGAGGGAAGATTTCCAGATCGAAGATACGCATCTCAGCAAGTTGCTGCCGCAAGAAAATTCCGACGCTGCAATGAGACAAAAACGGATCGCAGCCGTGGGCGGGTCCTAAGAAGGGTAGAAAAGAAACCTGGGGCCGAAAAGAACTGGCAGAACCCGTGAAGTACACCATGGAAGCCGCCATGGACCACCCTTGGTGGCACACCAATCCGGATCACCCGTCAAATCATTTGACGAAGGATTGTTCTTGGACCAAGTTCTTGATGCGAAAGGAGCGAAAAGATGCGCAGGCGCTGGGGCCCCATGCAGCAACAAAGAAGCTACCACCTCCACCACCGCCACGAAAAACGCCTTACCTACAAAAACAGCAGAAGACGAGTTAACCGGGTGGAGCAAAATAATGACCAGCCACCTCCACCGCACCTTTAGGCCGGAATATTTATGAAGACCCACACTTGTGCATGGTTGTCTTTGTCACAGAGCCGATGGCAAAGCGTGCATCGCCGTTCCATGGAAGTAAACGCCGTGATGCCGGCAGCTCCAAAATACATGTCGTGGTCGATCGAAGTCACCTGGTCGTTCAAGGATCACCCCAAAGTCATGCCGAATCCGGGTGGATACGCTCTCGTGGTGGACCCAATCATGAAGGGGCCGGAAACTCGAGTAAAATTCAGCAAGGTGCTGATAGACAATGGTAGCAGCATAAACATCATGTACAAGCACACCATGCGTACGCTTGGCATAAAAACATGTTGCGCCCAACTCACACAACTTTCCATGGGATTGTTCCGGTTTGTCTTGTGCCCCGATAGGAAAAATTCGGGTGGATGTGTCGTTTGGAGGACGCGATAATTGTCGTGTGGAAAACCTTGAGTTTGAGGTGGTGGACCTAGATAGTCCATACCATGCCTTGTTGGGGAGACCGGCCTTGGCAGCGTTCATGGCGTCAACCCATACGGCTTATCTCAAGATGAAGATGCCGGCACCTCGTGGACCACTAACTGTGGTGGGAAACTACAAAGTCTCAATGGAAACAGCATCTGCCGGATCTAGCGGAATCGCTGGTGATCGCTGAGGAGAAAAAGAGAATGCAAACTGCTTGCGCTGGCTCAGTCCTCAAAGTTGAGCTTAGCGGCAATGAGTGGAAGCTTGGACTCACCAGCATTCAAGCCGACAAATGAGACAAAGAACATTGTGCTGGATCCGGCTTACCAGAGCGCACCGTCCGTATCGGTGCCGCCTCAGCCAAGCATAGGAAAGCGCGCTCGTCGCCTTCCTCCGTGAGAATCGGAACATCTTTGCCTGGTCTACCGATGATTTGGTAGGGGTTCCGAGGGAGCTGGCTGAGCACTCTCTAAATGTCCGGAAGGATGCGAAGCCGGTGCGGCAACCTTTGCGCCGGGCTGAAGATAGGAGGAAAATCATTGGAGAAGAAGTAACAAAGCTGCGGTAGCCGGTTTCATCGTGGAGGTCACGCACACGAGTGGCTGGCCAATCCGGTGTTGGTTGAGAAGAAAAAAGATGAGAACCGGAGGCACAACTCGCCAAGGTGTGGCGCATGTGCATGGACTACACCAACCTCAACAAAGCTTGCCCAAGAGATCCTTTCCCTTTGCCCCGAATCGATCAAGTGATTGACTCTACTGCTGGGTGTGAGTTGTTGTCATTTCTGGATGCCTATTCCGGCTTCCATCAGATCCCTCTGAAAAAGAAGATCAAATAAAACTGCGTTCATGCACGGGGCTTATTGCTATGTTACTATGCCTTTGGTTTGCGCAACGCTGGTGCAACGTACCACATGTATGCAAAAATGCTTGTTCGATCAAATCGGAAAGAATGTGCAAGTCTATGTGGATGATATCGTGATAAAAACTAAGGTAAAAGATACCCTAATCGATGACATCCGGCAAACATTCGATAACCTAAGGCGGTTCCGGATGAAACTCAATCCGGCAAAATGCACCTTTGGTGTCGCCAAAGCGCTTGGTTTCCTTGTGTCAAGGGCATTGAGGTCAATCCGTAAAAATCCGAGCGATAGAAAGAATGACCATTCCGCGAGAACTGAAAGATGTGCAAAAATTTACCAAGCTTGGCATCGCTAAGCCGGTTCATAAGCAGGCTAGGAGAAAAGGCCTTGCCGCTTTATGCTTTGATGAGAAAATCGGATACTTTCGTCTGGACCACACAGCAGACGCGGCGTTTAAAGAATTGAAAAACATGCTTGTGACGGCCCAATTTTGGCCTCACCCTTGGAAAGAGAGCCTATGTTGCTTTATATAGCGGCAACGAACCGGGTGGTTAGTGTTGTGGTTGTGGTGGAAAGAGAAGAGGAAGGAAAAACCCAGAGGCCGGTATACTACCTGAGCGAGGTGCTCTCCTCATCAAAGCAAAACTATCCGCACTTTCAAAAAATGACTTATGGTGTGTTCATGGCCGCCACGAAACTCAAGCATTACTTTGAGGAACACCCCATGAAAGTGGTGAGCGAGGCACCCATCTCCGATATCATGGGCAACAAGGATGCCAGCGGCAGGATTGCAAAATGGGCAATTCAGCTATCACCGTATGTGCCGGTATATGAAAGAAGAGATGCCATAAAATCGCAAGCTTTAGCTGATTTCTTGGTCGATTGGGCGGAGATACAATAAGCCGCCGAACACAAAATAGAGTACTGGAAGATGCATTTTGACGGATCCAAGCTCAAGGAGGGCCTAGGTGCCGGTGTGGTACTCACTTCACCAAAGGGAGATCACCTCCGGTATGTTTTACAAGTGCACTTCAGGGCATCAAACAATGTCGCTGAATACGAGGCTCGATACATGGACTCAAGGTTGCAAAAGAAATAGGGGCACTCAGATCATTTGCTATGGTGATTCAGACCTCGTGGTGCAACAGTGTTCCGGAGATTGGGATGCAAAGATGCCAACATGGCCTCATACGGTTCCATGTGCAAAGATTGCGGCTTCTTCGAAGGATGTGAGTTCCACCATGTGCCACGCGAAAATGAGGCCGCGGATACTTTATCCAAGTTAGGCTCATCCAGGCAAGAAATTCCTCCCGGGATAGCTCGCGCACTTGCGAGTTCCATCAATCAAGCCAAGTCCGGAGTCGGAATCAATTTTTGTACCGGAGTCACATGTGGTGCCAATGGAGGTTGACGAAGGGAACCGGGAGCTCCTCCAAACTCGAGCACCCCAAACTGGGATGCAACGCCCGTGCCGGAAGAGGCAATGCTTGTGGACAGCATGGACATAGACATGCCGGTATTTGTGGTTAGAGAGGCACCATCTTGGGTCGAACCTATTAAGGAATTCCTGATCAACGGCACCTTGCCGGTTGACGAAAATGAATCAAGAAGGATACAGAGAAGGTCCAAAGCTTACACCATCATCAATGGCGAGGTGTACAAAAGAAGTGTTACCGGTGTCCTCCAAAAGTGTGTGGAGCCGGAAGAAGGAAAAGAAATGCTTGAGGAGATTCATCGAGGAGAATGCGGGCATCACGCTTCTTCAAGAGCGTTGGTAGCAAAAGTGTTCCGCATGGGTTCTACGGCCCACAGCCTTGGACAATGCCGAGGATTTGGTAAGGAAATGCAATGGCTGCCAGAGGTATGCTAAGCAAAACCATACCCCAGCATCCGGCTTAAAAACCATACCGCTAACTTGGCCTTTCGCCGTTTGGTGCCTAGACATGGTTGGACCTCAAAACCGCAAGGGGAAACATGACCCACATCTTGGTAATGGTGGATAAGTTCACCAAGTGGCGGAAGTGAAGCCTATCGCAAAATGTGATGGCCACACAGTGAAATTCTTGAAAGATGTAATCCTGCGGTATGGATACTATCATAACCGACAATGGCACAAACTTTGCCCAAGGAGAGTTCAAACGGTTCTGTGAAAGTAAAAACATCCGGCTGGATTTGTGCTCAGTAGCGCATCCACAAGTCGCCGGAGTGATATCCGCGGCGTTCCACTTCTGGGCGTAGGGCATGAGGTGCCCCAGATCCTGGCCTTGGCGCTTGAAGTTAGTTATGCCCGAAGACCGGTGGCCTTGGTGACAGTGTGGCGGCCTTGAGACGTGCAGCAGGCTGCTGGCCTGCAGAGGAGGTGCGGGAGCCGTCGCTTTCCCTTGGTAGACTTGAAGGTCTTGGGCGGCGGCGCGGGCAGCGGAAGGCTGGGTGCCGGGAGCACTTGGCGGCGGCATGAGGATGGTCCGTGGAGAAGGGGCGATAGACGCGCCACCTAAGTTGGAGCTTCCGGCGCGGAGGATTCCGCGCGGGACTAGTCTTTCTCGAGGACAGAGGAGCCGGAGGCTCCGCCTGCCGTTCTTCTTCTCCGCACCGATGTTGTGGTGCCGGTGTCTTGGTTCTCGAGGAAGAAGGAAGGATCCTCCTCCGTGCGGTGATCGAAGATGTAGGGGCCGCACGCCCGAACTTGTTGTGCCCCGAAAGGGAGGCAGATGCTGCGGCACTGGGGCCGGGCTTGAGTGAGGAGGGGTTGAGGTCCTGCGGAACCTTGAGCCCAGGTCCGGAGCCCGCTTGAGCGCGGCGCCGAAGAAAAGAGAAAAAGAAAGATGGTTGGAAAAATGCAACCGGAAAAAGGACTTAGCAAAAACGAGTCGGAAATAAAAACTTACCGGGCGGTAGGCATTTGCGCGCGTGGCGCGCACGCCAACTTCTCCCAGCTCTTCCGTCCGGAAGCGCTTGGAGGGAGGGCTGCCTGGAGCCATCGTCGGATGGCGCCGCTTGTTCTTCGGCCCTGGGCCATGAGCTTGTCCACGAACTCCGTGCCGGCCTCGGCACGCAGGGGCGGCGCATGCTCATGGATCTAAGGTTTGAACAAGGTTAAGAAGCAGCTCGAAGGAAAATGATAGCGGAAGAATAAAAGAAACCGGAAAAGAAGATACCTCAAGCATTTCCAGGTCGTCGGCGGACCCGGTTGGCTTTAGACCGGCCCAGCGAGATGCGGGGTCTTGCCCATTTTCGATCCTTCCAAAATACGAGGGGATCTGGGTCGAAGGAGTCGAGGCCCGCTCGGCAAGATCCTCGCCGCTCGGCCGATGAGGGGGAAGCGGTCCTTGGCCTGAAACATGAAAAAGAAAATAAGCAAAAGCGAAAGGTTACCGGCAAGAAACAACCCCGATCGCATAGTCCCTTACTTCTTGGGTCGGAGGGTTAGTAGTGCTGAAGGGAAGCAGGCCCCATTTCCAGCTAAAGCGCATGGCGTTTGGCAAATCTGCTTGGCCTTGAGGACAACGTCCTTCTTGCTAAGGGGCAGGCCCGTGATCTTGGTAGGATCGCCAGGGCCGTACATCTCGCTCATCCTGGGCGCGGCGCTTCAGAGGAAGTACCCGCCGCGATATGAAGGTGCGAATGATATCGTCGGAGCAGATGCCGGTATCCTTCATCTTACGCTTCATGAAGCGTATAATCCGGTTGGTCTCGTTGTGAGACTCTTTCGGATTGTAGCTCCGATTGATTTTGCGCGGCGCCGGATCAAGGAGGCAGATAAGATCTGCGGGGCCGTTGTTCTTCACATAGAAAAACGTCCCTTGCCATAACCGGCAAGACTCCAGGCCGGAGAACTCGAAGAAGGGGCTCCCTTGACGCTTGCCGATGATGCAAGACCCGCATTGAACGGGGGCTTGGGTGGAGGAATATTTTTGCCCTGAACGGAATTGATCCGAAGAGCGAAGAAGCGGGCAAACGTCTCGAGAGTGGGACGTATGCCAATGTAGGCCTCCATGAAGGTGGTGGCGAGAGGTAAAAGACGGAGTTGCCGGGAAGATGATGAGGTTCGAGTTTGTAGAAATCCAGAAGATCAAGGAAAAAGGAAGAAGGAGGAAGGCCAAAGCCGCGCTCAAAGTGAGCAAGAAAAACAACGCGTTCAAGCTCGGGTCCGGAATTAGTTCGTCACCGGAATCCGGCAAGTGACTCCTTCCGAATCCTACGGGACCGGTACAGCCAATCTATTTCATACTCGTAACGTTGGAACCCATCCAAGCTCCGCGTGTGAGGGGCTCCTCACCGGAAGATTGGCGGAGCTGCTTGAAGCTTCGCCGAGCTACTCGTCCCAACTTGGCTGCCGGATGCTTGGCTAGAGCTACCGGATTCTAGGCGATGCCGCATCTTGGGAGTTGCCGGCATCTTGGGAGCTACCGGCCTCCTGAGAGCTACCGGCATCTTGAGGACTACCGGCCTCTTGGTGGCTGTCGAGCCATGCGCACGGATTCCTGCTGTCTGCGGAATCTGCCCTCATCGAATCTAAAGGTGTAGATTCGCCGGAAGATAGTTTGCTATGGTTGGCGGAAGAAGAAGAAGACGCGGAAGAAGTTTCCTCGTCAGACATTGGATAGGAGGCAAAGAAACAAGAATCCCACACTTGACCCACACGCGAAGATCTACGAGTAAGAGAAAACCAGAGAAAAGGAAGAAATAAGAACACCAAAGACCCAGATCTGGAAAGCGAGCGAATGGCAAATAGAGCAAGATTTGAACTGACTGGAGTGTCGCAGTTGATGAGGAAGAACTTCTCCGCGAGAGAACAGGCCCGCGGTCGCCGGCGAGCTCGCCGACGGCGAGGCGGTGAGGGCCAAGAAGAAGCTCGAATGGCGCCGAGAAGAAGGCGCCGCAGAAGCTCTCCACACGACCGGCGAAGGCACGGCGTGAGTTCACCGGCGGGACTCGAGCAGCGGCGACGAAGTGCGGTGAAGGAGCGCAGGAGCGAAGAACACTATGCGCGAGGATAGGAAAGTGCGAAGAAGAGGAAGAAGAAGGGGCGGTTGAGCTTATAAAGGAGAGAGAAGGTGGGAAACCGCCGGGCTGCGGTTTGCCTCGCCCGCGACGTTCAGCTGTTCGCCACGTGTCACGAGATACACGCGAAAGAGAAGGCCACACCGAGGCGCACACAGATACGGCGGTGAGTGGGATCCGCAGCGGTGCATTAAATGCGCGCGCAAGTGTCAATACGATGACAACCGACGCCGCGACAGTCAAAGTGCGCATGTCTCGACAGCACAACCCGAAATATTCTCGACCTCGACGAGGAGAGACTTAAAGACTAAGATACCGGAGAGTAAGATACCGGAGAATGACCTGAGAACAGAAAGTGTAAGTCCGGGCAAAGATGCCGGATTTGAACCAAAGGCTAGAAAGTTAAACCGGTATCCAAGATACAAAAAACTGGCATGGTCTGTTGGATAGAATCCGCCTATACCGTTCGGGACTAATGTTGGGGGAATGACCCCGTATGCCAAAGGTATGCCATACCGATGGTCTCACCCTTCAAGATACCGGTTATGATCATGCCGGAATAAGAGAATGGAGTTTGGCTAAGAGAAGTTAAGACGGTATCCCCAAAGAGGTATACCGGAACCAGGAGGAAAAGATACGGCATGACGGAAGGAAGAACATGCGGGCCGGGTCCAAGATTCCGAGCTAAAAGACAAGGATGAGTTAAGCAAAGTGGCTTTAAACGAAGACTAGGAGACAAGGGGGATGACGGTCAAAGAGGCGGAGGACGCCCCTCTACGTTTAAAGAAGACCAAGGCCATCTATGATTAAAGTAGCTTTATAAAGTATCTTTGTAAAGTAGTTTGTCTAAAAAGATCCCATTAGGGTTTCTTGTTAAGCCACCCTCTCCCCTATATAAGGAGAGGCAGCTTCTTTTACATGCGCGATCCACAGAAGAGAAGAAACCTGTAACCTATCTTGAGATCAATGAACATGGTGATCTAGAGCGAGTTCGTCCTTGTGTCTTTCTTCTTCTACCTCTGGCCATGTTCTTGAGGAAAGCATCCGGAAGTTCATCCATCTAGTCACAAACCCTCCCCGAATCCTCTAGCGTCCATTCGGCCCCAAGATAAGCCATCCCATGGCATCTGCTCGTTCACCACGACGACACATGCCATATTATTCGCCGCAGACGAACAGACTAAGCGGCTGCGTTGGTTGGTGTTCCATAATTTCATATATCGTGCGCTTGGTCCAAGATTATAATCAATTGGCGGCAACGACGCTTCGAATTGGGACTCCAATTCGTTGGTGATCCTACCAGCTACTAGCTGCGTTGTACGTGGATACTACTAGTCATCAATTAGTAGTTCACATTAGACCAGCCGGCTAGTTGAGTAAAGATGCACCCGACATTGATCGCGATTCGGGTGCCTAGACTCTAGAGTGCGACGAAATGGCTGACAAAGTTGCTGACATCACCGTTGTTCACCCGCCCTTCCCTGATATATTTTGCTCATGTTCAACGACGCGATAGAACCAAAGTCGATCCTTGGCAGTACGCCGCAGCTTCACGTACGCCTGGATCGAATCGGGGCTCCCTCGTGCTCATTGGTCGCGGAGTGGAATTTATGGCGTCAACCGCCAGCAACAATGTACATCTCTGGGCTAGAACTTCCCGAGCCACGAGAATGCTTTGATTTCGGCCGCTAGATCGATCGCTTCATAGTTGACGATTTCACATGTATTGGACTTTACTCCTTACACCACCCTTATATAAACACATTTAGATCGATCACTTCTTTGCGTGATTCCCATGAAATAGGCTAAAGGTATATGCTCTTCCTGGCTCGATTTAGATGAAACCCTATTTCATGCTCCGCGACGTCACACCTCCTAGATTTCCATCAAAAGTTGTGATTCCATGTGTCTTTTCTCTTTGTTTGTAACAATAAGACATGGGAACATGAAACCTCCAAAACATGCTAAGTTCTTCCAAGAGTTGGGTCAATGACCTCGAAGTGGGGGTTTTGTACTATATGTCCAACATCTTCCTACATGTTAGTCTTGTTTTGTAAATCAAGTGCCACTTCAAGGTTATGTATTGGCTTTTACTCCTTACATGACCCTTATATAGACATATTAGGACCTCATGTAAGAGGATGAAGGTTTTCGCCCCTTCCTCACGCGATTTCATACGAAACCTTGTTTCGCGGGCCCCACACCAACTAACCCTAGCTTTCTAACTTAAGTTGTCATTCCATCTGATTTTTCTCCTTTTTGTGTTAGAATGGGCTATACCTGGGCATTGTTTGGGACGGGCCTAACAAAGCCCGACACAAAAAACCCAGGCCCAGGCTTGGCCTGACCGTCGGGCCTAATATTTTGGCCCAAGCCCGGCCCATAGCAGCAAATACCCATCGGGCCTCGGGCCGGGCCTCTTCCCTATTTTCCATATTTCCCAAGCCCAGGTCCGCCCGGCCCAACCATCAGGCCTAAATTTTTGGCCCAGGCCCGGCCCACAGACATGCTCGGGCTGGCCCAAGCCCGGAAATTTCGGGTCGGGCCGAGCAAGGCCGATCGGGCCGGGCTTCCCATGGCCAGGTCTAGAATGGGCCGTAGGAACATGAAAACCCCAAAACATGACAACTTCTTCAAAGAGTTGGGTTGTTGACCTCGAAGTGGGGGTGGGGGGTGCACAATAAATCTGAAATGGTACTCTGTGATAGCGTTTTTTTGTGATATCATTATTTGTGGATCAATTGCTAGTTTAGCTAGAGTTATGTAGTGCCTTTTAATCCTTGTGTCGGCCTTATGTACCCAAATTAGGGCCCCACGCCGGAGGGGAAGAGTTTTCGGTCCTTCTTCGCGTGATTCGGGGGGAGAAGTCTCTTGTGGCCCGGGACGTCTAGCCCTATAGTACCATCAAAAGTGTCGGTTAATTTAATTTCTTATTAACCTTATTTATTGTCAGGAAATAATTCTTCAAGTCTACTTTTTTACTCCGTATCAATTATATTTTTTTTCAGATTTAGGCCGTTTCTAAATAAATATATTGGAAAAACTATTTTTGAAACCACAAAACCGTGAAGGCGCCAAGGCGGTGTTTCAACATGTCTAATTGGGTGCATGCGTGCGTAGCCAAATTGCAAAACCGAATAAAACGTGTTGTGGTGGGCATCATGTTCAAGTGCTTACATGAAGCTAGGCAGCTAGCTCCATGCATAGCTATACATTGTTTTTTAAACATGTACGAGCATACATGCAACCACACTAGCGTTTTTTTTAATCAAAGTTTTGTTTTGTTTCGAAGATTAATTTGTTGGTTCAAATTAAACGTGCTGCCATGCATGTAATCGAACTGATAAGATGGTCTGGCCTTTTTTTTTCGACTTGCGTTGCAGCTCCACGAGGCTAGCTAGGATCGATCAAGCACCACTCAAAGGAGAGATAAAAACGAGAAAAAGCTAGGATGGGTCGATCAAGGTGGTAGCTAGTATTTGGGGGGCTCCTCGACACCGCCACTTGCGGTGCCGAGAAGATGTGTCACATGCACGAAAGGCAATGTGGGTTGTCGCCCACCATCTTCCTCCTAATCTTCTTCCTCTCGGTCTTCTTCCTCCCTCACTTGTTCTCCCGCAGAAGGGTGCCTCCGCCTCCGCCGCCAACTAGTTCGCCAGCTGCCACCAGCCACGGCCGATGGCGCGAGCGTCGCCCCGCTCTCCTCGATCTGCCCCCATCGACGGTCCACCACCACCCCCGACCTCCCTCTGAATCCCTACGGCCTCCGACTCCGGCGAATCCCCACCCCTCACCCTAAACTTTAAGGCATCGTCGCCCACGAGCTCCCAGCATCCCACCCACACCCTAACCCTAAGTCTGGTTGCCACCCTCACCCCTGCACCCCAAACCCTAAGCACCATAGCTCGGGCCTCGCTCTAGGCTCGCTGTCTCCTTCTCCGCCGCAGCTTTATGTCGGTCGCAACAGCCCCGTCATCGCCGGCTCGTTGACCCTAAGATCGACGACCGGTAACGAGGAAGAGGAAGGCGTTGAACCCCACCCACGCCTCGCTAACGGGCCCGACCCACCACTGCACGAACGCCTAGGAGAGTACACGGTGCCGCCGGTACACGTCGCAACGAGCGGCGTATAGGGTTTGCCTATCATTTGTGCAGCATCGATCAAGGTCAGCTAGCATTTGACGGGCCAGACTAACCTTGTCCAGCGCCAAACTTGTTGCAGAAGTTAGTTTACCGAAATTTGATTTGGACTCAAATTCTTTGGTTTCAGGGCGATAGGGAATATTTTGGCCCAATCTAAAATTTGAGCGAGACCCAGGCTGAACCAAACCCCATCGAATGGAACAGACTGACTTCCCCTTCCGACCCTCTCGATTCTCAAAAAAGAAAAAAAGAAATTCTACCTCAACTCTCTTCATCTCCCGTTCCCCTTCCCGACCGCCTCCGGCGAGCTCTCGCGCCGCCGACCACCGCCCCAGCACCATCTCCTTCTCCTCCTCCTCCTCTCTCGCCGACCGTCGCCTAGGATCTCCGATCGCTGCGCCCCACCAGAAACCCTAACCGCACTGGATTCACATTGTCCCATGCGGCACCGGCCGCCGGCATGTCCCCTCTGGCGCCACCTCCTCTCCCGCACCACGGGCCCTTACTCCCCTTGTACCCTTGGCGTGGGAGCTGCTCTCCCGCATCAGCTCGAGCGCCCCATCTCTCCCCTGCAGCAGCCCCTATCTTCCCCCACCGCATGTCCTCCCCTTCTTCTCCTCGAAGCTCCTCACCAACAAGAACCCCCCTTCTGCTCCTATAGCTCGTCACCAGCAAGAATCCCGGCGGCAGTCTCCTCCACCGGCAGGAAAGGGGGATGGGAGATGAAGAGAAAAGTGCCCTCCTTTTCTGGCCAGATTCCATCGGTGCCCGACTGGTTGCTTCCAATGGCGCCGCGGCATGGCGAGCTGCAGCTCTACGTCTAGCAGGAAGGGGTGCTCGACCGGGTGCTGCAGCGTTCGTTACCTAGAACGTGGTCGTCCGCGCCCGCCGTGGAGTCCGTTCGGGGCTTGAAGTTTTCAGGTATGTAGTCCTTTCCGGCTGTACTAAAACGTGATGCGTACATGACGAAGCAGTTAGCTGCAATTCTAGATGCTACGCCACTGTGTTGCTGCTGCATCCTAAGATCCATTGTCTCCTATACATGTTCAGGTAGGTTGCACGCCCAGCTGTATGCAAGAGCAAGAATAAACAACTGATATGAATTTCTCTAGGCAAACCAACTCGAAGGGGAAGAATAGGACTTCTTTTTCTTCTTAGGATGCCAGTGCTTTTCACGTTTGATTGCTTTGGCTGCGGATGGATACTGCAACCCCTAGTATCAAAATCAAATCATTCTGTACCTACATGATAATTTGCGCGTATTTTTTCTGTCGGATTGGTCCTATTATGCTGATGTTCACCAATACTCTAGATCAAATATATTTCACTCTGTTAGAAATATTGATTGGTTCATTGTGTCATTTTATTCTTTTGCTGCTGCTGCTGCTGATCCTGCTTCTGTTTCCTGCAGGTGTTCATCTTTGGCAAGGGATTTATCTCTCTGGTCGCATGCTTGCTCTTTCCCTGCCACAAGGGTTTACGTGTCTGCGGCCGCGGCGACGCCGGATGTCGTGCGAGTGAAAGAGCAAGACCTGGTCTCGCATGCTGGTGCCACAGGGAAGGTCTCCTCCCGAACCGCAAGGTACTCTGCTTTGTGCTCTGGTGGTGACCAACAACATACTGTTGTGTTGATGCAAAACGCAATCTGCAGGGAGCTGATGAAGCTCAGGTCCGAGTCCGCCCCGCCGTCTGGACCAATGAGAGGGCGTCTTTCTCTGTATAGCGGCTGGAGCGGGCAAATAAGCAGCGATGTTAGTCCAAGGCATGGAGGGTAGTTTTATCTATCTCCATCTTCTGTCTTTGAACTTAACATAGATTGTATTTGGCACCTTGAGACAAGTCTGGTGTTCAGAAAATTAACACTGAGGGGTGCTAATCCATACAACTAGGGGCAAGCTATTCAGTCCAAGTACATTTTTGCTTAACTGTTGGCTTACTTACAATGTTGGTAGCTTTATCAGTTGTCCTTGTTTTATAGTAGTACAATAGTAAGAAGAAAGAACTCTGGTGGCAAACCAGGTCCTGGATCTTTTAACATAAGGTTGAAAATGCTGGACTGGACGTACTTTGTTAATAATGGGGGTTAATTTTAATTGCTAATTAAACGGGAGCATGCAGAAAATCGGAGTGACCGAGGAGAAAATAAGACCGGCGGCGGGAGGAAACCAAGGAGCCAGCCAACCAAGCTTGCTACAAAAACGGTCCCTATTAATTCCAGCGCGACCAATTAATTAACCCATGTGGGTCCCTAGGACGCATCCTATCCTACCTAGTACTAGTACTGCAGACGGGGGGAGGTGAGGTGAAGTGCGCGAGAGAAAGAAAAAGAAAGGTGAGGTGAATCGCGCGGTTCCGTGGTCCGTGGACGCGAACGGCGAGGGGGAGGTGAAGTGCGCTCGGTTCCGTCCGCGCTCGTTTCTCCAAGTAATTAATGTGGACAGGAACGGTTCGACTTTGGTTCCGTCGCGGAGTCGCGGCCTCGCGCTGGGAAAAAGACTCGCTGCCTGCGTTTGGGAAAAAGACTCGATTCCTTTTCTTTCAGAGAAGAGGGTAGTTTAGTGGTATCAGACATTAGTTTTCTAGCTTCAGCATGGCTGGAGCTAGCTTCTTTGGTAAACTAGTAGCTAGTTATTTTTACTGAAGTTCACTTATCTTATGTGCTATCGATTCTCTCTTCAACAGAGTACCAACGGCTTGCTCCCTTGGACGTTGTCGCCAGGGACGGCGAGGATCGTTATGGCTGGCTGTCTGCTAGGAAGGTGCCTCCTGTCTGCTGCCTTCTTTCTCTGTTATCAAATCGATTCGTCGACTCTGTAGGTTAGTCGGTAGCTAGCTTGATGATGCCTAGTTGTCATTGTTCAGATTTGTTGTAGCCGCCTATCTTGCGATTCAGTCTCCTGTCCGTGGACTGAACATGATGGTCTTTCATAGTAATGCGCGTTAGTAATCCTGAAATTGTGTGTGTGCACGCGTGTGTGTATGCGCTTATGGAGTTGTTTTGGTCTCGACATGCATATATATTGTTTGCTTGCTTGTGCTTATGTCGGGGCTTGTAGAATGTTGGTACAGTGTGTCTCTTGTATTGGTTGGGAATACTCGACTTGCCACAAAAAAGTAACTAATATCTAGCTTTTTGATGTAAGGAAAATGATTTGATCTCCTCTGTTTTCCACTCTATAATCAGCAATGCTCTTTGTTTAATAAGTTCCTTATTAGCAATGTTAGTTGTTCTTGCTAGTACTTGTCATCTTTGTGCTCTCTGTCCTGTTTTTTCCATATTATTGAGCTGCATTTTTTTATGTATTATGCCGATGATCTGTTGTCTTTGTTAAATCGCGTAAACTCTGTAGGTTTGTTAGCTTGAGGGCTAGGCGTCATTCTTCAGATTGTATCTTGGAGTCATCCATCTGGTGATCCGTTTCCTGTCCATGGCCTGTATTTAGCCAAGTTGTCAAATAGCTTCTATAGATAGAGTGAGAAAAAACAAACACATGCCGACACTTATTCTATCAACTAAACCTTCTCTAGAGCAAGAAAAAACATATGCTTTTTACTGACTTACATAGGACAGGGACAGAAGATGTTAGCACTTAAGTTATGTGGTCAATTTATCTTGTAAATATATGCCTGAAAGAAAAGAAAAACAGCTCGTCAAGGTTAGATAGATCAAGCGGAAGCAAACAGATACTTTAGCCAGGTACTGTCATCAAAGCAAACAAGAATCCTGCTTTCATGGAGGCTTCCAGAGCAGAAGAACAATGAGATAATTTGTAAATCTACCCTATCTATATCTATTTCACACAATGAATGCTATTTGCCAGAATTGCAGGCTCTCTAAAGTGATAATTTGGTCACCGCTTTATTGCTGTGGCACCGCTTTGGATGAAAGATGTCTTTCGTCTGATGGATTTGCATCTCACTTGCAATTCTTGTGCAGCCGCATCTCATATGCAGTACCTTAATTTCGATCCGATTCACTATAGTGCACATCAATAAATCTTTTGATTGGAGGGATCAGATGTTTTGCTACTGCTATAAATCTTGTGCTATTTATGTTTCGTTGTGGTTATTGAGAGTTAATCAGATATCCAGTTCTTTGTATTAGGTTGGCATGTATTGATTGAATTTTGGTGCCCTCTGACTAGGGAAGGATTTGGCCAGCAGCGAAGCGGCACGATGATGGGGACTAAGGTGTTTTCTTCGCAGACCCTCTCTCTGCACTGTTACAAGACCGACCAAGATGAGCTCGCGGTGCTTCCCCGGCACACCAAGGTCGTCGAAAGGTACCTCGTTTTTTCTGTAATATACATGGTGATGATAATTTCAGTGTTTTACTGTCGCGCGGTGTGAATTTGTGAGGTGCTGTGCTGGAACTTTACTTTAATTTCGAATGTGGTATCTAGCTCAATTTTCAAACAGCTTTGTTTGGCCTGATGAAATGAATGCTATTTGCTGGAGTTGTCGTATATCTAAAGTGATTATTCTGTGCTCATTATTTTGCTGCTGGTATCTAGCTTGCCTGCCAGTTATCTTTCTTCCACCTGATGAAGTGAATGCTATATGCTGGAGTTGCAGTCTCTTAAAATTGGCAATTTGGTCACTGTTTTGTTCCACCTGATCGCTATGGATGAAAAGAGTCTATTTTCTCTTGGATTTGTATCTCACTTGAATTCGTGTGTTGTTTTGTCTCTCAAATAATCGCTGGTTGTGTTGCTCCTGTCGTAGCATTCCTATTACTATTATTATTAGGTTGTACTTGTTTATGCATGATCCGGCGTGTGCTCCATAGCTGGATTCTGTGTTATTGTGCTTTTATAATCTTGTGAGCTGATGATGCGTCTTGGAATTCTGTAGAATAGGAGGGTCATGCCCAAATTTTGAATTGGTGAATCAAGTAACCTTTTGTCGATGATTAAGTAGATGATTATTATAGTAGCTAGGAGCGGATAATTACTTTTTTGTTTTGATGTACATGGCACGAGTTTTTTTGTTGAGGGTTGTACATGACACGAGTTACGTGAAGTACGTGAACAAGGTACCAGAGTTAGACGGGTGAATCGTTAAGAAAACGAGCGATCAAAGGAGGCGGAAGTGGTCCAGATAGTTTCTAGCAATTATCCGCTCTTTGTGCGTCCTGTTTCTTCTTTGTGCGTCGGGATGATTAATTCAGTGATTAACCAAGGAGCCAGCCAGGCAAAAGCTGTCGAGCGCGACCAAGTAATTAATGTGGGTCCCTAGGCTAGCTGTCGTGGCATACTGCGACGGGGGGAGGTGAAGTGCGCTCGGTTCCATCCGTCGTCGCGCGCGAGAAAAGAAAAAAAACGAAAGGACTCTGCTTCTCGCAGAATCGCGCGGTTTCCTTTCCGCTTTGAGGTTTCTGTCGGTGGACGCGAACGGCGAGGGGAGGTGAAGTGCGCTCGGTTCCGTCCGTGCTTCGCGCGGGGAAAAAGACTCGCTTGCCTGCGTTTGGGAAAAAAGACGCGACGGAGGGACTCGCGACCGTGGCATTAATCGCGCTGTGCCCACCATATCTTCAAACTAGAGGAGATCCGCCCGCAAGACTAAACATCAGCCATGCCTCCTCCCTCGCCGCCTCCCTTCTTCCTAGTGGCCCGCCGTGTCGCTACCTACCCGCCAGGCCACAGCAGTCCCCAGGGCCATCCACTCACCTCCGAATCCAAGATCGCGTTCGGGTTCGAAGATCAAGACGAGGCCGATGCGATGGTGCGGCCCATGGAGCTACGATCACATCTCCACGATACAGATCTGGCCTCTATCACCCTCCACGGCGGCCACAACTACTCCGCCGTCAATGCAGCCGACAAGGACCTGATTCTCATCTCATCTGCCTGTCCTGATGTTTATCCCCCGGATATCCTTCTCCTCTACGACACCATCGACAGCTCGCTCCGCGTGATCCCCTCCAGCCCCTACTCTCGCACTCCCATCAGTACCAATCTTGTTCTCATCGCGCGCCGTGATGACGACGACGACGACGACAGGTCATATGCCCTGGTTTCCCCGGGTACCGTTCAACAGCAGCACGTTCTCTTTCTGTTTCAGTCCACATCCAGCAGCTCCGTCTCGCCGTGGCATCCAAAGAAGGCTAGCTTCCCCGACCATTGGCTCCCCGATGATGGCGTGTTCGAGGCCCGGGAAGCGTTCTCGTTTCGCGGCCGTGGTTACTGGGTGGATCTCCTCTGCGGCGTCCTGTACTGTGACTGCAGCCAAGTGCTTTCCGATGACATCCATTGCGTGGACATCCGCTCCCTCGACCTGCCTCCGGGGTGCAAGATGCGCTCGGGCGGCGACAGAGACGAAATAGCACGGGTGAAAGCCTTCCGAGCCATGGGACCTGTTGGGGACTCGATCAAGTTCGTCTCCATCGACGGCTACCTTGACCACGTCGATCTCGAGGACTGCAAGGTGAGGGTCTGGACGCTCATGGCAGATACTATGAGTTGGGCTGTGGAGTACGAGCTCAAGTTTGCGAGCCTGTCAGAGTTTAAAGGGGATTATGTGCCACCGCAGATGGCACCGATGTACCCCTTCCTTAGCACACAGGAAGACGATGCCATCTACTTTGCACTGGGCAACGTAAAACCTGGACGGAAGACCTTCTTTCCGGACAAGCCATGCTCTATGCTCCGTGTAGATTTGCACAGAAAGATTGTCAAGGTCAAGAAGATCCCAGTATTGCAAGGCATGACCGTGGCCAGTTATCTAGCTGTCTCCGGCAATGTTGCGGAAAAGCTGCTCGCAGGAAGTTGCCAACTATCTCATGTTGAAGATCTGAAGCCATGTCCTGCTGATTACACTGCTTCCTGCTAATAAATGCTTTCTTTCATCTAAACTATGCTGTTAATATTCCAAATTATCGTATTTAGGATTTAAGATGCAACAACATAGCCAAATAAAATAGTTGGATGGGATTTCTGGTAATTATCTTAGCACATCTCGTGAAATCACAAGTGTATATGAATGAATACTCTCCCCCATTTGTGATATGCTCAATTCACATGCTTATAGGTTTTTTCTCCTGTTAGCATTAACATGCCTAAAGTTATGCGTGCTTTCTCCTACTCATTTTCTCATGCTATGTGGTGTCATTAGTCAAGCCCCATCTCTCCATCCTTTTGTTTAGATCTGTCTCAGTAACACTGAGTAAAAGATGCTAGTTTCATGGTAGGTCGTAACATTTAGTTTGCTGAATATGCTACTCTGTAGGCTACTAACGACATGATAGATTCACTGAATGCTTTGTTGGAAATACTGTCTTAGGAAATAAAATCTTTCTGATACTTTGCTTATGGCAATATGTGAATAAATAACACAGTTGAAATGTTTCAAATGAATTCTTGGGTAGCTTTGTGCATGATGTTTGTGAGAGAACTTATTCTTGATAATCTATCCCAAGTATTATCTGATCCATTAGCCTTCTAATTCTCTGTTAGCAAACAAACTTTTGTATTTTCAAGTGCCATGCCAGAGCCTGGAATTATCTGGTTTTATTTTATCACGTACATGCTAGTATCCATTGCTTCTCATTTCATTTCCCTTCCTCTGTCTTCTTTCACCTACATGGCAACACCTACGCTTGTGAGTTCAGCCTAAATTTGGGGGAATTAGTATGCTTTGGAAGTTCGGTTAGTTTGATGCATTTGGTTTCAACTGTTCACGTGATATTTGGAATGAGCAGGTTTGAAAAATTCTTGTAGCTCTGTTCTCAGATTTCATACAGAAGCCTATCGATTTTGCATTAGTTCATGCTTGCATATGTTGTTGAAACACTCTTTTTGCGGACCTAGGAATTTGTGGAAGCCTAGGCGCGCCATAAGGCAGCTATTTTTTTTTCTCTTCTAACACATATAAATATCACATAGATTTAAATGTTCACAAGTTCAGGATAGATTCGATTGTTCGCACATCTGCAATACATTGAAATGTTCATATGTGTTGTTGAGGTCGAGCACGACGAGCTGACAGCATGCCGCAGCCAGACCTGCCCGTCTAGCCGATCCTTGTGGCCGTCGGGTGCAGCTAGGCCTAGGACAAGAGGTGGACATATGATTCACATCAAAACCCTCATCACTGCCATCCACTTCATGTCTTCCCCTTTTGGAACAGAAACTTCACCGATGTCTCCCCTCCCCTGAGGTTCAGTTCATCCAGCGAGGGCTAGGACCGAGATCGCTCTACCGCCCCATAAGCGCAGATCGCTGATCACCTGTGCGGTAGGAGAAACTAAGGAAACTCTAAATCCCAACTTAAGGAGACAAGTATTTTTAATTGACTAGCGAAGATTATCTTTAGGAAAGCAGAGTTAAGATGTCAATCATGTAATCAAATATACTCCCCCGTCCCATGAATGTTATCTGAGGCTTGTCAAAATTTGGATGTATAAATAATATTTAGATGCATCCAAATTTTAATAAATCTCAGACAACTTTCATGAGACAGGGGAGCACAAGCTTTTGGAGAAAAATAAATGTATACGTGATAGCCAGGATACATGCCCACTTCAACTGACTTAGGCTAGCTACCTAGGTACCATTGATTTTTTTTTTCAAAAAAAAAGAGCAGCAAAGCAGCGTGCTTTGTCTTGGCGTATTTTCCATTGGGCTTTCCTCCCGGTACCTAGGAACTCTTGGTGCTTGCTCCGAGGCTGTTGGCCAGCATGCTCGCTATCTAGCCTTATTCTGTTGTGGCCTGGGACACACAAATCATTGGCGGGCTACGGCCAGCTCAGCCTTCGGCCCTTCAGCAACTCCGCCCCGGTCGAGTCAGTCTCAGGAGTCACGACAGGCACGGACGGGAGCGAAGGCCGGGCACGCCAATAAAGCAGTAGCTTTTCCGACGTTGGAGTCCGTCCCACGCAAGCCCGGGCACGCGCCCAGGCAACAGGGATGGTAGGTCCGCCGGTTGTGAGGATGAAGCTCATCAGAAGTTGGCTTCCTGTCCTAAACGTATGCAGGGACATCGCTCAACCCATGCATAGAGGATACAAACCAAACTGCCAAGAGCTGGAGGAGACATTCCTTTAGATCGTCTCTAATTTGCCTGTCCAGGACGCTCAGGAGCTGCTGCAACAATGCCTTGGGTTTTCTCCACTTGCAGTGTGGATGACTGCCAGCATTTGGTCGATGCCTTCAAGATATGGTTCAGGCGTGCTGCCAGGGCTCCACGGGGTAGGAAAGACTGAAAGATGGAACTGATGTTGAAGTTTGCAAACAGTGTGTGCTTCAGTGTACATTACAACATGTAATTATCTGTAACCTTGATTTTGTTTACCCTAGTGTCCCCTTAGGTATATATTAGACTATACATTAAGCGATCCATCGTTGTCTAAGATAACAGCGGCTTGTTTGTACATATTAGCCGTATCCCCTTATTCTCTTCATGTGAAACATGGAGGATGGCGAGCATACAAGATCTGGATTAACTTGTCTTTCTTTGCCGCGTTCTATCATGTGGTTTCGATCTTATTATGTTTTGTGTACTCTGCCATACTCTTGTACATATCTGCAGTGACTAAGGAGAGCATATGAGATCTGGATTAACTTGTTTTGCTTTGCCAACTTTGAGTTTTTGATTCTTCAGGTTGCTCTAGCTACATCATTTTCTTCCTACATTTGTGCAACCAATTCTCTTTTGGTGAGCGTATGTTCCCAGAAGAGGGATTCTCCTTTTTCTTTTGAGGGAAGAGTGACTCTCCTTCAGTTGCCACCGTGTGCTGTTTCTTCCTGCCATCGCGTCTCTAGGCCTGTACTCTGCACGCTGGTAGACTTGCACTAGTCCTTTGACTTGAGACAAGTGAAAGACAGTTAAGAGCTAGCGATTAATTTTCACAGATGTTAAACCGTATGAGAATTGCCACCAAATTATTTCCATTTTTCTGCAAGTAGCAGCACTACCTCACAGTCTCGATTGACATGAAAAGAGGGCTTGAAAATTCATATTAATAATTATGCTCTAGGTACAATAGCAAATATTATGTAGAGTTATGAATTTACCAATTTCTAAATATTTATCCTTAGTACTACGAAAATCTCTGCTTTAAGTGGCCCACACAACGGCAGCTAGGGCTTGGTAACAAATAATTTTTTACAGCCCTATTTGTTTTGAAATGTGAGGCGTAGTTTGATTGTAATCTTGGACTTTTAATGTGAGGCATTTATAGCTACGTTTTTTTTGGCACGCAAGACTCTTTGTTGTTTATATGTTACTCAAGATACCGGTTATCTAGATTGGGAGCTTGCAAAGCCTTTGGGTGCAATTGTGAGTACTCTTGCATCTTGTATTTCGATGTTTGGGTTTGGTTGTTCATCTGGCTATAAGATTTGGGTCTGGTTCTTCATCTGGTTACAAGATGGGGGTCCTTTCTCGGTATTGATGTAAAGCTATCATACTACAAATTTTGTCTTGTTTTGTTTTTCAAATTATGATACGAAGCTATCATACTACATATTTCATCTTATTTCCTTTTTCAATTCATGTTGCTCTTTGAACTCCGGGTATTCAGTCTTAGAAGTATTTTGTTTAGTCCTTCGACCTGTCTCTAATTGCAGGAGAGCTGGTGAAGTTTGCAAGCTGTCACCATTGCCTTGAAAAGGAAATGAACCACCAGAGCAGATTAAATAAAACTTTGTTACAAATATTTAATAGTATAGGAAATTATACAACAATGGAGAACTGCAAGTCTTTAAGCTCCAGCGATGAAACAACATATGTGGTACCCAACACCACGATCCAGTGAATTAAAATGAGCTAACCTGCATATGACAGACCTTAGGGGATAAACCACATCGGGGTCGAGTAGTCAGAATGTTTCTTGCTCGTGAACCAGCGTCGGAAGACTTGGAGACGCGGCTCCCCTTCCACCCACCGACACATCCCGTTATCACTGCAGGCGTACCGCCGCCGGGGTGCCCCATAGGCAGACAGGCACACCATGTCTATGTCGTTGGAGTTCCTGTCATCCAAGAAGTAGATGCCCTCTCCAAAGCCGAAGCCGAGGAAATCAGCCACCTCATAGGACCTGGAGCATCCCCGCCCGACGAACAACATCCTTCCATCCAGCGAAGGCATCTCGGTCCAGGCGTGCTGAACCAGGCCGGCGCCGGTAAGGCGTTGCGTCGCCTGGTACACATGGAATCCCCCTGTGTGTGGGGACCATCTAGGAGAATCTCCGGCGAATCTCATGACCATCAGCAGCTCCCCGCGGGACTCCACGAGGTAGCGAGCCCTGACAGATCCGGAGCTGCGAGGTCCCCCCTGCATCAAGTAGTCGTAGTGGCGCGCATCTATCTTCAAACATATAGCAGAACCTTCTTCAATTTCTTGGAGCTTGGATATGTCATACACGACAACATGCTCCAAGTTGGTGAGGAAATGGAAAGCTCCTTTATGATGTATGACATCCTCGAGTCGGGACCACGGTTCACATAATTTCTCCATGAAGCCCATGGCCGCCGGAGGACGATCACGTGCCACCTCCATGCTCCAGAAGGCAAGTTGCGGGCAACGGATCAAATGCGGTGAGTCGATGATGGCAGCACCAAAGCACTGCGTGTTCCGCCCTGGCGGGGAAGAGAAGGTGGAGGCCAGGATGGACATGGACATGGGAGTCAATTTACCCCCTCCCGCGGGTTCCACACAATAGACGTGGTCAGGGAGGAATAAGCGCCGGTCGGTATGGAGGTTTAGGAGCATGTGGTGGTTGGTCTGACCACGGGCGAGCATGATCCAACCACCATCATATGTGCCGAAGAAGCGCGCATTGCTAGTGTCTTCCCCGATGCGGAGGTTGTGGGTGTCTCCGTTTCCGAGGATGCAATAAAAGGATACCCTCCGTGTTCCGCCTGACCATCGTAGAGGAGACGTGGTGGTGTCCGGGAGGAGGAGCCACGGTAGTTGACGCGGGGGCGGGGTCCGTTGGACGGCGAACCACCAATCGTGACATGTCCTCGACATGTCGAGGCGGTTGACGGGACATGGTAAGTGGCGGGCGATCTCAGTGAGGACGTCGGCAGGGAGGTCCTTCCACGACCGAAGTGCAATCTCGGCCATGGGAGAGCAGAGGGCTAGATGACTAAGATGGGAGAAGTAACGAGGAGGGATGGAGAGGAAGATGTGTGTTCTTATGTGAGCTTTTGTTCTCTTTAATAGCTCTCAATTTCTCTTCTAGAAGGAACCAAAAGATGGTACACTTGTCATTATAGATAGATGTTTTTATACAATTAAAAAATTGGATACTCACTTATTAAGCACTTCCTAGTGGGTGCCACTAGCACAGTTTCCAATTTTTGGAGTAATTGTTGCTAACTTTACGACGTGTATGCGGTCGTCTAGCATGACACGTTTCTCCAGGCTAGCACTACCTTTTCCACTTCTCCTCTTGTTGTGTTCCCATTCTATATTAAATGTCGAGGATGCTTATCTGTATCCGTCTGCTCCATTTTATATTCTTGTTCACGCAACCTCATCTTTATCTTCATGTATTACATGTGGAGGCACCGATGAACACTGAGTTAGACGGCAATTAATAACATTATTATAGGGATGGCCCTGCACGTACCTAAGCACGACTGGACCACCACATGGGAAACTCGTGCCTCCTCGAAGACAACCCAGCAAGGGTTATTGCGTGGCTCCTGTAAGGAACACTTGGCACCACCATGGAAACCCTTGTGAAATGCTTCCCACCTATTTGTGAAGTCATCACGAGTGGCGGAGCCTCCAATGATGCCATAGTAATCACTTCCTAGTGGGTTCCACTCACGGACTGTCCATGTAATGATTTTTCTAGTAGCCGTTGCCATACTTACGACGTGTATACGCTTGCCTTTTTGGCATGTGGGGTCCAACATGTGATACTTTTCCCTCTTCTCATCTTGTTGTGTTCCCATTCTATATAAATATCGAGGGTGCTTATCTGTATCCATCAGCCCCATCTTTATTTTCATGTAATACATGTGGAGGCACCGATGACTACTAACGTGGACTACAATGAATATCATTGTTTAAGGATGGCCTCACACCTAAGCCCAGTGGACCACCACATGGGAAACCCATGCCTCCTTGAAGATAACCCACGAGGGGTTATTTGTGTGGCTCCCGTTTGCAACACTTGTCACCACCATGGAAACTCTTGTGTATTGCTTATCACCTACTAGTGAAATCGTCACAGGCCATGAGAGGTGGCTCCTCCCATGACGCCATAGTAATCATTTTCCGGTGGGTCCACTCATACATAATGATTTTCTGTTACCATACTTATGGAGTGTATATGCTTCTAGTTTTACATGACACTTGATACATACATTTAGGATCACCATTTATTAGTTAACAGTATAACGTGCCAGGCAAATCTCAGTTATATTTCCTTCAACGTCTGATACATTTGGAAGGGATTCTGCTTGCTTCATGGCCACTTGTTACAGTAAGGGATTATCCTTCTTCTATTGGCAAGCCGCAAGCACAAACATTCCCCTTATAGGATGCAGGTTAGATGTATCTGCCATATATCACTTCATGTTATTATAGTTTAATTTTTAGAGGGCGACAAAATTATCAAATTTATTTGTGCTAATAAAATTTTGATGGCAGAACCAGTTTAAAAATGTTGGGTCTTCATGGATCACCTTCATTTAAAAATGAATCAGTCAAGTCCTTAATTAAATATAAGAGTGTTGTCTCCTGGAGAAGGCATAATCTTACTAGAAAGTTGAAACATACAAATCTATATTGTATTCCAATTAAAGTGCACATGAACTGATGAACTGTGCACAATAAGTCTCAATCTCTTGTGTGCTTCTCAGTATAACCAATCTTGTACTTCACTGATGTGGGCATTGAGAAGTGTTCTAGCTTGTTTGGTACTAGATTTTGAGCACTTCAAAATTATTCAAGCTTTACTTCAGAAGTGTTCTATTATCTTAGTGCTTATCTTTTTTGGTGCAGAAGCAATAGAATTCACCAAAGAAGCAGAAAAATTACCAATGCCCGCAACTCCTTCCCCGAGGTATCTAGAATTTGGTGATGTTCTCAATTTATCTCAGTATCATAGCTAGATATGTTTTTCTAATGTGAAATCTTTTGAACAGTGCTCCCAGGATTGAGAACTGAAAAATTATAACCATATGGTTCTGTTTGAACCGCAAAATTTTATACTATTATTGAAACAGAATTAAATAAACTAAATTGTAAAACAAGACAGTGTATGTGAAGTTTGATAAACCAGGGTCATCTACTTCTCAGTTCAAATGGTTAGATTTTCGTATGGCTTTAGTGGGCATATCTTATAGCGTGTTTTATGCCCATGAGTTATTTCGAAGATCTAGAAATGTTTAATTCCCTTCCTCTACTATTGTCAATAAAATGTGTTGCTATAGGCTCAACACTATATTTTTACAAAGAAACCTCAATATAGCTCAATTGGCCCCTTTCCTTTCGATTTATTTCAAGTATAATTTATTTGAGATTCTGGTCTGATCGAATCTTTAATACTAAAAATGATGTATATCATGTGATAGAGACAAGGGTGTCGCGACTCATGCTTTGATGTGGATCAGTTATCTTACTAATTAATATTTGGG
The DNA here is from genome assembly GCA_030979885.1 of Lolium multiflorum. Lineage (NCBI taxonomy): Eukaryota > Viridiplantae > Streptophyta > Magnoliopsida > Poales > Poaceae > Lolium > Lolium multiflorum. The sequence continues at coordinate 89,820,514 of CM061750.1, read as the reverse complement.
ATAGATGGCACAAATTTAAATTCCATGTTTCATCTCTATATATATTTTTATATTTTATAATTCCATCGTAAAAATGAACGGGCGTGGCAACGCGCGCTACTATGGTCTAGTATGTCATATAATCTGACTCCTCTTGCTCCTTTGAACAAGGCGTAAATCTCTTTTCCATGGGAACAGAGGGAGCATGTTTTACCATGATATAATTAAGCATGATTGTGAAGTTATTTATCAAGTTTTCGATGATTTATGAGGCATCAGTCCAAATTCTCAATGTTTTGGTATTTAATTATGGGAGGAAGATTTCTTATTTTTCTATTTCAGCGACCTTACGCAGCTCAATTAATTTATAGAAAAGTACAACAAATGTTTTCATTAGAACCAACACTTGGAGCACTTGAGGGCCAAGAAAGGAGCCACGAGGGCTAAAGTGGGCCCCATGACGCGGCCCACTTTCCTGGACGCGCAATTGAGGCTCATTTTTCCCTTGAGCACCTAATCAACCTCCCATTTTTACCTGGTACTACGTCTAACAAAAAAAGTTACGTTGTAAGTTTGAGGGTTTTTTCAGAGGCAGAAGCGAAAGTCATCTTCTTCCTCGGGAGAGGATAAATTCTACTGCTCATTGGCTGCCGCCGAGGGGGAATTGAAGCTATCATCATCACCAACTCCTCTTTAGCGTGGGGAGAGCCTTTCCATTAACATGTCCACCATCTCCATCAATAGCACTATAACCACCTCCGAGATCAATAGCACTATAACCACCTCCGAAATATTTTAGCACTAAAATTTATCCTTTTCGCAGGGTACAAAACATGTTGGTTTTTGCTAAAACAACTTTGTAAACATGTAACATGTTAAGATATACACGAGACAATTTTTGTATTTTTGTATTTATTTAAAATAAGTGCCAAAACCTGTCGTCGTGGTGAACAGACAGATGCCATGGGATGGCTTAAGTTGGGGCCGAGTTGGACGCTAGAGGATTCGGGGGAGGGTTTTGGATCGGGTAGGATGAACTTCCGGTGCTTTCTCAAGAACTTGGCCAAGGCCGAGGTAGAAGAAGAGAGACACAAGGATGAACTCCGTTCAGATCTTCTCTATTGCATGAACATGGTTACAAGTGGTTTTCGTACATGAAGATCGTGCCGCGATGGAGCATGCCCCCTCTCCTTATATAGGAGAGGGTGGCTTACAGGCAAGGAATCCTAATAAATCCTAATGGCATCTTTGAACAGACAAACTACTTTATAAAGCTACTTTACAAAGCTACTTTAATCATAAGTGACGCCGGTATCTTCTTTAATCAGGGAGGCTGATGTCCTCCGGCTTCTTTGGGCGTCACGTTCGTCTTTTACGTCACGGCTTCGTTTAAAGCCACTTTGCTTAGCTCATCTTTGTCTTCTAGCTCCCGAGGGAATCTTTGACTAGCTGCCACAGGTACTTCTTAGCTCCTTCCGGCATGCCTCTCTTTGGGCATACCGGTATAGGCTTCCTTAGCCAAAAGCCTAAGTTCACCGTCCGGAAAGAATATCAAACCGGTATCTTGATGGCTCAAACCATCCGGTTTGGCATGCCTTTGGCATACCGGGGGTCATTCCCCCAACATTAGTCCCCGAAGCTGGTATAGTTCGGTGGGTTTTATCCGACGGACCATGCCAGTTTCCTATCTCACAAGGTACCGGTTTGTCTTTCCGGCACTTTGTTGGAAGATGCCGGCCTCTTCGCCTTAGCCTCTTTATGTCATCTTCCGGATTTTTCCGGTACCACATGTCATATTCACATCTTCCTTCCTTCGCTAAGTGTCTCCGGTATCTTTCCTTCCGGCATCTTTGTCATTAAACTTTCCTCGATGAGGTCGAGGATTTCGGGCACGGTGCCCGTCGAGACATGCGCATGTTTCTGCTGTGTCGTGTCGTGGTCACTTCCTTCGACTCCCACGCCAACATTAAATGTGCCGCTCTGGATCCCACTGACCGTTCCGGATCCATGCGGCGACCGTGTGGCTCCTTTATTTTTACGCGTGTATCTGTGTGCCACGTGGCGGCCCATGAAACGAACCGCCGCGGCTCGGCAGTTTCCGGCTCGTTTCCTTCTCTCTCTATTTAAGGGCGGAGCAGTTCCTCCTCTTCCCCTTCTTCGCATTCACCCCCATTCTCAGAGCACTTCGAGCCCTTCGCCGTTCGTTTCTCGTCGCCGCCGGTCGCCGCCAGAGCGCTCCCGACCCTGCGCCGTTTGCCCCACCGCGGTGAAGCTTTCCACCGCGCCAGGTTCCTGCGGTGCTTCTTCCCGCTGCTGTCTCAAGCTTTCTCCGCCGGACCTCGCCGTTCTCCGTCGCCAGCCCTCGTCGACGGCCAGGAGCTTGCCTCGCCGCCGGCGACCTTCTCCATCAACTTCTCCGCTGCTTCAGGTTAGGCCCGATGCACTTTTGCCTCTCTCTCCTTTGCTTTCCAGATCTTGGGTCAATGGGGTATTTACTTTCTCTTTTCTTTCGCTTTTTCTCTTACTCGTAGATGTTCGTTCAAGAGTAGATCTTGGGAAAGCTGTTTTCCAGTAGATACCGGTGTCTATTTGATCCTCATGTCTAGCGAGCAATATCTTTCCGAATCTTCCTCCAATAGCCGCGAGAGTCAAGCTTCCGGCGAGCCCCGGATGGAAATCGATACCGGTACAAGCCAAGATGCCGGCAGCTCTAGCCAGGCCTCCGAAGTCGATCTTTCCGGCGTCACTCGCGGGGCCTGGAAAGGCATGAGATCGAATGGAGTCCAGAAGGATACCGCCTGCCGACGAGATCGAGCCGGATCCTAAAGATGGTGAGTTCGTCGTTTTCCTTGCGCACTTCGAGCGCGGCTTCGGCCTTCCTGCCTCTGATTTCCTTCGCCAATTTCTTGACTTCTACAAACTCCAACCTCACCATCTTCCTGGCAATGCCATCTTCTACCTTTCTTGTTACGCTACCTTCATGGAGGCCTACATGGGTCTCCGCCCCACTCGCGAGACTTTCGCTCGTTTTTTTTCCTTCGGATCAACTCCGTTCAGGGCAAGAATATCCCCAAGCCTAAACCTCCCGTTCAATGCGGGTCTTGTATCATCGGCTTCCGCCAGGCGGGCCCCTTCTTTAAGTTTGCCGGTCTTGACTCATGCCGAGCATGGGAGAGGACCTTCTTTTATGTGAAGAACACCGGCCGCGCGGATCTCATCAACCCGCCGGCTTTTGATCCGGCAGTGCCCACGAGGGCCAACTGGAGCTACAACCCGAAGGGCACTCACATAGAGACCAACCGGATTATACGCTTCATGAAGCAACTCATGAAGGACATCCTCCTGTGATATTGTCCGGACTTTTATCTCGCCGGGTTCTTCCCTCCAGCGCCGGGCTCACAAGATGAGCAAGATGTATGGCCCCGGCGATCCTACCAAGATCACCGGCCTTCCTCTTAGCAAGGGGGACGTTGTCCTCAAGGCCAGGCACATCCGACCTCCATGACGCCGGATTGGGAATGGGGCCTTTTGCCTCTTAGCACCCTCAACCCTCCATCTGAAGAAGTAAGAGATTAGGCGATCCGGGTTGTTTTCCGGTATCTTTTCAATACATTATTAACTGTCTTTTTCCTTCTTTGTAGGCCAAGCTGCGCTTCCCCCGCATCGACGCGGACAGGGGAGGCATCTGCCGGTTTCGGGCGCTGGACAAGGTTGACCCGGATCCTTATATCCATTGGGCTGACCTCAAGATGGGCCGGATTCTCATTTCTCGCCCCGGTAACTTTTCCAAGAAAGACTCCGGCTCGGACGATGATGTTGTGGTTCTTGAGGTATTCGACCTTTTCGTTTCCTTACTGGTTATGTTTTTGTAGAAGCTCCCTCAGCCAGCACCGACCCGCAGGTCCATGAGCATGCGGTTCCAGGCCGAGGTCGGCCATGAGTTCCTGGAGAAGCTCTCCTCCCAGGACAAGAAGAGAAAGGATCCGGAACCTGATGCCGACCCGAGCGCAGCTCCCCCCGCCAAGCGCCCCAAGAAGCCCTCCAGGAGGCATTACGTGAGGCGGGAGATGCCCACGTCTGACGGGTAAGACTCCTTTTTTCCTTTTGCTGTTTTGTTGTTCCAACTTTTTCTTCCGATTCTTTTTCCAACTCTTTTTTCTATCTTTTTCAGCCAGCGCTCAAGGTTTCAAAGAGCGCTTCCGGAATCCCTCCGGAAAGCTCTGAAGATCCCGCGAGGTCTTCACCTCCTCCTCATCAAAGTCCGGTACCATCTGGTACCGGCAACTCTTCTGCCTCCCCTCTGGGGGCACTACAAGTGCGGGCGCGCGGCCCCTAATTCTCCAGATCGCACGGAGGAGGACCTTGTCTCCCCTCAAGAGAATCAAGATATCGGCGCCAGCAACACCGGCGCCGAAACCGAAGATGCCGGGCCGGTGGGAACTTTGGTTCCTACCGCGCCCAAGAAGAAGAAGAAGATCTCCGCTTCCTCCTCCTCAAAGTCTTTGCCGGAAACCTCCGCACCGGCAAAGACTGCAACTGCACCGGGCGCGCCCAAGGCTACTTCCATGCCTCCTCCGGCAGGTTCAACCGGAGGCTCTGGTACGGCCAAGCCCCCAACGCCGCCGCCAAGCCAAGAGCCCATTACGGCCAAAAACAAATCGGCGCCACCGCCGTAGGGCGCTAAGCTCCCATGCCGGAACCCTTGGGGGCAACGGCGGCCCCCTGGTCAGCACAACGGCCCCGCCGTGCCGTGGCCGGAGGCTGGCCCGGCCTGCTAGCCGGATCACGAGCTCAAACGCGAGGGCCGCGAGCTGGGTCACTTGCTTGATTACGCCAAAGTGGAATCAGCAGATGTGTCCACGGCCACGCGCGGTGTGGGGGGACCCGCCCATCGTCGATCCGGCCGGCCCCAAGAGCACTGAGGAGCACTTCATGCGGCTCAAGCGCGCGGTGAGGGAGTTCGACAATGCATGGCATGATGCCACCAACAACGTGGTGGTAAGTTTCACCAAACTGTTTGCAATTTTTCTATTGATGCTGGTTTCCTTCTTTCCGGATTCACATATATCCTCCCAGTCCCCGAGTTTTGGGTTGAGAGCAGCTCGCAAACTTTCTTAAATATACCCAAACTCCCAGTCCCCGAGTTTTGGGTTGAGAGCGCAGCTTTTAGCGCAAAACTTTCTTAAAGATACCGCAAAATCCCAGTCCCCGAGTTTTGGGTTGAGAGCGCAGCTTTAACCGCAAAACTTTCTTAAAGATACCGCAAACTCCGCCCCGAGTTTTGGGTTGAGCAGCTCAGCGCAAAAACTTTCTTAAAGATACGCAAACTCCCCTCGAGTTTTGGGTTGAGAGCAGCTTTTAGCGCAAAACTTTTAAAGATACCGAAAACCAGCATCTTCACACTTGACTTTTTATTTAAACAGCACGGCGGACGCCCGGAAACAGCTTCTTTCTGGAGCACCGGGATCTCGGAGGCCCACCCACTGCCAAGGTTTGTTTTCCTTATACATCCGGCTTCTTTTGTACGGACAAACTTTCCTTCTCAACACTTGTGAATTTTTGCATAACAACCATTCCGGAAGCCTCCATTGAGGCCCTCAAGACCCAGCTCAGCGACCTCCATGGTATTGTCATTTTTCGGTTGCTTTTGCCTTTGTGTGCTTTACCCGTTTCATTTTTCGTTAACACTTTCCCTTTCCGGGTTGCAGCCGAAAAGGAGCAGCTCATCCGGAAGCACCAGGAGGCCTTGGACGCCCAGGAAACAGATCAAGGATCAGGCCATCCAGGCCGGTCTCCCGGATGATGAGGAGATGAGGGACGCCAAAGCCGCTGCTGAGGCCAAGCTGGCTGAAGTGCTGGAGGATTCCGCCAACTCCAGCACAGTGTTGAGGGCTGAGCTGGAGGAGATGGGCAAGTTCCGGAAGGCCGCCGAAGACCAGGTCGCTCGCTTGACCGGGGAGCAGAAAGAGTACGACGAGTTGGTGATGCGCACCGACGCGCCTGCCCTCAGTAAGTTTTTTCTCCTTCCTTTTCCAGCTTTTGCTTAGGAGCTTGCATGTTCCGGTAACATTTTCCTTATCTTTTCTTCTTTGTGTTGCAGGGCTCTTCCCGGACTCGCAGGTGCATGCGCAGAAAAAGGTAACGGATCGCCGGGTCGCCCAGAAGTTCAAGAACCTGGATGCACCATGGGATCCATACGATCATCTGGTTGCCCTCTCAGCCCGGATTCAACATATGCGCGCAGTGGACCGGCATCTGGTCGATCTACCAGACCTGGCGCTCCAGCTTTATAAGGTGCTCTGGCCGGAGGAGGCGGTGCAGCAAACTGGTACTCATCTCTGATAAGCTGCAAGGTGCAGGGCGCCGGATCCGGGAGTGGCAGTGCTCCGCTGCCCGTGCCGGAGCAGACCATGCCTTGCGCATCGCATGCTCCTGGTACGAGGACCAAGACCTGGACTCCTTCACAGCCTCCGCCGCGACGCTCCCACGGACAAGGATCCGGCCCTCACCGCAAAGCGGAAGGACCGGGCCTACCAGATCGCGGAGTCCGCGCCGATCCGCACCTTCATCCCTCCTCCTCCTGGAGTCCAAGATTGGCTCAGCGAAGAAGAAGAAGAGGAGTAAGAAGATGAAGATGCCGGAGACCCGCTCCCGGAAGCTGGCGATGTGCCCCCTGAAGCTCCTGTCGTTTGAACACTACTCGTTGTGCCTGTTAACTTAAAACAATGCCCGTCAAATTCTAGCCCGGTATGCCGGGGTCTTATGATGTAACATAAAACTTAGCCGTTCTTTTGTGATACAACTTTTATGCCGGTGTCTCTTTAACCGGTATGTTATTAAGTTAAGCTTGTTTATGAGTTTTTCATATTGCCTTTGCTGTTTGCCTTTTTCTTGCACTGTGAAGATTCCGGAATCGTTTCCGCACTCAATTCGATGCACACTTGGTTCTTTCCCTTTGCCTCTGCCTACCTCTTTTGGGCGTTTTGGCGTATGAGTTACAAAGTTCTTTTGCCAATCGAACATTTTCTTGAACTTAGGAATAATTTTCACAAAACCGGTTAAACCGGGGTTAGTTAAGCTTTTCCGGATTGTCCGTTCCTACTTCCTCTTTTCGCAGTTCACGTGCTTAATTCCTACCGGTTTATCTTGCTTGACATGAAGCCGGTTTGCGGACAGCAGCAGAGTCGAAGACTCCGGTAGGTTTAGCACGCTACTAAACCGGAAAGAAAAAATGTTCAACAAGCAACCGTAAACGGAAAAAATAAACATATTACATGCAAGTTTGATAGAGGCAGTCCCCGAGAAACATTCGAGGTGCCGGAGTCTTTTATTCATAGCATAAGGTACAAAAAGGAACTTCTTACACACAACTTCATGAGTAGAAAGGGCGCAACAATGCTATGTTCCATGGACGCTTGGTCTCATCTCCGATTTGTCCGCCTTTCCTTCTTTCCATTCCTGTGCGTCAATTAGGTAGTAGGCATCATTGTGTAGTGCCTTGCTTACAATGAATGGCCCTTCCCAAGGAGGTGAAAGTTTATGCCGTCCTTCAGTGCGTTGCACTAGGCGTAGCACCAAATCTCCTTCCCGGAAAACTCTCGGGTTAACCTTCCGGCTGTGATAGCCTCGAGGTTTTGCTGGTATATTGTTCTTGCAAAGCCAGCTTTGCTTCTTCTAGCAAGTCCACATCGTTTCTCGGCCTCTTTACCTCTTGTTCGGTATAGAGTTGCACCCTTGGTGAATCATGGAGAATGTCGGTTGGTATTACCGCTGCTCCGTAAACCATGAAGAATGGAGTGTATCCGGTTGACCGGTTTGGAGTCGTTCTTATGCTCCATATATGACGGTAGCTCATCGAGCCAACATCCCGGTGACTTTTCAAGTGGTTCAATGAGCCTTGGTTTTATGCCGGAAAGCACCAGCGCATTGGTTCTTTCTACTTGGCCATTGCCTTGTGGGTGTGCCACTGAGCACAGATCCAAGCGGATGTTGTTATCCTCACAGAATCACTTCAATTCTCCTTGGGCGAAGTTTGATCCCTTGTCAGTGATGATGATATGTGGATATCCATACCGGAGGATGACATCTTTTAAGAATTTCACCGCTGTGTGGCCATCACATTTTGCGATAGGCTTCACTTCCAGCCACTTGGTGAACTTATCTACCATTACCAAGATGTGGGTCATGTTTCCTTGCAGTTTTGAATGGACCAACCATGTCAAGGCACCAAACAGCAAATGGCCACGTTAACGGTATAGTCTTCAATCCGGAAGCTGGGGTACCTCTGGCGACCATTACATTTTCTTACCAGATCTCAGCATTCTCCAAAGTTGTGGGCCATAGAACCCATGCCGGAATACTTTTGCTACCGCTCTTGATGAAGCGTGGTGCCCACACTCTCCTTGGTGAATCTCCTTGAGCATTTCTTTTCCTTCTTCCGGCTCCACGCATCTTTGACCCTGTAACACTTCTCTTGTACACCTCTCCATTGATAAAAGTGTATGCTTTGGCTCTCCTCTGGATCCTTCTTTTCGTCAACCGGCAAGGTGCCGTTGATCAGGAATTCCTTAATAGGTTTAACCCAAGATGGCGCTTCTCTAACCTCAAACACCGGTACATCTATGTCCATGCTGTCCACAAGCATTGCCTTCCGGTATGGGCGCCAGCCCCAGCTTACCGGAGGCCCCCGAGCTTGCCGGTGTAGTCCCCGAGTGTGCCGGAACAGTCCCCGGGTTTCCTTCGTCAACCTCCATTGGCACCACATGTGACTCCGGTACGAAAATTGATTCCGATTCCGGACTTGGTTTGATTGATGGAACTCTTAAGTGTGCCAAAGCTATTCCGGGAGGAATTTCCTGCCTCGATGAGCCTAGCTTAGATAAAGCATCCGCGGCTTCATTTTCAGCCCGCGGCACATGGTGAAACTCACATCCTTCGAAGAAACCGGCAATCTTTTGCACATGAAACCGGTATGAAGCCATGTTGGCATCTTTTGCATCCCAATCTCCAGAGCATTGCTGCACCACAAGATCTGAATCGCCGTAGCAAATGATCCGGTGTACTCCGATTTCTTTTGCTACTTTCAGCCCATGAACCAGAGCCTCATATTCCGCAACATTGTTTGACGCTCTGAAATGCACTTGCAAAACATACCGGAGGTGATCTCCCTTAGGAGAGGTAAGTACCACCCCGGCACCTAGGCCCTCTTTCAGTTTGGATCCGTCAAAGTGCATTTTCCAGTATTCTAGCCTTTGTTCTGGTGGCTTATATTGCATTTCCCCAATCGACCAGAAATCAGCCAAAGCTTGCATTTTATGGCATCCTCTTTCATATACCGCACGTATGGTGACAATGAATTGCCCATTTTGCAATCCCGCCGCGGCATCTTTGTTGCCCATGATATCTGAGATAGGTGTTTCACTCACCACTTTCATGGGGTGTTCTTCAAAGTAATGCTTGAGTTTTGTGGCGGCCATGAACACGCCATAGGTCATCTTTTGGAAGTGCGGGTAGTTTTGCTTTGAAGAAGAGAGCACCTTGCTCAAGTAGTATACCGGCCTCTGCACAGTTTTTCCTTCCTCTTCTCGTTCTACCACAACCACAACACTCACAACCCGGTTCATTGCTGCTATGTACAACAGCATGGGCTCTCTCTCCAAAGGCGAAGCCAAGATTGGGGCCGTTGCCAGCATGTTTTTCAGCTCTTTAAACGCCTGCCTGAGGGGTCCAGACAAAGGTATCGGATTTTCTCATTAAGGCATAGAGCGGCAAAGCCTTTTCTACCGCTTATGAACCGGCTTAGCGATGCCAAGCTCCCAAACTTTTGCACGTCCTGAGTTCTCGCGGTATTGTCATTCTTTCTATTGCCCGGATTTTTACCGGATTCAACTCAATGCCCGGCTTGATACAAGGAAACCAAGTAGCTTACCGGCAGGGACACAAAGTGTATTTCCGGATTAAGTTTCATCCGAACCTTCTTAAGTTGTCGAATGTTTGCCGGATGTCATCGATTAAGGTGTCCTTTACTTTGGTTTTTATCACGATATCGTCTACATAGACTTGCACATTCTTTCCGATTTGATCAAACAAACATTTTTGCATACAACGCTGGTACGTTGCACAAGCGTTGCGCAAACCAAAAGGCATAGTGACATAGCAGTAAGCCCCGTGCGGGGTAATGAACGCATTTTTTATTTGATCTTCCTTTTCAGGGGAATCTGGTGGAAGCCGGAATATGCATCCGAAAAGACAACAACTCACACCAGCAGTAGAATCAATCACCTGATCGATCCGGGGTAGAGGGAAAGGATCTCTCGGGCAAGCTTTGTTGAGGTTGGTGTAGTCGATGCATATGTGCCACACCTTTGGAGCTTTTGCCTCCAGGTTCTCTTCTTTCTTCTTTTCAACCATTACCGGATTGGCCAGCCACTCTATGTGTGACTTCCACGATGAAACAAGCAGCTTGGTAACTTCTTCTCCAATGATTTTCCTCCTGTCCTCAACGAACCGGCGTAAAGGTTGTCGCACCGGCTTAGCATCCTTCCGGACGTTTAGAGAGTGCTCAGCCAGCTCCTCGAACACCTACCAAGTCATCGTAGACCAGGCAAAGATATTCCGATTCTCACGGAGGAAGCTGACGAGCTTTCCTATGATTGGTTCAGGCCGGCACCGATACGCACGGTGCGCTCCGGGTAAGCCGGATCTAGCACAATGTCCTTTGTTTCATTCGTCGGCTTGAATGCCGGTGTGCCCAAGTTTTCGCCATTGCCGCTAAGCTCAGCTTCGAGGACGAGCCAGCGCACGCAGTTTGCATCCTTTTCTTTCCTCCGCTATCACCAGCGATTCAGCTAGGTTTGATCCGGCGGAAGCTGTCTCCATTAAGACTTTGTAGTTCCCCACTACAGCTTAAGGGTCCACGAGGTGCATCTTCATTTTGAGGAGCCGTATGGGTTGAGGCCATGAATGCCGCCAATGCCGGTCTCCCAAGCAGTGCATGGTAAGGGCTGTCTAAGTCCACCACTTCAAACAGAACATTTTCCACCCGACAATTGTCACGACCTCCGAACGACACATCCACCCGGACTTTTCCTACCGGTGCACAGGACAGGCCCGGAACGATCCCATGGAACGTTGTGTGAGTTGGCTGGAGCATGTTTTCCGTTATGCCCAGTGTACGCATTGTGTGCTTCTACATGATGTTTATGCTGCTTCCATTGTATATCAGCACTTTGCTGAACTTGACTTGAGTTTCTGGCCCTCGCATGATTGGGTCCACAACAAAAGCGTAGCCACCCGGATTCGGCATGATCTTGGGGTGATCCTTGAATGACCAGGTGATTTCCTGATCTGACCACAACATGTATCTGGTACTCGGCGATACACGCTTTGCCTGTCGGTTGGTTCGGTGACAAAGACAACACAGCACAAATGTGGGTCCTCGTAAACATTCCGGCCTAAAGGTGCCGGTGGAGGTGGTTGATCACGATTCTCCTCCACCCGGTTAACATGCTGGTGTGGCTGTACCGGTATGGTATTGGCTCCGGTAAGTGGTGGTGGTGGTGGTAATGGGTGTTGGTGCAACATGTCATGCGAGGGTGGCAGTATTGTGGAACAGCCCTGTGCTTGCGCATCTTTCGCCGCACCCCTCAACATCAAATGCTTGATCCATGAGCAATCTTTTGTCAAATGGTTCGCCGGCTTCGATGTGGAGTATGAAGCTTGCACGGCTGGTCCATTGCCGCTTCCAAGGTGTACCTCATATGTTCTTGCCAATCTTTTTTCTGTCCCCATTTTTCTTTTTCTACCCATTTCTTTTTAGGACCCGCCCACGGCTGCGATCCGGTTTTGTCTTTGGCTTCCGCTGGGCTGGAATTTTCCTGCACCGCGGCTACTTGCTGTGGACCATACCTTCGATCCGGAAACTCTTCTCTTCACTTGTTATGCCGGTTGTCCCGGTGTTGATCTTGCCGGGGTTGGCTTGATTGCGCCGGTTCAGCTTGCACAGCTGGTTGAAGTGGGTCTCCCAACGCATAGTTTTCCGCCACTCGCATCATCTCAGCAAGTGTGCTTGGCATGTTTCTCTGTAGCCTTTGCCACAGTGGCGACCCTCGCCGGCATCCTTGACTGAACCAAGCAATTGCTTGTGCTTCAATCACTCCTTCACATGTATTTCTCATTGAGTTCCACCGGGTGAGATAATCCCGGTCTGTTTCACCTGCACGCTGCTGGCATAAAGCGAGCTGCTGGGGCCGGTTTGGCCTCTTGTAAGTGCTACTAAAGTTGCTCACAAAGGCTTCCTCAAAGTCCAACCATCCATTTATGCTTCCTGCCGGTAAGTTGTTAAGCCAGATTTGCGCAGGTCCCACCAGGTAGGATGGTATAATTCTTACGCCCAACGCTGGTTTACTCGCCAACGACATAAACAGCCGTGACATAGTCCGCCAGCCAATCTTCCGCTTAGTTGTGCCGTCATATGTTTTCGTATCCGGGGCAATTGGAAATTGCGCACCGGTGGCTCTTCTCTCATGATCCGCGGGCCAAAACACTTAGGGCCAGGAGGACCCTTGGATTCAATCATTTCGGAAAGATACACTCTATCCAGCCTGTGCCTTGCATCCTGGCCTGGTAGGCATCTTTCTCCCAGTCGTTCCCCCAAAGGGTTCCGGGCTTTAGCTCGCTCCACCTCGGAATCTGCCTCATCATATCTTTCCGGTTCCGCGGCTCTGCCTGCCGGTACCTTGGTGGTGGCATTTCCTCTTCAACATACGCCCTTGCAGCTCGATAATTTTGCCCGGTCTCGTGTCTACCGGCATGATTGTTTCCGGCATAGCCATTTCCGGCATAACCATCTCCGGCATAGCCATCTTCGGCATAACCGCGACCTGCTCCATAGCTTTTTCTTCCGGCATCGTGTCGGCTTTTGTTTCCCGGCAAGAACCGGATCGTACACGGTCATCTGCGCGCATTCATTTCTTTTTCTTCTTTATCCGGATGGGGGGACGATGCATGCCCATGGGATTTGCTTCCGGCAACTTTTGTCGACCGGCTGATTTTGACTCGAGCGCTGCCTTGTTCATTTTAGCAAGCTCATCATTTTGTGCCTATATCACATCAAGTAATTCTCTAACTCTATCCTGTTGCTTAGCTAATTCATCTCCGGATAACGATTCACACATCTCCATTGCGGCCTTAGCAGCTTTTATAGTTTTATCCGGGCTACTGTACATTGGCTTCTCTACGATGCTTACAGATACAGAGGCACTTTGCCGGCAAGAACTTCCTTACGCAGATCCCGATCTAGGTTGCGAGCCTTAAGCCGGTTCTCCGGTATCCTAGCAGCCGAGCGCTACAGAAGCAAAGCCATGGGCTGCGTTATACTCACGTAGGGTTAGGTTAGCTCGCCGAGCCCGGATGATGTCCGCGCCACCGGCAAGCAGCGCCTGCGTGGCCTCCAGCTCCGCCCGAGCCTTTGCCGGGTCGATGTTCCGCGCGATGGGCGTGGCCGCGTGCATCGCCGCTGGAGAGGGGTTTCGGTGGCGCCGAAGATGCCCCCGGCGCCCTCGCGCCACGTTCCAGCGGTGGTTTTGCCGCGCGAGTCGATGCCGTGCGCCCAGCTCCTTCTTCCACAGCTTCTTTGCCGGCGCCGACCGCGCCAGCCATCATAACCTCCACGATGCCGGCGGCGCGGCCAGCACACAGCCATGTTGGCGGATCCGGCGCCACCAGCACCGGCGAGAGGTACTGGCGCACAGGGACGGTGCCGAAGTAGACGCGGTGGTTGCCGAACTCGATGGTGCGGCCGTTCTGCGGGAACTTGCCGCGATTGGCGAAGCAGCCGGCGTTGTCGTTGATGAAGTCCATGTTGTAGATGCGTTGCACGAGCGCGGACACCGTGCGCTCGCCGTTGACGTCGAGGAGGCCCGCCCGAATATGAACTCCATCAAGCGCCTCTCTCTGCCCCACGGTGGGCGCCAACTGTCGTCGTGGTGAACAGACAGATGCCATGGGATGGCTTAAGTTGGAGCCGAGTTGGACGCTAGAGGATTCGGGAGGGTTTTGGATCGGTAGGATGAACTTCCGAGTGCTTTCCTCAAGAACTTGGCCAAGGCCAGAGGTAGAAGAAGAGAGACACAAGGATGAACTCCGTTCAGATCTTCTCTATTGCATGAACATGGTTACAAGTGGTTTTCGTACATGAAGATCACGTGCCCGCGATGGAGCATGCCCCCTCTCCTTATATAGGGGAGAGGGTGGCTTACAGGGCAAGAAACCCTAATAAACCCTAATGGCATCTTTGAACAGACAAACTACTTTATAAAGCTACTTTACAAAGCTACTTTAATCATAAGTGATGCCGGTATCTTCTTTAATCAGGGAGGCTGATGTCCTCCGGCTTCTTTGGGCGTCACGTTCGTCTTTTACGTCACGGCTTCGTTTAAAGCCACTTTGCTTAATTAGCTCATCTTTGTCTTCTAACTCCTGAGGGAATCTTTGACCAGCTTCGCGTAAACCGGTAGTCCGGTACCTTCTTAGCTCATTCCGGCATGCCTCTCTTTGGGCATACCGGTATATGCTTCCTTAGCCAAAAGCCTAAGTTCACCGTCCGGAAAGAATATCAAACCGGTATCTTGATGGCTCAAACCATCCGGTTTGGCATGCCTTTGGCATACCGGGGGTCATTCCCCCCAACAAAACCTTTTTATTTCAAATAAATTCGGTAAAAACCACGAGCATCATCCAACAAAACGTTAGGTTATCTGGTAGTTTGATAAGCACTAATTGACCGCTTATAAGAGATATAAATAGGCGGCAATGACGATCTGTATCCTACCTCAATCTTCGCTTTAGCCAAACGGAGACGAGCTCCAAGTTAGCCTTTTTTATGAATTTAGATCACAATATAATAATAATTATTATGTAATACATATGCATATATGCATTAACCATTGTTTCCTAGCTCTTGTCAAAAAACTAATCACAGACTAGCCAATTATTTGCTTCTACTTTCTTTGGTGCAAGTATTTACATACCCTATATTAATTTTTCCGAATTTGGATTAAGAATTCCCTATTGCTTATTTATCCGTTAAAACAAGTGATGCTTTGTTCAAGTTGGTAGGTTGGTGGTGTACAAGGCCAGTAAACTCTATCCATCTTATAAGAAGCTGTACGGAGAATGTTTTGCTCCGGTGTCCCTCCTCTCTCTCCAAACTTTGGCCCCTGTGAGTAGGATCTCCTGATAAACTTACCTCTTCGACTCTGGGGGGTGGGGACACCGGAGCACACGTCGTACGGAGAAACCCATTTCCACCGGCGGCCCGATAGCATTTCGGAAGCCGGCATCGAAAATGGGCTCGTACCGGCGCGTCCAAAAAACGCCGACGCTTTTTCGAGTCTAATAGAAGCATTGGCAACCCCGTGCTGGCCCCCTCACGAAGGGCGCGAATCGGGCGCGCCGGCGCCTCGCGGCATGTCATTTTCGCGGGTGGGGCCTCCTTGTCAGCGAGAGGACGCGACGGTTCTCGTTGAAGACGAACGCGGGAAGATAGGTCGTTAGCATTAATGGTCTCCCTCGCAGAAACCGAGGCGGCGACTGGCCACGCGGCGTCCACCCGCCTCCCCCACGCGCCTACGCCGCCGCCGTAAATGCGGGTACTTAGCACCGCTATCAGTACGTACGCCGTCCACCGCCACGGTGCTATCCTCTCATCTCCACCACCGTAGCCGCGCTATCCTCTCTCGTCCGCACCAGCGCCGCCGCGCCATCCTCTCCTCTCCACCACAAAAATGCCGCGCCAGCTCCGCACGACGTACTCCATGCGCCTCAACCACCATCGCAGCCGCAGCTGCCGCAGCCCGATGCCGACTACAGCTCTGACGACGCAGTCGACTCACGGTTTGCGGTGTGGGACGAGGCGTACATCGCAGACGCAAAAGCTGAGGCAGAGGAGGAGGCGGACTGGGGCGAGCAGCCGCAAGCCCCCACCGCCCCGGAGGATGCGGCGATCATGGCGACCTTGAACGCGCAACGCTTCCGGAGGTTGAAGGAGGATGAGCGGGAGTTCTTCAATGACGTGAAGTTTGAGCACGCCGTCGAGATCTCGCGCCAGTGAGCGGTCACGGAGGAGGTGGGACACCTCCTCATGGCGGCGGAGCGACAAAAGCTCATCGAGCTGAACGCTCATCGCCACGCTGAGGCGTTCGCCCGCGAGCAAGCGAGGCTCGCCCAGAACGAGGCGTCTCGGCGGTGGCTGGCAGCGCTGAGCGGACAGTGCTGCCGGCAAGCTCCTGCGACGCCAGCCGCCATGCTCCACCGCTAGATGCGCAAAGCAAGGGCGGAGAGGTGGGCACGGACGCAGGCGGCAAAGGGGAAGAACGACGACATGGCAGGCTCGTCGCGCGCCCCAACCGACGGCCAGTAGATTAGGGTTAAGTTTAAGTTTTATTTAGGTTTAAATTCGAGTAACTTTTGTATGAATTTCGTATGAATTTCGATTTTTAAATGTCATTCGAAATTTAAATTTCTATTGGGGATGTCGTATTGGGGGGCGCCGGTGTGGAAACATCATCCTCAAATAGAGAATGCTCTGCCGGCATCCTCCATACGGCAGTGCCGGCCCTGCCGACGACTATTTGGGGCGCGCGAGTGGAGATGCTCTTAGCTTTGATTCAAGCATCTCCCACCACGCTACTAAACGTAACACCATCACTAGCATTAATTTAGAGAAGCATGTCCTCCTCGTATCGATCCCTCGATATATACCAGACACATCTATATTGTCAATTAGTATACACACCCACACTTTAGAGTGTGTTTTTCTTTTTAACACATGCGAGCGTGCTGTCGAAAAATCGTTAGAATATGTATAGACAGAACACACATTGTTAGTCAGTGTATGTCGAGATGAATGTGCGGATCATATGTAGGATAGAATGTCAACTAATTTCATGGGAATTGTAGGCACTGGGGAAAAGCCAGTTTGTGTGCAAGTGGCGGAATGGAGTTCCTTGTATAGATGCATGTTGCCGGTTTAGCACCGGTTAAGTCCCGCCCAAATTTCGTGTAGTCTAGGTCTATTTAGAAAATGAAGATCTTGGCACTTTGGCAGTCGTTGGGATGAAGCACCTCCGCCTGGTGATGCGGCTCACCTTCGCATTTCCAACCCTGGCGCTGTTCGCCACAAATCCGCATCTCTACTTGCCCTGTGGCGGACAGTGCCGTTCAGTGGGACGGCTTTCGTCTGCCACTTAAGTAACTCTACTGTGAGAGATAGTGCAGAGCGGCCCGACGACTCTGTTCTGAGATGATCAGCGATGTGTCGGCTGAAACGGTCGAAATCATCCGCACGTCCGTTTGCGTCGGGTGGCTCCAGCGACACAACGCATAATTTTTTTTCATTCATAAAGTCATAATTTACATTAATAAAAAACATTAAAAGACTATAAAGGCGTGGTAAAAGTAGGTACTGCCTACTGGTCGCCGTCGCTGACGAGGTCGATGAACTCCGGCGTCGGCCATGGATGCTGGTACGCCGGTGGTGGAGGAGGTAGGGCAGGCTGCGGCAATTGCGGCCAGACCGTCGCCTGCGCAGGAGGCTATGGTGAAGATGGCCAGGCATCCCAGGCCAGGGCAGCAGCCGAAGCACGGTCGTTGGAACGCGTCGGCGTGGCTGTAGGAGTCGCCGCCCCTCGCTGCGCGGACGCGGAGCTGGATTGCGAGCCCGTCCACAAAGCGAGCTCGTTGATCCGCCGGCCAGTGCCATGGCAATGGCCTTCCTGTAATGTCCGGCGGCTAGGTCTCCGGATCCCACGCCGGCCGCCGTCGTCGTGGTCGTACTGCTGCATGGTCCACCTCGTCCACGCTCCTCATCCGCCTCCTCCTGGTCGGCTCTTCTTCTTCCGGGCGATCTCCCACCCGAACTCCCACGTCCCGAGAGATCCAGCCGGAGGAGTCCGTGCGCGGAGATCGCGGCGATCGCTCGGCGGCGGCGCCCTCCCCGCGCTCGCCCTCGCACGGCACGGCGGGACCGGCACGCGCCTCGAGTTGAGGTACCAGCCCCCTCCAAGCAGGTTTGCGTCCGGCCATGGTACCAGCCGGTTTTCCTCCGAAAGCCGGCGCGCGAGCTCGACGCGGACGTACCGCCCCACCCGTGGCTTCTTGCCGGACCGCGAGCCGCTAGCCTCGTGGTCGTTCTTGATCTTGCGGAACGGCCAGAATTTCTTCCCCATGCTGTCGGCCGGGTGGATAATGTGGGCTCTAGCAATGGTGTGGTCGGGGAAATGGGCGCCAGTAGCGTCCCTTTAAGAGGCTTGGACGTCATCTCGCCTTCAATGTCCTGTAACGCCGCCCAGCTACGCACGCTCGCGGAAGCCGAGGCGTGCCATTAATGCGACACTGGAAAGGCTGCAGCGCGCCGCTCGTAAGTAATGCCGTGGTAGACGAAGCAGTTGTGCTCCTCCCAGGCGGGCCCATGCGAGGACCGGGCGGACGACCGCTGCGTCCGCGCAACGTCCGCAGAGACGGAAACCTCATATTTGGACCACGTTTACGTTGCCGTAAACGGCCCGGTCACTATGTGTCGCCCCGCCGGAGGTGATGCCAGATGCATTTTCGGCCCGGGCAGATGCAAACGGTCGCTCACTATCCTTTTGCGTCACGCCGCTGGAGATGCCCTCGCAGAAAGAAGATTAACGGTACCTGGTCAAACTCTGTTTTGTGGGAAGCCTTTGTTCTGCCACCCGAGTAACTCGACTGTGAGAGATAGTCCCTCAAGTGCAGAACCGCTCGGCCACTCGGTTCAGAGATCATGGAACGAAGATTAATTAACGGTACCTGTTCGTCCCTTGCCTCTTGACTCATTTCACCTCCCTGCATGCTTCGTTGCTAAGTGTATGTACCATGCTAAGCTCCTCTTAGTACATGCAGTGCAATTTCGTATGACGACACTCCGAACATACTTCTCTGATAGGGTTCTGTGTAGTGGTATCTTCTATAAAACCATTATTTTGCTTTAGTCGAATGTCCGATTATCCTGTGATTATTTTCCGAAAATAAATCATGCATTCATCAAATTATGTTATTTTTTATTCAAACACATTCATCAAAGTATGTAAACTTGGCATATTTTCTTATTATCACACTCTGGCTGCTCCTGATCTAGAGACCA
Source organism: Lolium multiflorum (assembly GCA_030979885.1). NCBI lineage: Eukaryota > Viridiplantae > Streptophyta > Magnoliopsida > Poales > Poaceae > Lolium > Lolium multiflorum. The sequence goes on along the minus strand of CM061750.1, from coordinate 89,801,370 downwards.
GAGAAGCCACAGAGTAGTTTGGGAGATTCGTCACATTGTATGAATTTTCATAAAGCAAGTTTGGCACGCTATAGTTTGAATTTCGTAGTAGTAGCTTCTATAAAACATTTCTTTCTTTAATTAAATGTCTGGTTATCATGTGAGTTCTTTCCGAAAATAAATCGTGCATCCATCACGTATGTAAACTTAGGAAATTTGTTATTATATCACGAGGAAGTTCTAGCATATTACTCCAGAGGATCTGGACAATCATAGAAGTTTGATGTTGAGCCTTCTCAACCCTTTCAGGATGGGCTTCCTTTTAGCACCTAGCATGTTATCTCAATCCTTGTGTTAACTAGCTCCTACCATGGTAGTGCGACCCCAACCATCTGTGATCATTTGGCCGCTCAAAAGACTCAAGAATATATCCTTAATCTTCTAATCATCATGAAGTTTCTTTTTCATCCTTTTTAATTTGCGAACATGTGTAATGAATCATCAAATTTATAATCTAATTTCTTTGGTAACCAATATTGAACCCGCATTAATTTGCTTTCAAGCTCAACGACATGTGTGTTCCATATTAGGGAAGCACCACAATAAGGGCAAACAGACGGCCGCCACTAGTGGAAAACAGGCCTAATGTCGCGGGTCGTATGACCCTTTTATCGCGGGCGGCCAGGCGCGACAACGGAGGCGCGACAAAAGGTCCACCTTTTGTCGCGGGTCTCTTACGACCCGCGACATAAGGTCCACCACGTGGCAGCCGCGGGGCGCGCACAGGCCCTTTTGTCGCGGGTGGTATTACCACCCGCGTCCAAAGGCCCTCTACGTGGCGGGCGCACAACGCTGCTGCTTTAGGGTTTGAGGGTGCAGCACCCCCCTCCCGCCACCTCATTTTTTCATTCGAAAATAAAAGTTGCATATATTTGTACGCTACTAGAAGTGGTACACGTTCATTCATTATATATATATATATAGATCGATCAAACCAATATTGGAAGCAAAAGTCGATTCCCCTTTACATGTAGATTCCCCTTACATATATATATATATACATTTAGCTCACGATCGACAAGCGGTACTAACGACCGTCTATTTGGAGGTAGAGCTTCTATTTGGACTAAACAAGCCTTTGTTGTTTAGTACTTCTTTAACAAAAAGTTCTGCCAGTTCCTCCGCAATTCCTAGTAGGTGTTCCTTTGGTTGGAGTGTGTCCCGCATGTAGTCAACCTATATAGAAAAATGAGATGAGTATGACTATATCAATGTTGATAACGAAATATTGACGAAAATAAATAAAGTTGTGAATGTTATTGCTTACGTTGAATTTATTATTGTTCTGCTTCTCAGTGGTTAACATGCGAATGGACTCGCAAACGTAGTATCCACATAGATTCGTCCCTTGTGGCTGCTGAGGGCACGGTACATGAGTAAATGTTAGCTTCTCTGCCCAGGTACTCTGCTTATGATGGTTCTTGAAAGCTGTCCAAGCCCTGCCAAGCAAAAGAATGATTGAATGAGTGGATAATTAATTGATATCTCACAAAAGATATAGCGCGGCGATGAAGGAAATTACATTTGGAGCAACTTCTGCAAGTCGCGGAACCCGTCCACGCCTCTACTCAGTGGGTCTCTTACTTCAACTATTCCCTTATCAACTTTAATGTCTAGTAGTATCCAGTGGAAGCTGCACATGTTATGTATATACATCAGGAATTACACTTAACATCGAGTAAGAAAAATCATTAATTGGATGTGCATAAAAGATCATTAAGACTCTCACTCGTAGTTGTAAGGAAACAATATTGAATCACAGAAATATTGCTCTCCCAAAAACCTGAGTAGGTTTCCCCCGTTTCTTCGCGGTTATACTTTACCGTTTGAACATTTACTTTATCTGGGTCAACAAACCCAATATTGATAATATTGTGACTTTTGCATTCACTGATCTTCAGTCTGCATAAGAGAACACATAAGAAATAATGAGTATATGCAATGAAAACGAATATGAACTGAATGAAAATGAACTTATATGTAGTTAACAACTTACAAGCAATAGCAACTCATGAGAGATTTGTCGAGGGCATCTAAATTGAATAACTGCCAGAGTTCATTTATCTCAATATGGATCTCCTCCTTTCGGTAGTAATATTCATGTGGTATATGCGCCACGATGAACCTTATGTTCTCCTTGCATGCATCAAGGTACCACTGATGCAAATTCCGCATATGTGTTGGCAGTTTATGCAGCTGCTCTTTGCTGACCAAGTCGGCCCCGTAGACAAGTTGAGGAACTATATCAGCAGTGGGTACTGCAGCATCTGTTGCAGACATCAATTCCTCCACGGTAACGTCACAGGCAGCCGCTAGCTTTGCAGCTTCTTCCATATCGAAACCACCATGTTCCTGGTACACTTGGGAACATTAAACACTTTGAGTGGTGGGATCGATTGTTTGGGCTGATCTCCGAGGAGGGGAACTTCCTTTCTTTTTTTCCTTTTGTCGTTTCCTTGGCCTTGAGGGGTGCAGTTGTTGAACTTGACTTCTTCTCGGCTGCACTTCTAGCTGATGATTTGCTCGTGGTAGCAATATCCTTCTTCTTAGCCTTGTCATCCTTCTTCTTAGCATTTTTATTCTCCCTCTTGTCATCAATTACCCTCGCAAGGTGGCGTGTATAGTCATCCTTCTTCTCGTGTAAGTCATATTGCGATGGTGTGTTCAGAAAAGAAGTAGCATATGCTATTTGCTTCTCAGTGTATGGCTCTGGCGCTGGAGGTTTTGGCTTATGAAAATGATCATAGTTGTGTTTCGCAACAGCGGCCGCATTTTCCTCGACAGTAAGATCCCAAGGACGGGGAGGAACCTTTGGTACTTTTGGGAGGGGCGACATCTTGCGGATAGGACTCTTGAAACGCTTCCGGTAGGGTGCATTCCGAGTCTTAGTGGGCGGAGGCGGCGGCGCTGGAGATGGAGATGGACTACGATGTCGTGGTCGACGTCGTACCCATGGGGTGATGGTGGCGACATGTGATCGGTAGGAGGAGGTGATGGTGGCCTGCGATCATCCTGGAGGAGGTGATGGTGACCCGCCGACGATCGGTACTAGGGGCTACCCGCCGGCAACGATGTTCTTCTTTTTCCTGAGAATGATTTCTCCCAACACCTCTCTCGAGTGTAAGCCCCCATCACCTCCAGGGATTTCGAGCTCCAATGTCTCCCACGACGGTACAACTGAATCCACCCCGACACGAGCATAGCCATCTGGAATCTCATTGCCATGCCATGTTGCCGGCTCACCTTCTGCAGTAAGACATAGCCGACCGCCACCTTAATGGACATGTTCCTGAACACCACAAGGAGATCACAAGGTGTTTGCTCCTTCATTCCATCCACGTGGTCGCCAGGACCGCCATCTATCATCCGTGTAGTAGGGGCCTCCGAGTCGGCCACGCTCGTCTCATCGCTGAGATATGCCGCAGTATTATCTGGCGGCGCTGTCCTTTTAGTTCATTTATCTCCCGCTGCTGCTGCTGAATCTCCCGCTGCTGCTGGTCAAGTTGGCGTTGGAACTCGGCCATCCGGTCATTCTGCACCTCCAGCTCGCGTTTAGCTCGTCGGCTTTATAAGTCTCCGCGTCACGGAAACCCAAGCGACCACGGAACACTAGGGCCGAAGCCTCTTGTTCGTCCTCCCTTCTCAGGATTACCGAGGACAAGCGCAAGTCTTTCTCTCTATCGGGAACAAACTTTAGTTTTCCCGCCTTTATTTCCGTCGTCACTTTAATCCATTCTTCCCCGGGTACCCTAACCCTGCTGTCACTTTCAACAATGTTCCCTGTCTTCATATCATACTCACAACCATGCGAGGAACCAATTTCGAGCCCTAATGTCCCATCCTTCTCGCGTGGGTTCCGGAGTGATCCCATTCCGCTCCATCTCAGCCTCTTGTGCATCCCACTTAGGAATGGCTACTTCGTAGCCCCCTCGCCCCGTATGATGGTGATATTTCTTCTCGCTTGCATTCTTCTTGTTTATTTTGGACAGGTTCACAGCCTCCTCTGATTCTTTGTACTTCACAAATTCTTCCCAATTATGCTCCTGCTTCGCTAGTAGTTTTCGAATACTGGAGGCTTCTTCTCGGCCTTATAAGCTTTCCATAACCGGTTCTTGTACGCTCGGAAAAGTTCCCCCATCTTCTTAAGAGCCCATTTCTTCACTAGCGCCCTCTGCTTGGCATTCTCAGAGTCCGATCCCAAATTTGGCAAAGTGAAATGTGACATGAGGTCGTCAAAAAGTGTTCTTGTACCTATCGGCAACCTGATCTTCGGACACATTCTTGTCTTCTCTAACAGTGATCGGGATATGATCTCTAACCACAACTCCGCACTGATTCTTAAATGTCACTCTCACTCGCGGGTGCCACAGGTTGGCCTTCGGTGATATAGCTTCAATGTTGAAGTGGTCTTTTTGCCCAGTCTCTTTGCCGGGCCTCGTTTCTCCAACTTATCTTCGGAGGCCTAAGAGAATAAAAATCAGTTAATTTATATACATATGTACATATAGAATTCCATTAATGCCTCAACTGATCATATACCTCGTCATTACCGGTGCCGTCGGCTTCTCCATCACCGGAGCCGCCGGCTTCTCCATGATCACCGGAGCCGCCGGCTTCTCCATGATCACCGGAGCCGGCTTCTCCATCACCATCGCGGATTATGTTCTCGAAAATGTCTTCCTGTTCGAAGTCCCGTTCGAATGGATCCATTGTTTCTGCAAAAAATTAAATCGATAAGTACATGTTCTAACCCTAACCCTAATCAAACACTAAGCTAACCCTAACCCTAGATAACCAAACACTAACCTAACCCTAACACTAATCGGCGTCGGTGGTTTTCGCGAGAGGGAGAGAGAGGTGTTTGCGAGAGGGACAGGGCCGGTGGCGGCGAGTGTTGTTCGCGAGAGGGAGAGGGGTGTCGGCGAGTGTTCGCGTCGGTTGTTCGCGAGAGGGAGAGGGGTGTCGGCGAGTGTTCGCGAGATGGAGAGGGGTGTCGGCGAGTGTTGTTCGCGAGAGGGAGAGGGGTGTCGGCGAGTGTTCGCGTCGGTTGTTCGCGAGAGGGAGAGGGGTGTCGGCGAGTGTTCGTGTCGGTTGTTCGCGAGAGGGAGAGGGGTGTCGGCTAGTGTTCGCGAGATGGAGAGGGGTGTCGGCGAGTGTTCGCGAGAGGGAGAGCGGTGTTGGCGAGTGTTGTTCGCGAGAGTGTTTGCGTCGATTGTTTACAAACTAACTAATATAAAATTTAAATTAATACAAAATTTAATCTAACTAATTACAAGATTTGAATTAATACAAAATTTAAACTAAGCAACTACAAAATTCGAATGAACTATGTACACAAATTTAAACTAACTAACTAATACTAAATTTAATCTAAATACTAACTAACTAATACTAACTAATAATAACTAACTAATAATAACTAACTAATACTAACTAATACTAACTAATACTAACTAAACTAAACTAACTAACTTAATAAAAAAATTAATAAAAAACTTAAAGAAAAAAAAGGCCGGGGCATGGCGCCGGCCGGCACCGGCGGCCGCGCGCGCGGAGCGGCGGAGGGTGGCGGCTACCTGTGGCGCTGAGGGGGCGGCGGCGGCCGGGGTGCCCCAGGGGCGGCGGCGGCCGGAGTAGATCGAGGCCGCGCGCGCGAGGCGGCGCAGAGGGCGGAGGCGGCGCGCGCAGAGGCGGCGCAGAGGGCGGAGGCGGCGCAGACGGCGGGGGCGGCGAAGAGGCGGCGGCCGAGGCGAGAGAGGGGCCGGCTAATTTGGCAGGTGCGCCTCTAAGGGATGGCCTCCGGTGTCGCGGGGGCTCACCCGCGGGGTTAGGTATTTATCTAACTTTAGCGTGTCGAGCCACGGCCCGATAAAGGCCTTTTATCGCGGGTCGTGCCACCACCCGCGATAAAGGGGGCGGGCCGTGGCTCGACCCGCGACGGGGGGGGTGGGAGGAGGCGGCTGATCCGCGCCATGTGCATCCAACGGCTCCGGCCGTTTGAATCCAACGGCCTGGAGCCGTTGGACGCGGATCAGCCCCTGGAGCTGTTTTTTTCTGTTTTAAAAATAAACCCTGCTTTATCTATTTTAACTTAATAAAACTATTATTTCAATAACTTTTAAATGGTAACTCAAATAGAAAAGTTTTATATATGAAAATTGATCAGAAAAATCCAATGAACATGAATATGACATCCATATAACTATTTGCATCTCGCATCATATCAAACCTTTCACCGCTTCCACGTGCCTCGCCCCGCCGACGCCGGCGTGCGACGTGTAGCCACCGCTTACACGTGCCATGCCCCGCGCGCTATATAGAGCGACGAGTGCGGGCGCAACCACACGTCGTCACCGCCTCCGCTCATTCATCTCCGGGATGCCTCCACGTCGTCGAGGGGCGTCCGGTTTCCGTGGCGTTCGAGTGCGTCCGAGCGGTAGGTTCACCGCCGAGATACGCGCCGGTGGCTTCCGCTCACCCTCGGCACGTACAACACGGAGCTGGCGGCGCGCGCGCACGATGCGGCGGCGTGGCGTGGGGCGGCAGGGCGCGACATGAACTTCCCGGATGTTGAATCGCTAGAGGAGGCGGAGTTCCTCGCGCCACCGCCGTCCTCATCGACGACGAGGACCGGCACCGCCAGGTGCAGCGCAGATCGCCATCGCCGAGCGCGACGAGCAGTTGATGCGCCTGGAGGGCGCAGTCCCCAACGATGTCGACAACACCGACGCGTTCTTTGCTAACCTTAGGGCACAACGCAGGTCCAACAGCGCCACCGTCGGGCCGCCGCGTTCGAGCTCGAGAACCCGAATACAACTTGGACCGAAACACCCGGTGGGATGACATTTGGACGGAGACAACCTCCGACGACGAGTAGAGACTAGACTAGTAATTTATCTATTTTATTGTAATTTCAATAAAGTCGTTGTCGGTTCTATTAGTTTAAATTTAGTTTATAAAGTCGTTGTCGGTTGTTTTTGTTCAATAAAGTGGTTGACACGAAATTTATTACGATTGAACTGAAATTAAAGTACAGAGCTCAACTGAAAAATAAGATACATGCCAGATTCGAATGTTGGAGCCATTCAATCATAGTCGTGCCTAGTCCTATAATAGTCGCCACTGTAGTCATCATAGTCGCCGACGTCATCGTCGCTAGCATCGGGGTCGCGGTGTCGAACCTCGGCGGATGACCACGCGTGGGCTGGGATTGAGGGTAGCGCAGCGGGGCCACGATAGGCCATGACGCTCTGGAGAGTCCGGCCGCGCCACCACATCCGACGGCCGGCCTCGTTGAAGTTCGAAGGAGGCGGGCCGCCCTCCTCGTACCTGGCAACCGCCCTCTCACGCCGATTGATGAAGAAGCTGTCCCAAGTCGGGCTGTAGTCGGGATGCCACTGGGATTCCTCCGCTGCTCAGGCGTGAGCTCAAAATAGTAGTGGTTCGTGATGGCCATCTCGCGTGGCACACCCACAGGGATAGGAGGGACCGGCCTCCGACGCTCAGCAACCAGCCGGTCGAGACGCGGTAGCCGGCGGGCAGGGGTAGTTCGAGCAAAGCGCCTCCGCCTCCCGGGTGTTAGACATATGATGGAAGCCATGGGAGAGAGTGATGAGGTTTGCAGATATGAGTCCAAGCCTACATATATAGTGGAAAAATGGCGGGAATGCGGGAAGAAAATAGGCGGGAACGAAGTGGCGCGCGAAACTTTCATCCCGGGTGGAGGCTCAAACCGGGACAAAAGACTGGGGAGGCTTATCTAGGAGGGCCTTATCCGGGGGGATGATGTGCGGGTAACCTTTTGTCACGGTTGGTGGCTGCAACCGGGACTAAAGCTGTCGGCAGGATAAGGAAGCGTGGGTGGACGCACTGCTCGATGAGATAAAGCATGTAGCGCACGACGCCCTGTCGAAGGAACAAGACAAAGTAGAAGCGGTGCCGTGCCTATAAAAGGAGCATCAATACGCCAAGCAGATCAACAAGCCAAGCACAGTTTCATTCCCATGGATAAAGGAAAGGGTTGGGCTGCGCAGCTTCTCGAAGATGTCGGTGCACACGCGCCTACGGCATCTTCGGAAGCTGCTCCGGAAAATTTCCGCAAGCCCGTGAAAGAATACATTATATGAAAGAATACTCCGTCTCCTCTAATGTGTTGGGGAAAGGGTTCTCATTATTACATAAATGTAGAGATTGTCTTGGGAACTATATATGAAGAATACATTATTACATCGCCATCTAGTGTTGTGATCTTCTACGCCGTAGCCATGGAGAATCTTCATCATTTAGTAAGATGCTTGGGTCAATTTTCACCGTGAAGGGCGGAATTTCTTTAAACTTATTATAATCTTCTGACATGTATGTCTTCTCATCCACCCACGATGTTTCTTTTCCCCGAAAGAACTATGTGGCGCTTTTCCTCGGTTGATGTATTCTTTGTTGATTTCTTTTTCTTGATTTGCTAGACATGTCCTTCACGTAGAAAACTTGAGCCACCTCGCTGGCTAGGACAAATGGCTCGTCCAGGTACGCAAGATTGTTGGGATCCACTGTTATCATACCGTACTTATCGTCAATATGTATACCGCTGAGCTTCACCCATTTGCACCGAAACAAAGGGACCTTAAAAGTGGGACCATAGTCAAGTTCCCTTATCTCCTTGATGCGCGTAGATGTACACGTCCGTTGGGAACCCCAAGAGGAAGGTGTGATGCGCACAGCAGCAAGTTTTCCCTCAGAAAGAAACCAAGGTTATCGAACCAGTAGGAGCCAAGAAGCACGTGAAGGTTGTTGGTGGAGGAATGTAGTGCGGCGCAACAAAACCAGCGCCAACGTGGAACCCGCACAACACAATCAAAGTACTTTGCCCCAACGTAACATGAGGTTGTCAATCTCACCGGCTTGTTGAAAACAAAGGATTAAGCGTATCGAGTGGAAGATGGTGGTTGTTTGCAAAGAACAAAAAAGCAAGAGAATGTATTCAGATGTAAAAGAATGGACCGGGGTCCACAGTTCACTAGTGGTGTCTCTCCAATAAGATAACTAACATGCTGGGTGAACAAATTACAGGTGAGCAATTGACAAATAAAGATTCAATACATATCAACGATGATTACTATGTGATTTAATCAGGGCATTACGACAAAGTACATAGACCGCTATCCAGCATGCATCTATGCCTAAATAATCCACCTTCAGGTTATCATCCGAACCCCTTCCGGTATTAAGTTGCAAACAACAGATAATTGCATTAAGTATGGTGCGTAATGTAATCAACACAAATATCCTTAGACAAAGCATCAATGTTTTATCCCTAGTAGCAACAACACATCCACAACCTTAGAACCTACTGTCACGATCCCGATTTAATGGAGGCATGAACCCACTATCGAGCATAATTACTCCTCTTGGAGTTACAAGTATCAACTTGGCCAGAGCCTCTACTAGCAACGGAGAGCATGCAAGAACATAAACAACACATATATGATAGATTGATAATCAACTTAACATAGTATTCTCTATTCATCTGATCTCACCAAACACAACATGTAGCATTACAAATAGATGATCTTGATCATGTTAGGCAGCTCACAAGATCTATAACAATGAAAGCACAAGCGGAGAAGACAACCATCTAGCTACTGCTATGGACCCATAGTCCAAGGATGAACTACTCACGCATCAATCCGAGGCGGGCATGATGATGTAGAGCCCCTCCGTGATGATTCCCCTCTTACAGGTGCCGGAGGCGATCTCCTCGAATCCCCCGAGATGGGATTCGCGGCGGCGGCCTCAGTAATGTTTTCGTATCGTGGCTCCCGCAGAGGGTTTCGCGACGAGGCTATTTGTAGGCGGAAGGGTAGGCCGGCGGACGCGAGGCGCCGACACAACAGGCCACGCGCCCGGCACGTGCCGCGCCGTCCCGGTGTCTGGCCCCTCGTGGCCCCACCTCGTCTCCTTTCGGTCTCTCCGGAAGCTTCTGCAAAATAGGACCCGGGCGTTGATTTCGTCCATTCCGAGAATATTTCCTTACTAGAATTTCTGAAACCAAAAACAGCAAGTAAAAACAGCAATCGGCACTTCGGCATCTTGTTAATAGGTTAGTGCCGGAAAATGTAAAATAACGCTGTAAAGTATGTGTAAAACACTCAAGTATTGTAATAAAAGTAGCATGGAACATAAGAAATTATAGATACGTTTGAGACGTATCAAGCATCCCCTAAGCTTAGTTTCTACTCGTCCTCGAGTAGGTAAACAATAACACAAATAATTTCTGAAGTGACATGCTACCAACATAATCTTGATCAACATTATTGTAAAGCATATAAGATGAATGGAGTGATCTGAACAAAAGATTGCTAACAAAGATAATGACTAAACAAATGAATCATATAGCAAAACTTTTCATGAATAATACTTTCAAGACAAGTATCAATAAGACTTGCATAAGAGCTAACTCATAAGCAATAAATTATAAGTAGAATGCATTGAAGCAACACAAAGGATGATTAAGTTTCAGCAATTGCTTTCAACTTGTAACATGTATATCTCATGGATATTTATCAACATAGAGTAATATAACAGGTGCAATAAGTAAACATTTAAGAATCAATGCACACAGTTAACACAAGTGTTTGCTTCTAAGATAGAAAGGAATGGGTAAACTGACTCAACAATAAAGTAAAAGATTGGCCATTCGCAGAGGGAAGCATTGATTACTATTTTTGTGCTAGAGCTTTTGTTTTGAAAACATAGAAACAATTTTGTCAACGGTAGTAATAATTCATATGTGCTATGCATAATACTTCCTACAAGTTGCATGCCTCATGCATAGAGTACCAATAGTGCTCGCACCTTGTCCTACTATCTCGGAAAACACGGATTCTCATCGCATAACATATGCTTCAACCAAGTGTCACAAAGGGGTACCTCTATGCCGCTTGTACAAGTGTCTAAGGAGAAAGCACGCATTGGATTTCTCGCTTTTGATTATTCTCAACTTAGACATCCATACCGGGACAACATAGACAACAGATAATGGACTCCTCTTTTAATGCTTAAGCATTCAACAATAGTTAATATTCTCATAAGAGATTGAGGTTGTATGTCCAAACTGAAACTTCCACCATGATACATGGCTTTAGTTAGCGGCCCAATGTTCTTCTCTAATCATATGCATACTCAAACCATTTGATCATGAAATTCACTACTTCAGACAAGACGAACATGCATAGCATCTCACATGATATCCAACAAAGATAAAGTTGATGGCGTCCCCAGAAAACATGGTTACCGCTCAACAAGCAACTTATAAAAATTAAGACACATAACTACATATTCATCACCACAATAGTTTTTAAGCTATTTGTCCCATGAGCTATATATTGTAAAGGTAGAGGAATGAAATTTAAAGGTAGCACTCAAGTAATTTACTTTGGAATGGCAGGAAATACCACATAATAGGTAGATATGGTGGACACAAATGGCATGGAGTTTGGCTCAAGGTGTTTGGATGCACGAGAAGCATTTCCTCTCAGTACAAGGTTTGGGCTAGCAAGGTTGTTTGAAGCAAACACAAGTATGAACAGTACAGCAAAACTCACATAAGAACATATTGCAAGCATTATAAGGCTCTACACTGTCTTCCTTGTTGTTCAAACACTTTACCCGAAAATATCTAGACTTAGAGAGATCAATCATGCAAACCAAATTAAACAAGCTCTACAGTAGTTCTTCATTAATAGATTAAACTACATGATGCAAGAGCTTAAACATGATCTATGAGAGCTCAAACAATTGCCAAATTGCCAAACCATATGCATCATTTTCCAATTCCAACCATATAGCAATTTAACGAAGCAATAAGCTTTCGCCATGAACATTAAAGCACAATTAAGAACACAAGTGTTCCATAAGAAAAAGCGGAGCGTAATATCTCCAATATAAGAATGGCGAGATCCAACTTATTCAAACAAAAATAAAAATAAAAACAAACCGACGCTCCAAGTAAAGAACATAAGGATGTGACGGATTAAAAATATAGTTTCACTAGAAGTGACCTGATAATGTTGTCGATGAAGAAGGGGATGCCTTGGGCATCCCCAAGCTTAGATGCTTGAGTCTTCTTAAAACATGCAGGGATGAACCACCGGGGCATCCCCAAGCTTAGACCTTTCACTCTTCTTGATCATAGTATATCATCCTCTTCTCTTGACCCTTGAAAACTTCCTTCACACAAACTTCAAGCAAACTCATGAGAGGGTTAGTTCATAACCAAAATTCATATATTCAGAGGTGACACAATCATTTTTAAAACTTCTGGACATTGCACAAAGCTTCTGAAAGTTAATGGAACAAAGAAACTCATTCAACATAGCAAAAGCGGCAATGCGAAATAAAAGACAGAATCTGTCAAAAACAGAACAGTGCGTAAAGATGCTTCTGGACTGGGCACTTAACTTGCTCAAATGGAAAAACTCAAAACTAATGAAAGTTGCGTACATATCTGAGGATCACGCTCGTAATTTTTCAGATTTTTTAGATTTTTTTACAGAGACTTATGCCAGAATTCGTGACAGACAGCAATGCTGTTTCTGCGCAGCGATCCCAAATATAACATCAACTTTAGCATAGAAACTTTACTTGGCACAAAAACATGATAAGGAGAGGTTGCTACAGTAGTAAACAACTTCCAAGACTCAACAAAGCAAAAATTGCTGTAGTAAAATAAACACATGGGTTATCTCCCAAGAAGTGCTTTTTTTTAACGCCTTTCAGCTAGGCGCAGAAAGTGCAAATCAAGTAACATCAAGAGATGGAGCATCAACATCATAGCTTGTTCTAATAATAGAATCAAAAGGCAACTTCATTCTCTTTCTAGGGAAGTGTTACATACCTTTCTTGAGAGGAAATTGATATTTAATATTACCTTCCTTCATATCAATAACAGCACCAACGGTTCGAAGAAAAGGTCTTCCCAACACAATAGGACAAGATGCATTGTATTCGATATCCAAGACAACAAAATCAACGGGGACAAGGTTATTGTTAACCGTAATGCGCACATTATCAATCCTCCTCAAAGGTTTCTTTTTAACATTATCAGCAAGATTAACATCCAAATAACAATTCTTCAATGGTGGCAAGTCAAGCATATCATAAATCTTTTTAGGCATAACAGAAATACTTGCACCAAGATCACATAAAGCACTACACTTAAAATCATTGAATTTCATTTTAATGATGGGCTCCCAACCATCTTCTAACTTCCTAGGAATAGAAGCTTCAAGTTTTAATTTCTCTTCCCGAGCTTTAATGAGAGCATTTGTAATGTGTTTTGTAAAGGCTAAATTTATAGCACTAGCATTGGGACTTCTAGCAAGTTTTTGTAAGAACTTTATAACTTCAGTAATATGACAATCATCAAAGTCTAAACCATTATGTTCTACAGCAATGGAATCATTGTCACCAATATTTTGAAAAATTTCAGCAGTTTTATCACAAGCAGTTTCAGCAGTTTCGGGCAATTTTGTACGCTTTGCACTAGGAGTAGAAACATTGCCAACACCTATTATTCTACCATTAATAGTAGGAGGTGCAGCAACATGTGAAGAATCAACATTACTAGTGGTGGTAATAGTCCATACTTTAGCTACATTATTCTCTTTAGCAAGTTTTTCTTTTTCTTCTCTATCCCACCTAGCATGCAATTCAGCCAACAATCTAATATTATCATTAATTCTAACATGGATGGCATTTGTTTTATCAAACCTAGCATCTTCAACTTTCTCAGGCATAACTTTCAATTTTAAAAGATCAACATCGAGAGCAAGACTATCAACCTTAGAAGCAAGAATATCAATTTTATCAAGCTTTTCTTCAACAATTTTATTGAAAGCAGTTTGTGTACTAATAAATTTTTTAAGCATCACTTCAAGACCAGAGGGTACACTCTTATTATTATTGTAAGAATTACCATAAGAATTACCATAACCATTACTATTATTAGAAGGATATGGCCTAAAGTTGTTGTTACCATAATTATTCCTATAAGCATTGTTGTTGAAATTATTGCTCTTAATGAAATTCACATCAACATTTTCTTCTTGAGCAACCAATGAAGCTAAAGGAACATTATTAGGATCAATATGAGATCTACCATTTGCAAGCATAGACATAATAGCATCAATCTTATCACCCAAAGAAGAGGTTTCTTCAACAGAATTTACCTTCTTACCTTGAGGAGTTCTTTCAGTGTGCCATTCAGAGTAATTGATCATCATGTCATCAAGTAATATAGTTGCGGTGCCCAGAGTGATGGACATAAAAGTACCTCCAGCAGCTGAATCCAATAGGTTCCTTGAGGAAAAAATCAATCCTGCATAAAAGGTTTGGATGATCATCCAAGTAGTCAGTCCATGGGTTGGGCAATCCTTTACCAAAGATTTCATTCTCTCCCATGCTTGAGCAACATGTTCATTATCAAATTGTTTAAAGTTCATTATGCTACTTCTCAAAGATATAATCTTAGCAGGAGGATAATATTTACTAATAAAAACATCTTTACACTTAGTCCATGAATCAATACTATTTTTAGGCAAAGATAGCAACCAATCTTTAGCTCTTCCTCTTAATGAGAAAGGAAACAATTTCAGTTTTATAATATCACCATGTATATCCTTATACTTTTGCATTTCACAAAGTTCAACAAAATTATTAAGATGGGCAGCAGCATCATCAGTACTAACACCAGAAAATTGCTCTCTCATAACAAGATTCAGTAAAGCAGGTTTAATTTCATAGAATTCTGCTGTAGTAGCAGGTGGAGCAATAGGAGTACATATAAAATCATTATTATTTGTGCTAGTGAAGTCACACAACTTAGTATTCTCAGGAGTACCCATTATAACAGTAGTAAAAGTAACTAAGTAAATAAAGTAAAGACAAGTAACTAATTTTTTTGTGTTTTTGATATAAAGAACAAGACAGAATAAAGTAAAGCTAGCAACTAATTTTTTTGTGTTTTGTTTAAGTGCAGCAAACAAAGTAGTAAATAAAATAAAGCAAGACAAAAAGTAAAGAGATTAGTGGAGAGACCCCTTGCAGCGTGTCTTGATCTCCGGCAACGGCGCCAAAAAGAGCTTGATGCGCGTAGATGTACACGTCCGTTGGGAACCCCAAGAGGAATGTGTGATGCGCACAGCAAGTTTTCCCTCAAAAGAAACCAAGGTTATCGAACCAGAGGGAGCCAAGAAGCACGTGAAGGTTGTTGGTGGAGGAATGTAGTGCGGCGCAACACCAGTGAAACCAGCGCCAACGTGGAACCTGCACAACACAATCAAAGTACTTTGCCCCAACGTAACAGTGAGGATGTCAATCTCACCGGCTTGCTGAAACAAAGGATTAAGCGTATCGAGTGGAAGATGGTGGTTGTTTGCAAAGAACAGTAAAAGTAGTAGAATGTATTCAGATGTAAAAGAATGGACCGGGGTCCACAGTTCACTAGTGGTGTCTCTCCAATAAGATAACTAACATGTTGGGTGAACAAATTACAGGTGAGCAATTGACAAATAAAGATTCAATACATATCAACGATGATTACTATGTGATTTAATCAGGGCATTACGACAAAGTACATAGACCGCTATCCAAGATGCATCTATGCCTAAATAATCCACCTTCAGGTTATCATCCGAACCCCTTCCAGTATTAAGTTGCGAACAGATAATTGCATTAAGTATGGTGCGTAATGTAATCAACACAAATATCCTTAGACAAAGCATCAATGTTTTATCCCTAGTAGCAACAAGACATCCACAACCTTAGAACCTACTGTCACGATCCCAGATTTAATGGAGGCATGAACCCACTATCGAGAATAATTACTCCCTCTTGGAGTTACAAGTATCAACTTGGCCAGAGCCTCTACTAGCAACGGAGAGCATGCAAGAACATAAACAACACATATATGATAGATTGATAATCAACTTAACATAGTATTCTCTATTCATCGGATCTCACCAAACACAACATGTAGCATTACAAATAGATGATCTTGATCATGTTAGGCAGCTCACAAGATCTATAACAATGAAAGCACAAGCGGAGAAGACAACCATCTAGCTACTGCTATGGACCCATAGTCCAAGGATGAACTACTCACGCATCAATCCGGAGGCGGGCATGATGATGTAGAGCCCCTCCGGTGATGATTCCCCTCTCCGGCAGGTGCCGGAGGCGATCTCCCGAATCCCCCGAGATGGGATCGGCGGCGGCCTCTCAGAATGTTTTTCGTATCGTGGCTCTCTGATGGGGTTCGCGACGGAGGCTATTTGTAGGCGGAAGGGTAGGTCGGGGACGCGAGGCGCCGACACACAGGGCCGCGCGGCCCAGGCCCGCCGCCCAGGCCGGCCCGCCCTGGTGTTTGGCCCTCGTGGCCCCACCTCGTCTCCCTTTCGTCTTCGGAAGCTTCGTGCAAAATAGGACCCCGGGCGTTGATTTCTTCCAATTCCGAGAATATTTCCTTACTAGAATTTCTGAAACCAAAAACAGCGAAAAACAAGAACGGCACTTCGGCATCTTGTTAATAGGTTAGTGCCGGAAAATGTAAAATAACGCTGTAAAGTATGTGTAAAACACTCAAGTATTGTAATAAAAGTAGCATGGAACATAAGAAATTATAGATACGTTTGAGACGTATCACCCTCTATGTATCCATAATATGTGGTGGTCTGCCCATTCTCGTCTTTTGCATCGAAGCGGACACCGCTGTTTTGGTTGGTGCTCTTTTTATCTTGGTCGATCGTGTAAAATGTCTTCCCATTTATCTCGTACCCTTGGAATGTACATATGTTTGAAGATGGCCAACAAGTACAGCTGCTCCACACAGATGGGTCATTAATGAGATGTCTTTGCAACCAACTGCCGAAGGTATTCATGTGTTCACGTGTAATCAAGGACTCGGGCCCGGGTTTATTTATCGTAAAGCATTCTTATGTTTCTCGATGTACGGAGCCACCAAGATGGAATTGTATAGAACTGTGTAGTGTGCTTGATTGAAAGAAATCTTGTCCCTGCACACCCTTGATTTCCTTCCTAGTGTGCCTTTTCCAGTCAGCCTCCCCTCATACCGAGATTCAGGAACACCAATCGGCTTAAGGTCAGGAAGAAATTCAACACAAAACTCAATGACCTCCTCAGTTCCATAGCCCTTTGAGATACTTCCTTCCGGCCTAGCTCGGTTATGAACATATTTCTTTAAGACTCCCATGAACCTCTCGAAGGGGAACATATTGTGTAGAAATACAGGACCGAGAATTCTAATCTCTTCAACTAGGTGAACGAGGAGGTGCGTCATAATATTGAAGAAGGATGGTGGGAACAACAACTCGAAGCTGACAAGACATTCGACCACATCTTCCTGTAATCCTGACAAAGTTTCTGGATCCATTACCTTCCGAGAAATTGCGTTGAGGAATGCACATATCTTCACAATGGCTAGTCGAACATTTTCTCCTCAATGCAACCCAGCAATTGTGTGTCATAAGCGTGACAGTCATAGGACTTCAGGTTCTGGAATGTTTCTCCGTCATATTTACTATCCCCTTTATATTCGACGAGAAACCAGACGGAACCTTGATACTGAATAGGGCTTCAAAAAAGATCTCCTTCTCTTGTTTCGTAAGAGCGTAGCTGGCAGCCCTACAAACGCCCTGGATGATTGCCGTTTGTCCTTTATGACGTTCCTGGTCCTCCCGTGCTTCTGCTGTATCTTTTGTCTTTCCATACACGTCAGAAAACCTAGAATATTCACACAAAGATTCTTGGTCAGGTGCATCACGTCGATTGCAGAGCGGACTTCCAGGACTTTCCAATATTCTAACTCCCAAAAAATAGATTTCTTCTTCCACATGGGCGCGTCCGCGGTCGTCTTTCGGAACAGGTCGACTGCCTGGACCCTTTCCAAAGATAACATTTAAATCCTTGACCATGTCAAATATATCAGCACCACTACGGGGGATAGGCTTCGGACGCGGTCTGCCTCGCCATCGAAATGCTTGCCTTTTTCCTTAAGGGATGCTTTGCGGAAGGAAACGACGATTGAACGGTACACAACTTTTCTGCTTTTTCCAAATATTTACTTTCAGTCTCGTCTAAACAGTGTGTGCATGCATTGTATCTTTATTCGTCTGTCCTGAAATGTGAGAGCAGGCCAATCATTGATGGTTACGAATAGCAACGCTCGTAGGTCAAATTCTTGCTCGGTGTGCTCATCCCACACACGTACACCTGGTTTGGCCCACAACTCCAAAAGTTCATCGACTAATGGCCTTAGGTACACGTCAATGTCGTTGCCCGGTTGCTTTGGGCCTTGGATAAGCACTGCATCATAATGAACTTCCGCTTCATGCACAACCAAGGAGGAAGGTTGTAGATACATAGAGTCACGGGCCAGGTGCTGTGACTGCAGCTCTGCTCCCCAAAAGGATTCATGCCATCTGTACTTAGACCAAAGTATAAGTTCCTTGCCTCACCTGCAAAATCCGGGAACTCTCTCCCAATGTTTCTCCACTGCCGACCATCAGCGGGGTGCCTCAACATCACGTTTTTCTTACGTTCTTCCATGTGCCATCGCAATAACTGGGCATGCTCTTTGTTTCTGAAAAAACGTTTCAACTCTGGTATTATTGGAGCATACCACATCACCTTCGCAGAACCCTCTTCCTGGGTGGCTCGCCCTCAACATCACCAGGGTCATCTTTTCTGATCTTATATACAATGCACCACATATCGGACATTTATTCAAATTCTCGTACTTCTCACCGCGGTAGAGGATACAATCATTAATGCATGCATGTATCTTCGCACATCTAATCCTAGAGGGCGACAAGCTTCTTTGCTTCATATGTACTGACGGGCAATTCATTATTTCTTGGAAACAGCTTTTTTAATATTATCATCAATTTCTCAAATCCCGAGTCAGTCACACCGACCTCTGCCTTCCATTTCAGCAATTCCAATATGCTACCCAGCTTTCTATGCCCATCTTCACAACCTGGGTACAACAATTTGTGGTGGTCCTCTAACATCTTGTCGAATGCAACCTCTCCTTATCCGTGCCACAGTCTCTTCTTGCATCAGAAATGGCCCGACGAAGATCATCATCAACAGGATCATCCGATGCCTATTCTTCACCTCCTTCTTCTTCATTGTCGTCCATTGCGGTATCATCGCATTCAGAGAACATAGATCGGTACTGGTCATCATTATCTTCTTCTTCATCGCCGTCTTCCATCATAACCCCTTCTTCTCCGTGCTTGGTCCAAATATTATAGCTGGACATGAATCCAAACCGAAGCAGGTGGCTCTTAATGTCTCTTGAGCAAGAGTAATCCTTCTCGTTCTTACATTTTAGACATGGACAAGCACATAAAACCTTGCTTCGACTTGTTGGCCTCGGCCACAAGCAGGAAAGAATTCACGCCCTCTCGAAAGCGGGCACATCGGTTACCGTACATCCATGGATGACTCATCTGCATCATAAGTACAATTATATATGTATGATGCAATCACCTTTCTAAAATTAGTATTGTACGGACTATGTATATATATATACGAGAAAATAGTGGCTAACCTTTTAGGATCAAAAAGAGGAGAAATATTATCAAATAAAATCAAGTGGCATCCCTCTTACAAGCATTCCATCAAACACCTCTTGCACACAGAAAAAAATAAGCTAGCATACACCTCCACCTTCACCACCAAGGAAAAAATAAGTTGGGGGGGGGGCTGGCTGCGTGTCTATATATAGCCATGGCCCTTTGGTCGCGGGCTGTATTACGACCCGCGACAAAAGGGGTGCCGACAGGAAGCCCCAGCACTCAGACACCTTTTGTCGCGGGTCGAGATACGGCCCGCGACAAAAGGGCGCGACAAAAGGCCCTGCCCGCTCCACATGGTTTCTGGGCGACGTGGCCATGCCATTTGTCGCGGGTGCAGGCGCGCCCGCGACAAAAGGCTCCCACGAAAGCCCTGTTTTCCACTAGTGCGCCTGGGGTCTCTCGACGTGAAGAAGGGCACCGACCCTACCTCTCTCTAGTGTTGCTTCACCATGGAAGGCCCATGTGCTCGTTTAATAGAAACTAGCTGGGTGGCCCGCGCATTTGCGCGGCTAGGCTATGCATATCATGATATTTAATTCTCCCTTCGGCCCCATTTACTTGTTGCATACCATAAGGTTGATTGGCCTTGCTTTGTCTCTGCTCTGCATCAAGTAATTTGGACCAGAGGTAGTACTATTGTTCACTCGATTATTTGGTTCTAAGAGACCATAGTTTAGTGTATTGGGTTGTGGCTAAGGCCCTTTTTTGGAAGAATAATAGACTAATGTTATTAGATCTTCATGTGTCATTCTAATATTAAACTTTCCTCCATGTCATCTATCTTTGAACTAATTATTTTGAACTAATTATATATGAGTAATTATAAATAAACAAATGTCTCATATTTAAATAATGTATTCTCTCTTCTCCAGTGTCAATGGTCGCAAAGTAATTCTGTTTTTAATTTTGCAATATCATGACTTTATATGTTTGCACATATCGTCATCTTAACTCGTAATATTGTCTTGGGCGCTTGATCTTCTAGTGAAATTAATTATTAGTTCGTATTCTTTGCTAATTTCTAAAAATCTATCCTTTACTCGATTTCATTATATCATGTGCTTTCTTATTGTACCAACATTTTGTCGTATGACCCTGTGTACAAATGCCTCAGTTTCTTGGTTCCAACCTTAAGTATTTTAACTATTGAACTGGTTTTCTTCTTAAAATGCATGATATATTCACTTTCGCATGTAAAGCACGTCAACATCCTATTGTCCATTCATCCTACATGGTTCATCGTGAATATGTCATACCACCATGAATGTCAACTTATGCACGTCTTTCCTCGTTTTGTCGAGACCAAGTGTATAGATACCTCAAATCAACAATTGCGAGACGATTGTTCTAGATGATTCAGTTTCATGTTTTGTTTCTAAAATTGAATTTCTTGTATAAATGTAATCAATATTTTGTAGTATATTATAATGTATTCCTAATTTGGAGTATTTACTGATTTCATATGGAGTCTGTGGAAAACTAATTGCAATATTTGTTCAATTAACAAATCAAATTTCAAGTATAAATAAAATCATTTGCTTTATCTGCCTTATTAGAGTCTATCCGCAGTAGAATTTTAAAATAGTATTGAAACTATATTATGAACCTAAATTTGCATCGGGTAGAACATGCAGCCATGAGGTGAGATTTTCTTAGGCAATAGATGTCTTGTGCTAACAATTAGGCATCATACATGCATGTTATTTTCGTTCTAGTACATTAAGTGTATTCTGTTTTCGGAACTGAGCCTAGCTCAATTTGTTAGAGGAGAGCATCATGTACTTGTATTTTAGCTTATATACTACTACCTGGAATAGCTTATTAATGATTTTCACTTGCCTTAGCTACTATCGGAGATGGAAGCATATTTTAAACAGTAGGCTCAAAGAGCCCGACTTTGAATTAACAAAGCCATCAACCGGCCAGGAAAACAACACAGCTCCAACAACACACACCGACACCGCTGGGGTTACCAGCTTACAATACAAGCACATATCCGAGCGAAAACGGCACCCAAAAACAACAGCAAACGACTACCAACTAAGATAAACTTGAAAACTTGAGGTCTTCGTCTCGAGCAAATGAAGAGCGAAGGGTGTCGCCGGCAGACCGTCACCGGAATCCCTACCAGCCGACTACACACGAGCAACAGCCGGGCGCAAGTGACCATGGAACGAGAAGCAAGAGAACGCCGAGGTCTCAAAAGCAACGCCTCCAAGAAGGGGAACGACACCAAGGTGACGCCGTTGCTCGACCCAACAAGGGCCAAGGTTTTCACCTAGAGACATCCGACCATGAAGGGGCAGCGCCGAGGCTCAACGAAGACGCCTCCAAGGAGGAAAATGGCGCCCAAGAGCGTCACCGTCATCGGCTCCGGACAAACCAGCCATGGCTTTCGCCCGAGCCGTCGACAACCACCCAACAACAACCACTCCACGAGTGGGGACTGCATCGACATTCGGGAGCACTCGCCGTGATACGACCACGACACCGGAGGAGCCCTGAGAGATCAGCAAACAGGGACCTTTTCCTCGCAGGACCGGGGCGGTCAGGCAGGGCCAAGAAGAGGTTGGGACAGCGATGTCGCTCAGGTGGCGCCGGTGAGAATTGTCATGGGAGAAAGAAGGGCGGGACCGTGGGAGCCCCTGCTCCCATCCCGGCGGCGGCGGGTCACCCTAGACAGCGCCGGCACAAACCCTTCTTCCCAATCCACCCAAACCGACACACATCGAAGACAACCGCGCCGCCAAACCTCGCTGGACTCCGCCACAACACCACCGCCGGTCCCCACCAGCCGGACCAACCTCCCATCAGCGCCAGGACGAACCTGCAGGCCTTGGTGGCCTCTCCAGCCGCGGCCAAGTCACCCCGTCCAGATCCGAGGACAAAGGGCCGCCTCCAGATCCGCCGTCGAGGAGGCTCGAGCCACCGCCGGCGCCCACGGCCAGTCCGGCCAGCCACCGCCCCCCTGGGCACACACATGTAGCACTGGAAAGGAGGCCCCTTTCCGCCGCGACCTCCCGGGTCGCCGGAGCCACGAGCACCTCCTCACCGCCGCCTCAACATGCGACCGGCCGCCCCTGGCGCAGCTCGCCGGCCACCGCCACGCCAGGCCCCGCCGACCGTCGCCGATCTGCACTGCCGCCAAAGGAGGACGCCGTCCCGCGCCGGTCCTCCTCGCGCCAGGTAGTGGAAGGGCCCGCCGGCACCGCGCGGGCTTTGCCCGGCGGCGCACGCCGGCGGCGGCCGGGGGTGGGGAGAGGGAGAGGAGGTGGAGGCTGAGATCTAGGTTTCCGCCCCCAGGTCGCGCGGGGCGACCAAGGAGCGGGGGGAGAGCCAGTTGGACGTGTTCTCGATGGAAGCATATTGAAAGCACATACCGTTGATCATCCTTTTCTCGCGATCCCTCGTATATATTGGCTACCTATATTAACTCAAATATTAGAATTGTGCTTCAAGGAGGCATAGCACCATGGCGACCGAAGTCTTTCGTCAACAATTCCTGATTATTTATTTTCTTCAGTCCACTATCTCTCTTGCTGCAGGCCAGCGTTGGGAGAAGAATCATCTACACCATTCATTTTTAGAAGATGATCAACGCAGTAATTGCATACATCTAGCTGTTGATGCGGTCGGGTTGTTCTTCCTCCAATTCACGTTGATGCACTGATGCAGTCATGCAGGTACTTGCGACAACAGCTCGAGCGACGAACGTTGGTGTGTAGTTGCTGATGCCTATGCCTTGGGTCGTATTTCTTCAGTTCATGTTGATGCATGTGCTCTCGACAACAGCTCGGGCGGTGGCCATTGGTGCGGCGATTGCGCTTGACCAGCATGTTTCGGCATCATGCCGAGCAGATCGTGACTGCCACCAACGCAGTACGCCAGAGGGAATCGGAGTCAATCTCTTATGCGCCTGATACTTTAACGCTATACCGTGATCGAGCAGATGAGAAATGAGATCGGAGATCAATTAGATACATGGATGTAGAGTCGCTCCAGAACAACCTGGCCGTCCGGCCGCGATGGCGATTAAATACGGCGGTCGATGGATGGCTGCGGCTGCTCCCAAGGATAGCAGGGCAAACTGAGATGCAATCGCTAGCTTGCGATACGCCGACTTTGTCCTTGAATAGGAAACCTAGACCACTGGATAGCTCGCTCCAGAACCACCGAGCCGGCCGGCCGCCATGCCCACCAAAGACGACGACCTCTGGATGGCTGCGACTGGATTGCAGGGTCGATGAGCCGCTGCTCGATGTACCCTCAGTAGCTGCCGTTGGCGCTGCTCGATGTTCCTGACCATCATTGCTGGTCCTGAGGTGGGACGGCGGCACCGTCGCGTGTCTTCTGGTGGTCGATGTGGAGGCGGCGGATTTGATGTGTGATCGATCTCCTTGGAAGTTCTATATGTCCCAGGCCTGACCTAACACGGCAACCAACCGACATGGCGTTGCTATACATATCTGACCCAACACGGCAACAAACGGACTTAGCATTGATCCGAAAAAAAACTGACTCTTGACGTTGATATACCGATTTATTTGATCGGGCTGTAAATCTAAACCGTATTAAGCCGCTACATGAAAAGGGTTTGAGTCGGTTATGCGTTTCGATGATATTTAGGCGCTGGTCAGTTTAAAGACGAAGTCACCACAGCGTGCCAGGAATCCCACTGAATGAATATTCCGCCTTTATGAGACAGATGTCAAACCTGGGGTTTGAACTCTGGTGGGTTGGGGGTACAACCACCCTCCTAACCACCCAACCTCAGGTTGGTTCTCGATCGGGCTGTAAATCTAAACCGTATTAAGCCGCTACGTGAAAAGTGTTTGAGTCGGTTATGCGTTTCGATCGGCCAGATATTTAGGCGCTGGTCAGTTTAAAGAAAATTTCAGGTTAGGCCAGGATACATTGAACTGGTCGTTTCTAGTACGTGCTGGTCCGGATATATCTAATCTGTTTTTTTTTTTCTAACGATGATGGATTTTGTACGCTGCCTATTTTTTTTTTGTGTGTGCGATCTATCTAACTCCGTTGGTTTTGCGTTCTCTAATCTCCACCATTGGTTGTCTTGTACTTTAATTATATAATAGATAGATAGATTCTACTAGATTCGTTAGAACGTGAACATTTATAATGGTTTTAGGTTGTAATCTAAAACGTGAGCCTTGTGTTATTTAGATTTTCTATAGCTGCAAGTTTTATTAATCCTAGTTCTTTAACTTTTTTTACGTGAGTGCATATAAACTCCACTTTTGACTCCAATTTGGCAAGAATCTAATTGAACTTTAATGTTCCAACCTCACTCAACGATATTTCAAATGCATATTTTTAAATTCAAGCATAACATAACATCCAAATGCATGAATAAAGCTTGATAAACATCATCATGGCATACAAAAGTTCACATATACTACTACACATAGCAAACATAAACTTCTAGCTGAAACCGATAAACTTAGGCCATACACTCTACTTCTTCTCCTCGTACCAATCTAGCCACCTCGTTTAATCCTCCGAATAGCGACATCTATCTAGACTCCCTATTCCCTAACCGAGATGGCACCGATTGGCCGGTTTGGAGCTTGGAGTTAAGTTAGGGATTGGGAGGCCGCAATGTGTGTTTTCCCTCTATTGAACAAAGTTGATCGAGCGTGGTAAATGGTGTGGGAGCTCCTATATGTCACCTAATGCGGCACCGATGGCCGACCGCACACCCCTCATTTCGCTTTTGGATCCGGCTCATCTATCTCGGCTGTTTTTCAGCCTGGTTTTATCGGTTTTTTCAGCTTGCTTTCATGATTTCCTATCTAGTTTTGATAGTTTTTTCTGTCTGTTTTTTTTTTGTTTTAAAAAATTGTCCGCATATTTTTCAAATTTTGAGTTTTTGAAAAGTTTAAACAGTTTTGAAATTTCAGCATTTTTAAAATTATGAACCTTTTCAATTCCTGAACATTTTTTAAAAAAATTAATTTTAAATCTTAATAGTTTATAGTTTGAAACATTTTCAAAATCTTATTATACTAAAAATCCAAACACCTTGAAAATCTGAACAGTTTTAAAAATCTGTAGGTTTTAATAGAATCACAACTATTTTTAAAGATAAATAGTAAAGAAAAAAAGAGAAAAACAAAAACAAAAACAAAAATACAAAAGAAATAAAACAAAACATGCTATATGGGCCAGGCCCACACTCGCGGGGGTTGTGTGCTTGGTAACCGCTGACCTAGTCGGCATACAAGATTTACCTAGGCTACCCGCACGTGCTAGGCCGGCCAGTGATGCTACACGTACGGACGGTTTGTTACAAAAATTTCTTACGGACTGGAAATGCTACACAGTGCGCAGCCTAGAAATCAGATTGTGGCCTGAATTTTCAGCGCAGATAAAAATTTCAACCAACCTAAGTACTACACGTCAGTCCGTAGGCTTTCAGTAGCTTGCCCATTCCGTAAGTCCAGCATGTCAGCATATAGGATGTGGCACTGATTTTTCATCAACAACTCACCTAAGCCCACTAGTACGTCCAGGCTCATTTTTTCTTTCTTCCTCCTCACAGCGTGACGGTTCGACAAATACATAGCTCTGGTTAAGATGCTGCTCTCTGGTCGACAGAAATCAGCTCTCGTTAAAAAAAATCGTTGAAAACTTTGAGGGCAAAGCTTTCACGCATGAGCATGTGGTGATGCAGATTAAGCAAGATGCCATGGAATATAGGGAATTTTTTGATCGGCAGCACAGAAGAAAAGAAGAATAGTCTCAGAGTTGGAGCCCCCCCACCCTTGGACGTCCTTAAGGTGAATGTTGATGGTAGCTTCAACGCGGGAAGCACACATGGTGGCTAGGACTTTATCGTACGTGATTCAGAGGGCGATGTCTGTTTAGAAGGAGCGGGTCGGCTGGATCACATCCAAGACGCCCTTCATTTGGAGGCAGAAGTATGCATTTAGCCCCTGACTATGGCTCAACAATGGGGAATATTGAAGATTGAAGTGGAAACAGATGCCCAAATACTGGTTCAAGCTATTCAGTCTGATGAGTATGATTTAGCACCAAATGGAGTTTTTTTGTGAGATAAAGGCTCTATTTTCTTTTTTTCGCAAGTGGGCTCTATTTTCTTAAATTTTAGTTCATTTTCTATTTCATATTGCCCGCGGGCGTGTAATAAGATTGCTGACGCTACTATGGCATGAAGATGGTCCATGAACCTCAAGCTGTTTGGCCGGGTTGGGTTCCTACCTTCGTCCATGATTTGGTTTCTCGCGATACTGCAGCACCTGGTTAATGGAAATCCTATTGCAGCTTTAAAAAAATTCCTGGTTCCAAAAAGAAAATCCCTCAAAAAAGAGATTAAAGGGAGCTACCTAGTCCTTCACAGCATATCCGTATCACCAGTACGGTCGAGGATTGCGTAAATGGCGCCCCGTCCGCTTGTACCACCTCGTCAGGAACACGTAGGATGAGGTCATACGCGTGAAACCAGCACTCGGTTCATTCATCTATAGCTCCGGCGGCTGTAAGTGGCCGATGTTTGCTGGGAATCAATCGCACTGAGAGTGCGGGAGCAGTAGGAGGGGAATTTTGCAGCTGCGGCCGTGCATGCGCCTGGCGCCCTGGTTGTTTCCTAGTCCTTGTTAAATAACTTAACACAGACTAACCCATAATTCGTTTCTACGGTCTTCACTGCAAGTAGTATGTACAGAATTATCGGGGACATAAATTAATTTCCCCGAATTTCGATTAAGGAGCCCATGTTGCTTCTTCATCATTCACAAGCAAGTGCTGCTTTGTTGAAGTTGTTAGCTTGGTTAGTGATGTACAAGGCCACTGAACCATTTGCTAAATATCTACATCCCATCTTATAGGAACTAGTGGAATGCCCGTGCTTCGCCACGGCTCCCTACCTTATGCAGTCACAATATTACATGGATCTCTACTTTATGTAGTTTCACAAATATTACAAGTGTAAATGATGCGCAAAAACATTTAAGTACATAAAAATAATCACATAATATTTAAAATATCATAAGATCATATCACATAATTTAGTGTAATAATTATAAAAGGCAACGAGACCGACATATTATTTCTTATATTATTTATTAAATCCATGCTCTCTTGATCGTGAATAACATATGCTCGCACAACATCCTGTATGTTATTTTCAATGTCATTAGCAAGGTACTTGAGTTTGTGTATCAAAAATCTCTTTGTGAACTCGTAGCCATCCTGCACAATCAATCTATCGAGTTAGCATGAAGTTTTATTTTCATAAAAATATAAGAATGTGAACATAAAGTACTCCCGGTGCAAATTGGATGAACAAATCATTTATCACATGAAAGCATAAAAGAAAATACTAAGTAACCAAACAATTTTTTGCAAATAAATGAAAAATATTATTATCTCTTGGTCATTAGGATGATAATACTTTTTTTTGTAATGATAACCACAGAAAACCACATGTCAGTGCTTGTTGGTATTGGAGTACTGAGAAAAGTCGGACAATCCAGCTTTCTTCCTCACCCAAATTTCTCCAATTTTAATTTTAAAATAACAAACTTTTCCCAATTTCACATTCTCCCGACACCACCGCATGGGTTACTCATGCCGCCTGTGGCCACACACGCCGCCAAGGTCACTCGCTGTTTGGCGCCCGTCCACGGCTAGCTCTCTCACGTCCATCCCATCCTCCGGCGCCGAGCCACTCACCGTCGGCCTCCACACCCCCCGGCGCACGGTTTCGACTGCCGGCCTCCCTGCCATTCGGCGGACGGTTCAGGCTGCCGACCTCCCCGCCCTCCGGAGCTAAACCACTCCTCCATCAGCCGCACGGTTGTTACTCCGCCGTTGAAGAGTTGCCCGTGCTTTCCTTTGGTTCCCACGTGGGCCCACTATTACTATTTTTGGAAATATTCCTTTACCACAAATGGATAGTTTGGGTGACATGACTATAAGCAAAAACAAGGTCGACCTCGATGTAGTTCTGTCCAGGATAGAATGGAAAATTAATATGGCATGAACCAGAATCATTCAATAGATCAGTTTGAACCGTAAAATTGGTTTATAATACACAAACTTTACCATTCATTTTTCTCCGCTCTTTCCCATTCTCATGGCACAACAAAAAAATTCATATGATAGAAATTTATTTTTGACATTGCCATATTTTTTATATGATACGAAATTAATTTCTGATATTACCCATAAAAATGGTACAGAATTCTAACACGATTTACACATATGGAGATTAAACAAAAGTTTTATTCAGAACAAACCATCCATTGACATTTGGATCTGAAGCATTTGTTCTTGAGATTCCCTTCAACAAAAAAAATCTGTTTGAACAAGAACGATTGGCTCAATAAATATAATAGAGTATATGAACAAGAATTTTCTGCAACATGAAGTAGATAAATAAGATGCATGGACCAACGTGAGCCCTCTCCACGTCAGAAATTTACATCAGGCTACAATCATGTTCCACGGTCACAGGTTATCATGAATATATCACAGATTCTGCATATATTAACAAACAAGCAAAACAGATTTTGGGGGATCCAAGATCCATGAATACATCGGTAATAAAAACAGGAAAATACAGAATCCAAAAGCAATTATAGAACAAATAAATAGATCGGAGACTTCAGGGGAGAGAAAAAAAATCGGATCTGCAATCTCAATAAATCAAACATCTCCGACTAATTACTTACATAAGCTAAGCAAGATCACCACATGATCTGAACGGTGAAGTATCCAAAGACATGACAGAAGTCAACAAAGCAGTAATAGGATCACCACTTCGTATGTCAAAAAACCTGAACGCGGTGCCGTTGGATGGAGGCGTGGCCCGCTGGTTGCCGGCCTGAGGCGCTGGGAAACAAAAAAATTTACAGCAGTCAGGAAAGCAGCATCTAACACTCATGTACGTGCTAGCAAGCAGCATCAATAGCAATTAGCAGCCGCGGCATACACAAGAAAGCACACGCGCTCATTCTGAGATAAAATAAGACGAAGCGGAAACACACCTTTGCAATTGGCAGGCAAACACGCGTGCTAGCAGTCAGCAGCAGTAAACACACAAGCCAAATCTATGTCTCCAGCTATTCTCATCTCTTTTCTCAATTTCTCTTGCGCACGGCAAATGAGGCGTACGTGGTAGACCACACGCCATGGTCACTGCTTAACCCTCGATCTACTCCCTCCCTCCTCCATCCAAAGAGCCGAAAAAATTCAGTCGCCCCGTTCATCCTACCGGCGGCCGCGACATGCACGCACCATGGGAAAGCCGACTCGCACTGCTACACCTTCCAGATTTGCGCCTGGCAGTCCCACCCATCGGTGCGGCGATGCCACGCCACCAGAGTCGGAAACGATGGGTTGCCATGATGATATGCGTGTGGTAAATTGAGTCAAACTGTGATAACTCCATCAAGGTAGTTGTTCCTATTATCAAGATAAGATAAGATAAGATGGTTGGCTATTTTTGAGGAGTGCGGACCGGGTGGTTTGAGGGAGGAAATATGAATTGAGGAAGTGGGGATATTATTGTCCATCCTGAAAATGTGACACCAGGCATTCACCAGTTTGCTCTTAATAGTAGAGATCTGTACTTTGAAACACCTTAGTGATTTGATTCAAACATCACCCGCCAAGCTACCACACCTAACACTATCACTAGCATTTGGAGTGGCATGTCCTCGTATGGAACCCTCGATAATACCAGATAGGTCCATATTGCCAATTAGTCACTATATACACATCTATACTCGAGGGAGTGTTTCTTTCTTTCTTTTAACACAGCTGAAGTGTGCTATTGAAAAATCGGTAGAATCGTATATATTATTAGTCAGTGTATGCCGAGATGAATCTATGGATCAGATGTAGGATAGAGCAGATGTAGGATAGAGCGTCAACTAATTTTATGGGAATTGTAGGCATTGGGAAAAATCTAGTTGGTATGCAAGTGGCCAAATGGCGTAGCTAGTCTACATGCATGGGATTGGTTGAGTTCTGCACAACGGCGTTGCATGGTAGGCCTATTTGGAGAGCAAATGTGTTGGCAATTTGGCAGTTGCAATTGTTTGGAGGAAGCACCTCCGCCTGGTGATGCGCCTCACCTTTCCTGCCATTCCAGCTCTGCCGCTCCTTGCCTTCGAGCCGCATCTCTTTGCGACTTTGCCCTCCGGTGGCCAGTGATGTCCATAGTAATGAAGGTTCGCTTCCAAACGAGGAAGCACCAAAACTGCTCTTCACGGGAGTATAGGATCTGACTGGAGGAAGGCCAGCACTTTCACTGCCTTCTCGCCCATTGCTTCCACTTCGTTGGACTTGGATTGCGCTTTTTGCCTGCCAGATCCAGCGCTTCCAAGTTCAACTTGGCAACGGTATTCGGCACATAATGGGTTTGACGCTTCTCGGCCTACAGCTACGGGGACTCACAACGATTGTCCAGGGCTTTGTTCCAAGATCAATCACGTCCTCTTTTGTGACCCTAGCGATCTCATTCTCTGACTTGTAGGCGTCCGTGAGCTTGTGTATGATCCTTTCCTACAAAGTTATGAACACTAATCACTGTTCAGTGGTTTTTGCCGAGCAAAGGTTTGTAACAAGTGTCAAGCTTAAAACTAACAGTACAAGTCTAAGTTTAATAAGCATGGAGCTCAAAACTTAAAGCAGGCATCTAGGCTTAACATTCTGCAACTTAGAATTGTTAGATCCCTTGGATCGACTAGGCTAGATATCAATGTGGTAGTAACAACTATATAATGAATCTATCTATCACGATCTGTTGAAATTGAGAGAGATGCCACATAGATGACAGACAAAGGAGTACCTTCTCCTTTGCTCGAACATCCGGTCGAACCGGCCATGGTGAAAGGCAATGGCGACGGCAGGGAGTGGGCGAGGTGTTGGTGGTAGGGTATGTCGGTGGGGTGTACGGCGCACGACGAACCTCATGTTGCGTGCCGCCCGCCCCCAACCCGTAGCAAGACAGGGATCCGCCAACCATAGTGGGTTGGGCACCCCCGATCAAGACGCAGGTCAAAGGGGCCCGGTGGGCCGTTGGGCCCACATGGGAAAGATATCAACCTAACAAGAATAACGTACATAACAAAGCATGATGTTATTATTTCAATTTCACAAAATGAATATTGTATGAGAGGTAAACCTCAAGCTTTCCTCAGCAACCTATCTAATATTGCAAAACAATATTCTAGCAACTATACTCCAATCAACTAACAATACCACCCATCTTATAATTATTAATTTCGCTACTGAAGGTGATGTTTTGGCATTTTGAAATGCATCTTTGATACATTTTGAAATGTCAAAAAATCCAAACGAAAAATTCACGTGTACATCTTCATATGCTACGTGCACACAAATTCTTTCAATGAAAAATCGATTTGTCACTTGGGCTGTGTGAAAAAAGGAAAAAAATTGATGCTAAAAATAAGGCTTTTGTGAGACATGTTTTATCTTTTTACATCAACCACAAAAAATATATGTTTTTCACGAAAATGTATGAAAGCACAAAGATTGTCCAGATGTGCATGTGAATTTTATTGTTGGAATGTTCTTATAATTATAAATAATTTTTTCGGTTGGAGGGAGCAAATGCATCCGGGAGCCGAATTCAATTTCCGCTACTGAAAGGTACTACTTAAATCATTTCAGAAGATGTTAACACAGTTAAATTGGGGATATGAGAGGATACACAACTATTAAATTAAAACAATGATAAAAGAATCATGTAAGAAAGCTTGCAGGCTAACACACTATATGCAAGTAAGCTAGACCATGGTTCTTGAGAAATATCAAACACCAAGGATTCAACCAGCGAAGAGTTTAAACATGGAATACCGAAAACATGAACTTCTGGACTAATTCAATTTATGAACCTCCTGGCGGCACAGGAGAGAAACCTAGCTCCCCACCGCCCCAACCCCTCTCTCCATCACCACCCCGTCGCCCCTGGAGGCCGCCCGCCAGAAAAGGCCTCGCTGCGCCGGTGATGGGAGCAGCGGGAATCTGGTCTCGTGGCCCTCTTCGCATCAGGATGGAGGTCACTGTTATGTCGGGCTCCCTGGCTGCTCCACCGCGCACTTGTTCTAGGCCGCGCCGTGCCGCGTGGTAAGTGCGGTCTAAGATCTGTTGCGTGATCTCCCCTGCAGCTCCGGTGTCGTCCCCGTTGTGACCGACAATTATACACTTTTGGGGTAAATGAGGGGCTTAAAATTTTGGAAGGGACATAAGTGAGCCAAAAAAAAAATCCTAAGTTTGGCTCGTTTAAGGTTGAAAATGGTGGGAGTTTTTCAGAGGGTAAGTGGTCAAATGGTGAAAGACTATGTGAGAGATACCATATACTTCTAAATATCATTTTCAATAAACATGCTTTTTTTACGAAAAGAATGAACATGCTATTGTGGCCTCTATTTTAGGAATAATATGTTACAATGTTGATTCTCGATGCACTTTCATTGGTCATTACTTATATTATTGGCAGGATATAGTTATTAGATTTTATAACTTCATTGTTTTGACTGAAAATGTGTGTTAGATGGTACTTAAATTGGTTGCTTTACCTTCAATAATATGTTTTCTATTTTAGTTGAGTCTAGAGTACAGTCCGTTCTAGGAGGTTATGGAAATTGAAAGTGTCATTCAAAACTAAGATTTTATTGTGATTCTTTCTTTATGCAGTGGTGTAATTCTTTTGCTTCATGTGAGCAAAATAGGCATGCAGGTACATGATGTAGATTTTGTTTTCAACAGGAGACTATACACCAACCATTTTTTTACGTTATAATGTGGGATGCTATTCACTATGCTAATATTAATCATTCCACGGCTTGTCACGTATATCTAGATCACGGTTACGTGGTAATTCTCTTGGTTTGCAGGAATAGGAAAATATTTCGTTTATATGGCTTTGAATCTATGACTTGATTTTTGATAATAACAAAGTTGTATCATTTTCTGATGGCTGTCCTAGAGACGTCTGTTTGGTTGCTAACTAAACAATGGATGGGATAGGATGGTCTAATTTTCTCTCGTGTTTGGTTGCAGCTCAGGTGGATTGTTTGGCCACCAGGAGGCAGGGGCGGAGACAGGGGGGCGAGCAGGGGCTAGACCCCCCCCCCCCCCCCCCCCCCCCCCCTATTCCCCGCTCATTGCGGGAGGGAATCGCTCCCGCCTGAAGCAGCGGACGGGGTGGGCCGGCCCATTAGCGGCGGCAGAGTGTTTTTTTCCCAGGTTTTCTTCCGTTTTAGGCAGTTTTTCTCTGGTTTGCTCTGGTTTTTCTTCTGGTTTTCGGTTTTCTGTGGCTTTCCGATATTTCTGTCCAGTTTTTTAAAACTTTTTTAAATCTTGAATTTTCAACTTTTTCAAAAAAATTAAATCCGAACATTTTTCATTTTTTGAACTTTATTGAATTTTGAACAGTTTTTAATTTGAACATTTTTCATATTAGAACAATTTTTAGATCTGAACATTTTTTAAATTTGAACATTTTTAGATTCAAATATTTATAAAGTTTGCATCTTTTTTGAACATTTTTTAAATTCGAACATTTTTCAGATTTGAACATTTTTTTAATTAGAACATTTTCTAATTTGAACAATTTTTAAATTTGAACATTTTAAAATCCAAACTTTTTCCAAATATGAACTTTTTTGGATTTAAACATTTTTAAAATCAAACTGAAACATGAAAAGAGAGAAAGCAACAGTATATTTATTGGGCCGCATTTGAAACGGCCCAAGCAGGATGCCTTGAGCGGAGCCACCATCGCTCCCGCTAGAAGCGATGTATAGGAGCTCCCCCCAACGATCGGCCCCGCTCAACGTTTCCAGGACATAGTATATGGGCTAATGGCCATAGATATAAGTGTTTAACCTGAAAGTCAATGTTTAATCTGTATTTCTATACGCATCAAGCCCAACAGGCAAAAGAAGAGCCCATCTATACATGCCATCATCGATCGTAGGGAGGCAGGAAGCCTTGATTCACTCTCGTCTGTTTCCTTCGGCCCTGTGATTGATCGATCTAGCTGCAAAAATGCTACTTATGTCGTACCCTAAAGAAACACCTTCTACGGCGGCGCCGCTCGCAGCCTCGCTGCTCCTGCTCGCAAGATGGGGGTCAGGCGCTAGATCAAGACCACACGGGCGCAAGACGTTTCCAGCATCCTATCCGCGCTTTTGATCCTGCAGGTCGCGGCCATGAAGCTGCGTCCTCCAGTCCTTTGTCCAAGCACTCAATTTATAGGTACATTGATCTACACATACACTACCACTGGCTTTGTTTTGATGGATCACGGCCTAGTAGTTCACTTAATTAGTACAAACCTTGTAGTAAGACGATGGATCTTAAGGGTAATATTTCACAAGCTATTCACTTTGTTAAGTCAGTATTAGATTCAGCCTAACTGTTAAATGTGCGCCAGCTAATAATGCAATAAAAATACTGTCTCCTTTGATAATATGATTTGCAGAAGATGTTTGGTTAAAGATTTGAGTTTATTCTACTCCCTCTCAGCTGTTTCTGGGGCGCTATATCATAGTGAATACCAACATGGGGATTTTTCATTCAATTAGCCTCCAAATACAGAGAAATAGACATTCCTCACATGGAACTACTCAAACATATCGAGTAAATTTTTTTACTATATGTCAAATGCTTTGTGAAAAAAATTATTGGCTCTAACCCGCCCCCTATGTCCGAATCCTGGCTCCGCCCCTGCCAGGAGGGAATACACTCTGAAAATGATGGACCAACTAGTCAGCCAGAATTGGCTCGATCGACCATCGGCCGGTCGGTCCTAAATTTTTTTTTTGCAGGTAGTCCTAATCTCTTTCCTAATCTTTATCTCTCCTATGTATATTCTCCATCTTAACATCTGACCCGGCATTAAAATCCATCACGCTCCACACCGACCTCCTCTCCACGTTCCATCAGGCCCCACGCTCGGACCTCATAGGCCGACGATGTAGCTTATCTCCTCTGCACTAGGCCTCCCTCCCAACGGTTGGCATCTGGAGCCATGGTCTCCCTGCAACCCTGCCTCGATTTGGCCGCTAGGGACAACCCCAATGAAGTGCTCCTGGCTGCGAGCCACCCCGTCAAAAATTAGCTGCCGCCACCCAGACCAACAATGCGATCCATGCACTGAGGAAGACAATTTCACAAGAGACTCAGAGTTCTTCCACTTTTATATGGTTAAACACATTTTAAGCATTTGCTGTTAACCAATATAAACTAGACACCTCTCATCCCATTCACCTTACATCCTTGAAACCAAACAAAAAAGGGATCACCCCTAAATCTGGATCATCCCATCCACATAATAAGGATTGTCTCATCCCATCCTTTTGACTCTTTGAGGGGTAAGGTATCTCATTCATTCATAACAACGTGATCATGATTACAATCATGGTTCAGAGATCTGTTGATATGTTCTGGGAATGTATTGTTCCAAAGGGTTCCAGATCCTAATCTGTTAACATAGTCAGCACAAGCATGTGCAACAGAATTTCGTTCTCTCTTAACAAACACACATTCCCATCCTAGGAAGTTGGAACTATTGTGAATAAAATCAGAGACAAAACCCCTCAGCTTCGACTGGCAATCATTCTTCCGATGGATTGAATTCACCAGCATCAAGCAATGCGATTAAAAAACGATTGGTTGTCTTGTCCAGTTCATCACCAGACGACATCCATCTAGTAGGGCGATGGCTTCATCCCATCCTTTTGATGCCTTGTGCCAAATGCACGCCTAGTGTATGAATTGGTTGCACTCGTGGACTATCATACAAGGCTCAAAAACACCAAGATAGCAGATGGAATCGACACCAAGAAGCTGGAGTGTGTTACACGGGGCCAACATGTATCAGTTGGGCCACATGCTTTTGTAGTAGTATGTGATGATGATGATGTTTTGTGTGGCATGTAAGTTTTATTTAGTAGGGTGGTTAGTTTTTTCGTGGCATATTACACTTTTAGATTAGGCTATTTTTTGTCAGTCTACATAACCTGTAATAAACTTGAGGTATATGTATCAATTGGTGCAGAGCTTGGAGATGGTGAAAGCTTTATTTTCTAAATCAAACACGAGTGAGAACTGAGTATCGCTATGTTGGCAAGACTTTCAACTGAGTATCTTCGATGAAAATATGCCACCAAAAGCTAGTGCTGGTTCCTCTAGTTTTTTTCTAAACAAACATCAGTGGTCCCTACGGTTCTAACGTTACCAGCTTTGAGTTGGACCAAAGCGATGGCATCTATAAAGCCAGTCAGTACCCATTTGGCCATTTGGCGGAACCCCGTGGATTATTAAAACAAATATGATTATGTTAACCAATGTTTCCTAGTCCTTGTTAAAAACATAACACATACTAGCCCAAAATTCGTTCCTACGTTCTTCACTGCGAGTATCTACAGAATAATCAGGGGGTACAAATTAATTTTCCAAGCTTGGATTAAGGATTCCCTAGTGCTTCTTTATCATGGGCAAGTGGTGCTTTGTTCAACTAGTTAGGTTGATGTACAGGGCTACCGTATGCTTCCATCTTATAAGAATATGCACTCTGAAAAACCTTGAGAGACTTGATTCAAACATCACCCACCAGGCTACCACACCTATTCACCTAACACCATCACTAGCGTTTATAGCAAAATTTCCTCCTATCTGATTCCTCATATATACCGGACACGTCCATATTGTCTATTGGTAATTAGTATACACGCTATATACACATCCGGAATCTAGGTGGCTTTGTAACACAGACAATGTGTGTGTTGTTGGAAATTCAGTAAAATATGTATAGACAGAGCAAGTACTATTAGACCGTGTATACCGAGATGAATTTATGTATCAGATGTAGGATCGAATGTCAACTAATTTTGTGCGAATTGTAGGCATTGGGAAAATGCTTGTTGGTGTGATATTGTCCGAATGGAGTTGGAGCATACACACATGTTAGAGCATCTCCACTCGTCGGCGATTTGCACAAAAATAACCCTTTTGTTAAACTATAGCACAGACTGATCCTCCGACGAAACTATTTCACCCATCTAACCCTTTTGTGTGGCGCCCCTCACATCGGCGCCACACATGCCTTTGTGGCGCCCGTCCTGCCGGCGCCACACACCTAGCCGACGTGGCGCCGTCGACGCTGCGCTGGCGCGCCGATCCGACGTGGCAGCATGTGTGCGCCCTCCCATCGGCGCCACACATGCACTTGTAATTGCCCAAAACATACTGTAAGACAAAGCGTATGGGACTTAGCCGTTTTCTCTATGTGGTGGATGACACGGCGCCACACTAGCATGTGTGGCGCATGCCACGGCGCCACACATCCACTTAAGTGTGGCGCCCGCGCCCCGCCCCACCGACCCTCTCTTCTCCCTCTTTCTCTCCTCCAACCGCCGCCGCCGTCTCTCCGCCGCCCCACCAAATCGTCCACGGATTGGACAGATCTGGCCGGCCAAATCCATCCCCATACAATCCTCAAGGTATTCCCCTTCGTTCCCCTTCGATTCATGCAAGATTTGCTCCGGTTTAATTCGATTTAGCCGTTTTGCCTAGATTGGAAATGTTGGTTGTGTTTTAACCATAGATTTGTATGCATGTGTTTGAACCATAGATTTGAACCATAGTTTTGTTGGAACCATAGATTGTATGCATGTGCTTGAACCATAGATGTTAAATTTTGCTAGATTGTATGCATTGTATCCAAAGATGTTTGAAATGGCTATGTATGTGTAGGAACCCTAGATATGTATGTATCCTAGATTTGTGGAGGAACCCTAGGCATCAAATTTCAGGAATGTGTATGTGAAGGAATAACTAATATGGTTTTCTATCCCTAGATATGAATGTATATGTATGTATTTGTGATGCCTTATTTGGATATATTCTCATGTATGTGTTGCTCATAATATGTTGTATTTGTGTAATATGTAGGATGGTGTGGCTCCTGGATCAAGAGTATGACAGGATCACCGGGCTTTTCATATGACGGAGAGGGGAACGGATCTTCAACCTTTGAAGATTCGGTACCATGGCACAGTTGATATGCCGTATGACGAGAGGTACACGGAGTTCATCCAGCCCACCGGTCTTCTCCCGTTCATCACGCTTGTAAGACGGGGGGGCTGAACATGAACGCCGCGGCACTCACCGCCCTTGTCGACCGGTGGAGGCCGGAGACGCACACCTTCCACTTGAGGGCCGGCGAGATGACCCTACTCTTCAGGATGTCTCAATGATACTTGGACTGCCTATTCAGGGCGAGCCACCTGTATGAACACAGCTTCTGATGGGGGCGCGAGCAGATGGCGAACCTTATTGGCATGGCTCCTCCGGCGCCAGAAAATCCAAAGGAGAGAGCTCCCGCCGGCGCACCTTCGGTTGGATACGGACTAACTTCGGAGAACTCCCGCCGGAAGGGGCCGAGTGTGACGCCCCTGAGCTCATGAGGATTCCAACGATCCCGCCGAGATCCGCATGATATCGATTCAGAGACGCCCTCCGACACGACGTGCGCGAAGAATCACACACGTGATGCCAGAGGAATTAACACGAGCGGTAACATTACAACAGGATTACAATAGAGCCCACAAGAAACATATATTACAACCACGACTCCAACGAGTCAAGATACAAATATACAATACAAAGATCCAAATCATACAAGATCAAATACGTCCAGTACGGACAAGATACAAATTGGACTAAGAGTCCGAAGATAACCAGCGGCCCATAACCCCGCTCGTGCCAAGCCAAGGGTAACCTTGCTAACGTCGTCATCTTGTACCTGTCAAAGTCGGGCCATCGGTTGCCGACAAAGGGAGGAAGCAAAAGAGAAAGGGGAAAAGGTGAGAGTAAGTACCAAGGAACGAACTCCGGCACGTACTTAGCGAGACTAGAAATGGCTATGCTCGCCGGGCGAGTATATATATATATCGCCTGGGCTATATGGTAGGTTTAGCGGCAGCAAAACTATAACCAATAGAGACACGCTACAACATCCGTCTACTCAGAGAAGATAAGAGAGCGCACAAGGTAACAGATAAATACTACACAAACATAACCCAGCCGATTACACATATCCCCTTCAACAAAGCGAAGAGGCAATGTAAGAGGCACTCAACGGTGGACAAGTTTTATTAGGTATCGGTTGTAGTAATGCTATATTACTAATCAATTTATTAGCAAATTATTATCAACAACATAAAGGTGTAAGTTGTTCTATGATCGAGCTATACAATTCCAAGTCGTCCATAACCGCGGACACGGCTTATCGATAAGATTTAACCCTGCAGGGTGCCCAAATGTAGCCACACGCACGCTCAACCCACTTGCGGTGGATATCACGACCGCACTCTCCTTCACTACAACAATGTCCAGGAAGCCACCTAACTAAGTTAACCTGTATCGAAGTCCGGCCATGCTCCGAAGCAGACTTAGATGTTTGCGTCTACGGCTTTCGGATGGAAACAGTGCCCGCAGGGTGAATCCATCTTCAGCAATACGTACCGTGCCTACGAGCGTGCAAGAGACAACGGGGTTACATGGCACAAGGCTTCCCCAAAAGTAACATCATATCATCTGACCACAAAGAAACAAGCTTGCACGCCCGAGAGAAGCAAACAAAACATTCAAACTAATTGTGGCCACTGGACAAAGCTGTAGATTCCGGCAGTGGTCGAGGGGAGACCCAGTAAGCATACCCACGTGTGGTTAGAGCGCTCAGTCTCGGAAGATAACAAGAACTCGGGTCCTAGGGGACATTAGCGAGTCAAAGTCCGATGCTTTCGCAAAGGGGCTCATGCCTCTGCTTACAATTTTAGTTGTTAACAATAAAGTAAAGTGTGAATATCTCCAACAACTGATATAGCATGTGATAACCTCCCAACAACCCAACATATCCCGATAAGAGATCGAGATAAACAACAGAGCCTAAACACGCCTACGACTCACAAGGCTCAAACATCAAGCAACGGCTATGGTTAAGGAATGATATATATAGGATTATTATGGTAAACAAGTGGAATAGGACACGTGACTCGATAAAGAAGCGCAACATAAGGATAGCAATGCGAGGGAGAGTAGGTGAAGAGAGAGGGCTCGCCTGTTAAAGCTTGCCGATGAACATCCGGAGAACTTGGCGTATCTCACCGCACCACTTCGTGATCCTATCCGGGAAGAAGCAAATGCTACAACAAACAACGGATGCACATCTTACTACTACGTCAAAAGAATCGGCATGATCATGATATGATATGCATGGCATGGCAAACATGATGCGATGCAACTTATCCATATTAAGCGGGATCAGAACCCCGAACAAACAATTATTAGGTTCGCGTTATTTATCTATCTCGCAAAATTAAATGTTGATTAGCATGACAATGATGCGCGTAGATGTACACGTCCGTTGGGAACCCCAAGAGGAAGGTATGATGCGCACAGTGGCAAGTTTCTAAGTAAGAAACCAAGGTTTAATCGGACCAAGAGGGAGTCAAGAAGCACGTTGAAGGTTGATGGTGGCGAAATGTGATGCGGCGCAACACCAGGGATTCCGGCGCCAACGTGGAACCTGCACAACACAACCAAAGTACTTTGCCCCAACGAAACAGTGAGGTTGTCAATCTCACCGGCTTGTCTGTAACAAAGGATTAACCGTATTGTGTGGAAGATGATTGTTTGCGAAGTAAACAGTAAAACAAGTATTGCAGTAGATTGTATGCGATGTAAAGAATAGGACCGGGTCCACAGCTCACTAGAGGTGTCTCTCCCATAAGATAAAAGCATGTTGGGTGAACAAATTACAGTCGAGCAATTGACAAATAGAAAAGGGCATAACAATGCATATACATGATATGATAAATATAGTGAGATTTAATTGGGCATTACGACAAAGTACATAGACCGCCATCCAACATGCATCTATGCCTAAAAAGTCCACCTTCTGTTATCATCCAACCCCTTCAGATTAAGTTGCAAGCAACAGACAATTGCATTAAGTATGGTGCGTAATGTAATCAACAACTACATCCTTAGACATAGCATCAATGTTTTATCCCTAGTGGCAACAGCACATCCACAACCTTAGAACTTTCATCAGTCCCAGATATCAATGGAGGCATGAACTCACTATCGAGCATAAATACTCCTCTTGGAGTTAAGAGCAAAAACTTGGCCAGAGCCTCGATCTACTAATAACGGAGAGCATGCAAGATCATAAACAACACATAAATAATAGATTGATAATCACCATAACATAGTATTCTCTATCCATCGGATCCCGACAAACACAACATATAGTATTACAGATAGATGATCTTGATCATGTTAGGCAGCTCAAGATCCAACAATGAAGCACAATTAGGAGAAGACGACCATCTAGCTACTGCTATGGACCCATAGTCCGGGGTGAACTACTCACTCATCACTCCGAGGCGATCATGGCGATGAAGAGTCCTCCGGGAGATGATTCCCCTCGGCCGGCCGAGGCGATCTCCGAATCCCCCCGAGATGGGATTCGCGGCGCTGCCTCCGAAGGTTTTCCATATCGTGGCTCTGATCGGGGTTTCGCGACAGAGGCTTTAAGTAGGCGAAAGAGCAGTAAAGAGGCGCACGAGGCCCACACCATAGGTCGGCGCGGCCAGGGCCCGGGCCGTGCCGCCCTGGTGTTTCCCCCTCGTGGCCCCACTTCGACTCTCCTTCGTCTTCGGAAGCTTCGTGCAAAAATAGGACCCCGGGCGTTGATTTCGTCCAATTCCGAGAATATTTCGTTACTAGGATTTCGAAACCAAAAACAGCAGAAACAGGAACGCTCTTCGGCATCTTGTTAATAGGTTAGTTCCAAAAATGCGTAAATACGACATATAATGTGTATAAAACATGTAGATATCATCAATAATGTAGCATGGAACATAAGAAATTATCGATACGTCTGAGACGTATCGCATCCCCAAGCTTAGTTCGTCGTCCCAGGGCAAACGATAACAAGGATAA
Source organism: Lolium multiflorum (assembly GCA_030979885.1). Lineage (NCBI taxonomy): Eukaryota > Viridiplantae > Streptophyta > Magnoliopsida > Poales > Poaceae > Lolium > Lolium multiflorum. Next base: position 89,758,639 of record CM061750.1, on the reverse strand, counting down.
TTTCTGGAGTGACATGCCATCATAATCTTGATCATACTATTGTAAACATATGTAATGAATGCAACGATCAAAACAATGGTAATGACATGAGTAAACAAATGAATCATAAAGCAAAGACTTTTCATGAATAGTACTTCAAGACAAGCATCAATAAGTCTTGCATAAGAGTTAACTCATAAAGCAATAAATCAAAGTAAAGGTATTGAAGCAACACAAAGGAAGATTAAGTTTCAGCGGTTGCTTTCAACTTATAACATGTATATCTCATGGATAGTGTCAATGTAAAGTAATATAACAAGTGCAATATGCAAGTATGTAAGAATCAATGCAAGTTCACACAAGTGTTTGCTTCTCAAGGTGGAGAGAGATAGGTAAACTGACTCAACAATAAAAGTAAAAGAAAGGTCCTTCAAAGAGGAAAGCATCGATTGCTATATTTGTGCTAGAGCTTTTATTTTGAAAACATGAAACAATTTTGTCAGGTAGTAATAAAGCATATGAGTTATGTAAATTATATCTTACAAGTTGCAAGTCTCATGCATAGTATACTAATAGTGCCCGCAACTTGTCCTACTTAGCTTGGACTACCGGATCATCGCAATACACATGTTTCAACCAAGTGTCACAAAGGGGTACCTCCATGCCGCATGTACAAAGATCTAAGGAGAAAGCTCGCATTTTGGATTTCTCGCTTTTGATTATTCTCAACTTAGACATCCATACCGGGACAACATGGACAACAGATAATGGACTCCTCTTAAATGCATAAGCATGTAGCAACAATTATTATTCTCATATGAGATTGAGGATATGTGTCCAAAACTGAAACTTCCACCATAATTCATGGCTTTAGTTAGCGGCCCAATGTTCTTCTCTAACAATATGCATGCTCCAACCATTAAGGTGGTAGATCTCTCTTACTTCAGACAAGACGGACATGCATAGCAACTCACGTGATATTCAACAAGGAATAGTTGATGGCGTCCCAGCATGGTTATCGCACAACAAGCAACTTAATAAGAGATAAAGTGCATAAGTACATATTCAATACCACAATAGTTTTTAAGGCTATTTTGTCCCATGAGCTATATATTGCAAAGGTGAATGATGGAATTTTAAAGGTAGCACTCAAGCAATTTACTTTGGAATGGCGGAGAAATACCATGTAGTAGGTAGGTATGGTGGACACGAATGGCATAGTGGTTGGCTCAAGGATTTTGGATGCATGAGAAGTATTCCCTCTCGATACAAGGTTTAGGCTAGCAAGGTTATTTGAAGCAAACTCAAGGATGAACCGGTGCAGCAAAACTCACATAAAAGACATATTGTAAACATTATAAGACTCTACACCGTCTTCCTTGTTGTTCAAAACTCAATACTAGAAATTATCTAGACCTTAGAGAGACCAAATATGCAAACCAAATTTTAGCAAGCTCTATGTATTTCTTCATTAATGGGTGCAAAGTATATGATGCAAGAGCTTAAACATGAGCACAACAATTGCAAAGTATCACATTATCCAAGACATTTTAGAATTACTACATGTAGCATTTCGATTCCAACCATATAACAATTTAACGAAGAAGTTTCAACATTTCTTGAATATTATAGTAAAGCCTAAGGACATATTTGTATGCAACAGCGGCGTGTCTCTCTCCACACAAATGCTGCTATCCATTTTATTCAAACAACAAAAACAAAAACAAAAAAGTAAAGAACACAAGAAATCGAATAAATATAGTATAAATAGAGGAACCCGATGATGTTGTCGAGGGGATGCCATGCATTAAACTTTTGAGTCTTCTTAAAATATGCAGAGATGAACCACGGGGAATCCCCAAGCTTAGAGCTTTCACCCTCTTGATCATAGTATATCATACTCCTCTCTTGACCCTTGAAAACTTCCTTCACACCAACTTCAAGCAAACTCATTAGAGGGTTAGTGCACAATTAATAATTCACATATTCAGAGGTGACACAATCATTCTTAACACTTATGCACATTGCACAAAGCTACTGGACATTAATGGATCGAAGGAATTCATCCAACATAGCAAATACGGCAATGCGAAATAAAAGGCAGAATCTGTCAAAACAGAACAGTCCGTAAAGACGAACCTGAAAGATGCACTAGACTTGCACAAATGGAAAAATCAAAACTAATGAAAGTTGCGTACATATCTGAGGATCACGCTCGTAAATTTGCAGATTTTTTCAATTTTCTACAGAGACTTATCCCAGAATTCGTGACAGACAGCAATGCTGTTTCTGCACGATCCCAAATATAACATCAACTTTAACATAGAAACTTTACTTGGCACAAAAACATGATAAGGAGAGGTTGCTACAGTAGTAAACAACTTCCAAGACTCAACAAAACAAAATTTCAGTAAAAACATGGGTTGTCTCCCATAAGCTTTTTTTTAACGCCTTTCAGCTAGGCTAAAGTGCAAATCAAGTAACATCAAGAGTGTAGAAGCATCAACATCATAACTTGTTCTAATAATAGAATCAAAAGGTAACTTCATTCTCTTTCTAGGGAAGTGCTCCATACCTTTCTTGAGAGGATATTGATATTTAATATTACCTTCCCTCATATCAATAACAGCACCAACGGTTCGAAGAAAAGGTCTTCCCAACACAATAGGACAAGATGCATTGCATTCGATATCCAAGACAACAAAATCAACGGGGACAAGGTTATTGTTAACCGTAATGCGCACATTATCAATCCTCCCCAAAGGTTTCTTTTTAACATTATCGGCAAGATTAACATCCAAATAACAATTCTTTAATGGTGGCAAGTCAAGCATATCATAAATCTTTTTAGGCATAACAGAAATACTTGCACCAAGATCATATAAAGCATTACATTCAAAGTCATTGAATTTCATTTTAATGATGGGCTCCCAACCATCTTCTAACTTTCTAGGAATAGAAGTTTCAAGTTTTAGTTTCTCTTCTCTAGCTTTTATGAGAGCATTTGTAATATGTTTTGTAAAGGCCAAATTTATAGCACTAGCATTAGGACTTTTAGCAAGTTTTTGTAAGAACTTTATAACTTCAGAGATGTGGCAATCATCAAAATCTAAATCATTATGAGCTACCAATGGGATCATTGTCCCCAAGGTTGGAAAAATTTCAGCAGCTTTATCAAGCAGGCTTGTAGCTTTAGCAATTTGAAGTGCTTTGTACGCTGCACTAGAGTAGAAACATTGCCAACACCAATTATTTTACCATTGATAGTAGGAGGTGCAGCAACATGTGAATCATTATCATTACTAGTGGTGGTAATAGTCCAAACTTTAGCTACATTATTCTCTTTAGCTAGTTTTTCATTTTCTTCTCTATCCCACCTAGCACGCAATTCAGCCATTAATCTTATATTCTCATTAATTCTAACTTGAATGGCATTTGCTGTAGTAGTAATCTTATTATCAATATCATTATTAGGCATAACTTTCAATTTTAATAGATCAACATCAGAGGCAAGTCTATCAACTCTAGAAGCAATAATATCAATTTTATCAAGCTTTTCCTCAACAGATTTGTTAAAAGCAGTTTGTGTACTAATAAATTCTTTAAGCATAGCTTCAAGACCAGAGGGTACACTCCTATTATTATTGTAAGAATTCCCATAAGAATTACCATAACCATTACCATTAGCAGAAGGATATGGCCTATAGTTATTACTAGAATTGTTCCTATAAGCATTGTTTTTGAAATTATTATTTTTAATGAAATTCACATCAACATTTTCTTCTTGAGCAACCAATGAAGCTAAAGGAACATTATTAGGATCAACATTAGATCTACCATTCACAAGCATAGACATAATCACATCAATCTTATCACTCAAGGAAGAGGTTTTTCAACAATTTACCTTCTTTCCTTGTGGAGCTCTTTCCGTGTGCCATTCAGAGTAATTTATCATCATATCATCAAGAAGCTTTGTAGCCGCCCCCAAAGTGATGGACATAAAGGTACCTCCAGCAGCTGAATCCAATAAATTCGAAGAAAATTTAGTCCTGCATAGAAGGTTTGGATGATCATCCAAGTAGTCATCCATGGGTTGGGCAATTCTTTACCAAAGATTTCATTCTCTCCCATGCTTGAGCAACATGTTCAGTATCTAATTGCTTAAAATTCATTATGCTACTTCTCAAAGATATAATTTTAGCGGGAGGATAATATCTACCAATAAAAGCATCCTTACATTTAGTCCATGAATCAATACTATTCTTAGGCAAAGATAGCAACCAATCTTTAGCTCTTCCTCTTAATGAGAAAGGAAACAATTTCAATTTAATAATATCACCATCTACATCCTTATACTTTTGCATTTCACAAAGTTCAACAAAATTATTAAGATGGGCAGCAACATCATCAACTAACACCATAAAATTGATCTCTCATAACAAGGTTCAAGAAAGCAGGTTTAATTTCAAAGAATTCTGCTGTAGTAGCAGGTGGAGCAATAGGTGTGCATAGGAAATCATTATTATTTGTGTTTGTGAAGTCACACAACTTAGTATTTTCAGGGGTATTCATTTTAGCAACAGTAAATAAAGCAAAGTAAATGCAAGTAACTAATTTTTTTGTGTTTTTGATAGAGCAAGACAAGAATAAAGTAAAACTAGCAACTAATTTTTTTGTGTTTTGTTTAGGTGCAACAAAGTAGTAAATAAAATAAAGCAAGACAAAAACAAAGTAAAGAGATTGGGAAGTGGAGACTCCCCTTGCAGCGTGTCTTGATCTCCCCGGCAACGCCGAAATTTGCTTGATGCGCGTAGATGTACACGTCCGTTGGGAACCCCAAGAGGAAGGTATGATGCGCACAGTGGCAAGTTTCCCTCAGAAGAAACCAAGGTTTAATCGGACCAGTAGGAGTCAAGAAGCACGTTGAAGGTTGATGGTGGCGAAATGTGATGCGCGCAACACCAGGGATTCCGGCGCCAACGTGGAACCCGCACAACACAACCAAAGTACTTTGCCCCAACGAAACAGGAGGTTGTCAATCTCACCCGCTTGTAACAAAGGATTAACCGTATTGTGTGGAAGATGATTGTTTGCAGTAAACAAGAAAACAAGTATTGCAGTAGATTGTATGCGATGTAAAGAATAGGACCGGGTCCACAGTCACTAGAGGTGTCTCTCCCATAAGATAAAAGCATGTTGGGTGAACAAATTAGTCGGGCAATTGACAAATAGAAAAGGGCATAACAATGCATATACATGATATGATAAATATAGTGAGATTTAATTGGGCATTACGACAAAGTACATAGACCGTCATCCAAGATGCATCTATGCCTAAAAGTCCACCTTCGTGTTATCATCCGAACCCCTTCCAGATTAAGTTGCAAGCAATGACATATTAAGTATGGTGCGTAATGTAATCAACAACTACATCCTTAGACATAGCATCAATGTTTTATCCCTAGTGGCAACAAGACATCCACAACCTTAGAACTTTCTGTCACTGTCCCAAGATATCAATGGAGGCATGAACCCACTATCGAGCATAAATACTCCCTCTTGGAGTTAAGAGCAAAAACTTGGCCAGCCTCTACTAATAACGGAGAGCATGCAAGATCATAAACAACACATAAATAATAGATTGATAATCACCATAACATAGTATTCTCTATCCATCGGATCCCGACAAACACAACATATAGTATTACAGATAGATGATCTTGATCATGTTAGGCAGCTCACAAGATCCAACAATGAAGCACAATTAGGAGAAGACGACCATCTAGCTACCGCTATGGACCCATAGTCCAGGGGTGAACTACTCACTCATCACTCCGAGGCGATCATGGCGATGAAGAGTCCTCCGGAGATGATTCCCCTCTAGGGTGCCGGAGGCGATCTCCGAATCCCGAGATGGGATTGGCGGCGGCGTCTCCGGAAGGTTTTCCGTATCGTGGCTCTCGACGGGGTTCGCGACGGAGGCTTTAAGTAGGCGAAAGGGCAGGTAAAGAGGCGGCACGAGGGCCCACACCATAGGTCGGCGCGGCCGGGGCCTGGGCGCGCCGCCTGGTGTTTCGCCACCTCGTGGCCCCACTTCGACTCTCCTGCCTCCGAAGCCGTGCAAAAATAGGAGCCCGGGCGTTGATTTCGTCCAATCCGAGAATATTTCGTTACTAGGATTTCGAAACCAAAAAAAAAAGAACTGGCTCTTCGCATCTTGTTAATAGGTTAGTTCCAGAAAATGCGTAAATACGACATATAATGTGTATAAAACATGTAGATATCATCAATAATGTAGCATGGAACATAAGAAATTATCGATACGTCGGAGACGTATCAGGCAACACATGGCATGGATGCGCTACGCAAATTTAAATGGAACCGGGACATAGATAAACAATCCCGCACAATTCCATATTTAATTATTAGGTGTATCACTATTGCCCAAACCCACAAGATATGCGATGCGATGCAATATGATAGGAGATGCAACAAGTTATATGTGTCACATTTTTAAAAATAGGATTGGCTTAGGGTCGGAGTCTCACGGTATCGGAACAAAGGTCGGCGCCGGACTCGGGTTCGGAGAAGAAGAAGATGAAGCTGGGGTCTCGATCTTCCGACCCATGAAGAAGAACTTGGTTCGATGGCCGGTACTTCGCCTTCGAATCCAGGAAGAAGAACTTGAGGTTCCAGCTCCGGTGTTGGTGGCGAACTTGATTAGGCACCAGTGTCCTTTGAGTGGCGTCGTGGCGACAATCTACTCAGGTTCGTCTTGTCGATGAGCGGATCCCGTGGAGCAACGAAGAACTTGGACAGGCAGAGGTATGCTTCACGTACGAAGACGGCACGGCCGAGAGACAGAACAACATGCGCAGGCGAGCAGTAGCACACCACGGGGACGCGTATTAGCAGCAACAATGTTGTGCAGACACACGCATAAGGAGGCACAACAACCGGCCGTGACCTGGAGGGTGACGAGGCAACCGCGAGGCAGGGACGCGGCCGACTGGCGTCACGGGGTGCTCGGGAGTGTGGAGCACGGACCACGGTACAGCACAGGGACGAGGCGATGGAGAGGTCGTGCAGTGCTGTGGAGGGGGTGGTCGCGGCGAGGCGTGGAAGGCGACGGGGTCGGCAGGAAGCCGAGCTCGAGGGAGACGTGGTGGTGGCGCAGCCTGCGCGTGGTCGATGCGGGCCAGGGCGTCGGCGGAGGGGAGCAGGGCGGCGCGGGCGTCGGGCTGGAGGAGCACCTGGTGGCGGTGGAGCTTGGGGAGGGGCGGACCAGAGCGAGGGAGGAGGACGCGCGGCTCAGCGAGAGAGGAGGCGAGGCCGAGGACGGCGCAGCGCGTGCTCGCAGCGGCGGCGGCGCTGGAGACGGGGAGGAGCTCGAGCGGCCGGAGGACGCGGCCCTGCTGCGCACGGGTGCGAGACGAGGAGAGGAACGAGAACGAGCATCTCGCTCGGGTTCGGGTCGGGGCTGAGAGCGTGATAGGAGTGGGAGGACCTGCGCAGGAAAAGAAAGGTGATAGGGGTTTTTAGCAAAAAGCCAGGGGCGGCGGCGGGGGTAGGAATGCTAAACTGCCAGGGGCAGCTGGTGGCCGGTTAGGGTTTCCCCAGCTGGGCTGGGTTGGGCTAGCTGGGCCGGTGGAGAGAGGCTGCCGGCTGGGCTGGTTTTTGGCCTGGCCGGTGGGAGGTCTTCTCCCTTTTTTTAATTTTAAAATTGTTTTTCTTTTATTGTTTTCCTGTTTGTTTTAAACCATTTTAAAATACCTTTTTCTGTACGAAAATAACTAGAGAAAAATATGTTTTAATTTGGGATAAAGAGAGGGAAGTAATTTTAATAGTAATATAGGTTTTAATAAAATAATTTTTGGAGTGAAACATATGCATGATGACATGATGATGCATAAAACGAAATGAACAAGAAAAGCAAATCTAGGGGATTTTCCCGTTACAAACGACACCACTAGCAAAGAACTCGCCCCGGTTCCGTCAAGGTACGGGGGAGAGAGGTGAACTATCGGATCTTCAGGCGACGTGTCGATCTCCTCGACACCACTAACAAGAATTCTTGCTCCACGTAGATCGGCGACACCACTAACAAGAAGTCATTGTTCCGCTGTTGATGATGCGCATCCGTCGGGATCCTCCGAAGAACGAACCTAATAGGCGAGGGGCAAAGATCGTCCAACCCGCGTAGAGACCTAAGACTCAGAAAACTCAGATAAGAGAGAAGACTCAAAACTCGCATAGGTAAGAAGAGAAAGGATAGAGATAAGAAGAAAAATCAGAGCTAGTTAGATCTATCCAACGAATTTTCAGAAAATAATTTTGACACTCTAAACTCAACGACCGTAGGCAAGGTTATCCTACATGCTGGACTAGTGGGGTACCGTCAACCTGGGCTCTGATACCAACTTGTGACGCCCCGGAGCCGGTACCATGAGGATTCCAGCGATCCCGCCGAGATCCGCATGATATCGATTCAAAGACGCCCTCCGACACGACGTGCGCGAAGAATCACACACGTGATGCCAGAGGAATTAACACGAGCGGTAACATTACAACAGGATTACAATAGAGCCCACAAGAAACATATTTTACAACCACGACTCCAACGAGTCAAGATACAAATATACAATACAAAGATCCAAATCATACAGGAGATCAAATACGTCCGAGTACCGACAAGATACAAATTGGACTAAGAGTCCTGAAGATAACCAAGGCGTCCATAACCCTGCCTGGCCAAGCCGGAAGGGTAACCTTGCTAACGTCGTCATCTTGTACTGTCAAAGTCGGGCCATCGTCGGACAAAGGAGGAAGCAAAAGAGAGGGGAAAAGGTGAGAGTAAGTACCAAGGAACGAACTCCCGGCACGTACTTAGCGAGACTAGAAATGGCTATGCTCGCCGGGCGAGTATATATATATCGCCTGGGGCTATATGGTAGGTTTAGCGGCAGCAAAACTATAACCAATAGAGACACGTTACAACATCCGTCTACTCAGAGAAGATAAGAGAGCGCACAAGGTAACAGATAAATACTACACAAACATAACCCGCCGATTACACATATCCCCTTCAACAAAGCGAAGAGGCAATGTAAGAGGCACTCAACGGTGGACAAGTTTTATTAGGTATCGGTTGTAGTAATGCTATATTACTAATCAATTTATTAGCAAATTATTATCAACAACATAAAGGTGTAAGTTGTTCTATGATCGAGCTATACAATTCCAAGTCGTCCATAACCGCGACACGGCTTATCGATAAGATTTAACCCGCAGGGGTGCCAAATGTAGCCACACGCACGCTCAACCCACTTGCGATAGGTGGATATCACGACTCGCACTCTCCTTCACTACAACAATGTCCAGAAGCCACCTAACTAAGTTAACCCGTATCGAAGTCCGGCCGTGAAGCGGACTTAGCTGTTGCGCTACGGATTTCGGATGGAAACAGTGCGCAGGGTGAATCCATCTTCAGAATACGTACCGCGCCTACGAGCGTGCAAGAGACAACGGGGTTACATGGCACAAGGCTTCCCCAAAAGTAACATCATATCATCCGACCACAAAGAAACAAGCTTGCACGCCCGAGAGAAGCAAACAAAACATTCAAACTAATTGTGGCCACTGGACAAAGTGTAGATTCCAGCAGTGGTCGAGGGGAGACCCGGTAAGCATACCCACGTGGTTAGAGCGCTCTCTCGGAACAGATAGCAAGAACTCGGGTCCTAGGGGACATTAGCGAGTCAAAGTTCCGATGCTTTCGCAAAGGGGCTCACAGATGCCAATTTTAGTTGTTAACAATAAAGTAAAGTGTGAATATCTCCAACAACTAATATAGCATGTGATAACCTCCCAACAACCCAACATATCTCGATAACAGATCGAGATAAACAACAGAGCCTAAACACGCCTACGACTCACAAGGCTCAAACATCAAGCAACGGCTATGGTTAAGGAATGATATATATAGGATTATTATGGTAAACAAGTGGAATAGGACACGTGACTCGATAAAGAAGCGCAACATAAGGATAGCAATGCGAGGGAGAGTAGGTGAAGAGAGAGGGCTCGTTAAAGCTTGCCGATGAACATCTAGAGAACTTGGCGTATCTCACCGCACCACTTCGTGATCCTATCCGGGAAGAAGCAAATGCTACAACAAACAACGGATGCACATCTTACTACTACGTCAAAAGAATCGGCATGATCATGATATGATATGCATGGCATGGCAAACATGATGCGATGCAACTTATCCATATTAAGCGGGATCAGAACCCCGAACAAACAATTATTAGGTTCACGTTATTTATCTACCTCGCAAAATTAAATGTTGATTAGCATGGCAACACATGGCATGGATGCGCTACGCAAATTTAAATGGAACCGGGACATAGATAAACAATCCCGCACAATTCCATATTTAATTATTAGGTGTATCACTATTGCCCAAACCCACAAGATATGCGATGCGATGCAATATGATAGGAGATGCAACAAGTTATATGTGTCACATTTTTAAAAATAGGATTGGCTTAGGGTCGGAGTCTCACGGTATCGGAACAAAGGTCGGCGCCGGACTCAGGTTCGGAGAAGAAGAAGATGAAGCCGGGGTCTCGATCTTCCGACCCATGAAGAAGAACTTGGTTCGATGGCCGGTACTTCGCCTTCGAATCCAGGAAGAAGAACTTGAGGTTCCAGCTCCGGTGTTGGTGGCGAACTTGATTAGGCACCAGTGTCCTTTGAGTGGCGTCGTGGCGACAATCTACTCAGGTTCGTCTTGTCGATGAGCGGATCCCGTGGAGCAACGAAGAACTTGGACATGCAGAGGTATGCTTCACGTACGAAGACGGCACGGCCGAGAGACAGAACAACATGCGCAGGCGAGCAGTAGCACACCACGGGGACGCGTATTAGCAGCAACAATGTTGTGCAGACACACGCATAAGGAGGCACAACAACCGGCCGTGACCTGGAGGGTGACGAGGCAACCGCGAGGCAGGGACGCGGCCGACTGGCGTCACGGGGTGCTCGGGAGTGTGGAGCACGGACCACGGTACAACACAGGGACGAGGCGATGGAGAGGTCGTGCAGCGCTGTGGAGGGGGTTGTCGCGGCGAGGCGTGGAAGGCGACGGGGTCGGCAGGAAGCCGAGCTCGAGGGAGACGTGGTGGTGGCGCAGCCTGCGCGTGGTCGATGCGGGCCAGGGCGTCGGCGGAGGGGAGCAGGGCGGCGCGGGCGTCGGGCTGGAGGAGCACCTGGTGGCGGTGGAGCTTGGGGAGGGGCGGACCAGAGCGAGGGAGGAGGACGCGCGGCTCAGCGAGAGAGGAGGCGAGGCCGAGGACGGCGCAGCGCGTGCTCGCAGCGGCGGCGGCGCTGGAGACGGGGAGGAGCTCGAGCGGCCGGAGGACGCGGCCCTGCTGCGCACGGGCGTGAGACGAGGAGAGGAACGAGAACGAGCATCTCGCTCGGGTTCGGGTCGGGGCTGAGAGCGTGATAGGAGTTGGAGGACCTGCGCAGGAAAAGAAAGGTGATAGGGGGTTTTTAGCAAAAAGCCAGGGGCGGCGGCGGGGGTAGGAATGCTAAACTGCTAGGGGCAGCTGGTGGCCGGTTAGGGTTTCCCCAGCTGGGCTGGGTTGGGCTAGCTGGGCCGGTGGAGAGAGGCTGCCGGCTGGGCTGGTTTTTGGCCTGGCCGGTGGGAGGTCTTCTCCCTTTTTTTAATTTTAAAATTGTTTTTCTTTTATTGTTTTCCTGTTTGTTTTAAACCATTTTAAAATACCTTTTTCTGTACGAAAATAACTAGAGAAAAATATGTTTTAATTTGGGATAAGGAGAGGGAAGTAATTTTAATAGTAATATAGGTTTTAATAAAATAATTTTTGGAGTGAAACATATGCATGATGACATGATGATGCATAAAACGAAATGAACAAGCAAATCTAATAGGGGATTTTCCTGGGCCGTTACACCGAGCGTGACACTATCAGGACGTACACCCGAGTATACTTGTGGTACATGTTATCGAGGACTCTCTTTGCTGACAGTGGTGGGAAGTTGGCCCATTGGTGTTGGCTCAAGGCGCTTACGGTGTTGGAGCGCCGGTGGAGTTGGGGAACAGCGGCACTTGCCTACCTCTACCGGCAGGTGATGATTTGTTCTATTTACTATTTTCCTATAGTAGCGTGCTAGACAAAGTCCTAACCAAATGTCTTATGTACGCAGTTGGACGAAGCTTGTCGCAGGACTGGGAGCAGGACTGGGAGCGGCGGTATTGGTGGATGCTTGCTCCTACTCTCCGTATGGAGCTGGGACCGCCTATCAGTTGGCCGGCCCAGGATACTCACAGCGAGACCATGGCCTCATTACCGGCAGAACCTTGATCGGCAGCCGACTTGGGCATATCTTTGGGACAATGTCTCGGAGATGACGAGCGACCCAAAGATCATGTACATGCACTACACTGGGGAGTTGGATACTCTTACCGCTGAGCAGGTAACCGATTCTGAAATATTTTCCAATGGGGACTTCATATTTTACTCCAATTCTGAAATATTTGTATGCTACAGGTGGATTGGGAGCCATATGGTACCTACTACCATATTGGCGCGGGGATGCCTGACCTCAACCCCAAGTGCGTTGAGGAGGCGCGTTTCTGGCGTATGCGCTGCCCACTCATATGCATGTGGCTTGTTGAGTACCACCAGCCGCATAGAGTGATGAGGCAGTTTGGGCTGTATCAGGAGTGCCCACCTCAGTGGCAAGACACGGACCACGCGCTTCATAGGTAAACTTCTTGAATCATGGGATGAAAGCTTGTTGATTCAAGAGATAGTATGTAACTTGTTGATTCTTGCAGGCTTGATAGGAAGCAGCAGAGGAAGATCACAGATTGGCCTGTCCATCATAGAGGCCACGTCACAGCGTTCCAACACTGTTTGGAAGCGGTACGGAATGCTGGCGATGTGGAGATTGTCCCCCACGACTTGGCCGCTTTCAACAACTATCTCCAATGGTTTCATGAAAGCACGCGTATCGAGCTAGTGAAACACGCGTATGATGACGACATCTTGTACGACCCCATCGAGTTCAATGAGCTTGCGCAAAGCCAGCACGACACCTTTGCTCGCAGAGGAAGATCGACTTCTATTGCTTCCGAGCTGAACTTCGTGGTAATGTATTCTCTCGTTAGCTAGTACATCATCTACATTGGCATGTGATCGCTCAAAATTTTTATAATATGTTTGTCGCAGCGGTCCGAGATCCAAAAAACAGCTGAGGAGTGCGAGACTGTTTGGGATCAGAGCCATACAGATGACAAGCCTATCGGACCGATGCGGCATTTCATTAAGGTATGGTCACCAACATTGGCAATGTGAGCTACTGTGTTCGGGTGCCTTTGTAACCATGACTTCCATGACGCAGAACACTGCACGAAAGATGCGGCGGTTAGCCAACTTGCTAGGTTGCCGCGACACCGAAATTGCGGCTACATCCTCTTCTGAAGAAGCGGAGGTTTGGACTATTTTGTTACCACTCAAACCTGTGCTTACTAGTTTCAACTTTTTGTAATGTCATGTGTTCATGTTTGTGAAGATTCCAGCGGACGACACCATCCTGAGGCAAGGCAAGAAAAAAGCCAAACGGTCTGCTTACAAGTTGAAGCCAAGGGGCAACGCTCCTAAACGATACACTCCGGACGATTATGTCAACCGAGGAAAGAAGGTTGTCATCGAGGAGGATGACACGCCGCCGCGGAGATCAACTTTGAGAAAGATGAGGAACGACGAGCCGTTATCTTCAGAGGAGGAGGAGGAGGAGGAGCAGGGGCAGCAGGAGCAGCAGGAGCAGGAGCAACAGCCACGGCAGCGGACGAAAAGGTTGGCCGTCCGGAAGCAGCCCACGAGGAGGGGACGTCGCGGAGGATAGATGTGTTTGCTAGTGTTGTGAACTCCATCTTCTTAAGTATCGTGTTGTGAACCCTATGTCATTTCGAACCATGTCTCTACGGCTACGTGTTGTTTGAATCTATGTGCTAAGATGTGATCTATGATGTGTGCTATGTGTATGTTCTATGTGTATGAAATTGCTATTGTTGTGTTGAAAACTGTTTAATTAAGGCAAGAATTTTCATGTATTTAACACAAGTCAACGTGTGGCGCCCCTCAGGCCGGCGCCACACCTCACAGTGTGGCGCCCACGGCATCGGCGCCACACGATGCAACTTATATGTCCAAAACATCCAGGGGCTTCGGAAGTTTAGTCCTTAGCCGTTTTGGCGAGGCTGTTTGTGTGGCGCCCGTGGCATCGGCGCCACACATGCTAGTGTGGCGCCCGTGTCATCGGCGCCACACATAGAGGCTCGCCAAAACGGCTATGTCCCGACGCTTTGTCTTTAAGATGTTGTGGGCAATTACAACCGCATGTGTGGCGCCGATGGAGGGGCGCCACACATGCAGCCACGTCGGATCGGCGCCAGCACAGCGTCGAGGGCGCCACGTCGGCTGGGTGTGTGGCGCCGGCAGAGGGGCGCCACACCGGCATGTGTGACGCCGACGTGAGGGGCGCCACACAAAAGGGTTAGATGGGTGAAATAGTTTCGCCGGAGGGTCAGTCTGTGCTTTTCTTTTTTGGGTTATTTTTGTGCAAATCGCCCCACTCGTCTCCCCGACGAGGCCCCCGAGCGACGTTTTTCCCATCCGGACGGCGAAATTCGGTCCAGTCGCGCCCCCGGTTCCTCTTTTTCGTCCGGAATTGACCCTTCATCCATCCGGCGAGCCCACGCCATCCCCGTCCCCCGGGGAGCTATCGGGGAGTCCTTTGGCCATTTGGCGGAACCCCGTGGACCCATTTGGCCATTTGGCGGAACCCCGTGGATTATTAAAACAAATATGATTATGTAATACATACATATGCATTAACCAATGTTTCCTAGTCCTTGTTAAAAACATAACACATACTAGCCCAAAATTCGTTTCTACGTTCTTCACTGCGAGTATCTACAGAATAATCAGGCGGTACAAATTAATTTTCCAAGCTTGGATTAAGGATTCCCTAGTGCTTCTTTATCATGGGCAAGTGGTGCTTTGTTCAACTTTTTTTTTTTGAAAGAAATACGGTAGGGGAAGCCCCTACAGTGATTTTGTTTTTAAATAATAAGAACCCAAATTCGCGTCCCTGGGGACTTGAACCTGGGTGGCTGGGTTGTACATCCACTACCCTAACCAAGTGAGCTAGACTCACTTCTTGGTGCTTTGTTCAACTAGTTAGGTTGATGTACAAGGCTACCGTATGCTTCCATCTTATAAGAATATGCACTCAGAAAAAACTTAGGAGACTTGATTCAAACATCACCCACCAGGCTACCACACCTAACACCATCACTAGCGTTTAGAGCAAAATGTCCTCCTATCTGATCCGTCCATATATACCGTCCATATTGTCTATTCGTAATTTAGCATACACGCTATATACACATCCGCAATCTAGGTGGCTTTGTAACACAGACAATGTGTGTTATTGGAAATTCAGTAGAATATGTATAGACAGAAAAGTACTATTAGACCGTGTATACCTAGATGAATTCATGTATCAGATGCAGAATAGAATATCAGCTAATTTTATGCGAATGGTAGGCATTGGGAAAAGGCTAGTTGGTGTGGAAATGCCCAAATGGAGTTGGAAAAAGGCTAGTTGCTGTGGAAGTGCCCGAATGGAGTTGGAGCCTGCAGGCACGTTGCTGGTTAAGCCGTCTACTAGAGCATCCACGCGTATATACGGTGCACCCTCATGGAGCCTCCTGGTTCGTTTGGATTCATGGCCATTCGATGGCGCCTTCCAGCAGATCTCGGCCATCCGTTTTTTTTCACTGCATCATACGGTAATTGTATAAAATTGACAACGTGCGGTGAAAACCCTAACTGAACCCACGCCCCTCCGTTTCTTCTCTTCGTCGTTCTCCGTGAGAGGCGGCGGCCGCGTCTCCGCCTCGCTCCTCCCCAGTTCCCACTCAAGCTCTCCTCTTCAGTCCACGCCTCTTCTTGGATGAGCCGCGCCGGGAGCTGTTATCGAGCAGGACGGAGCCGCATCGATGGGGATGGGATCTCGGAAGGAGCCGCAGGCGTTCGTCCTCACCTCGGCAAGGCTCGTCTCTATCGGCCGCCGCCGTTCCGCCGCCGCTCCATCTCAGCGCTCAAAGGGGCGCGGGCCACCTCTCCATCCTCCAGACCGAGCTGCAGGCGAAGGTTGCGGAGGCGGGGCTCACAGAAGTCGGCCAGTTCACTGCCGCGCTTGGTGGATGGATGTCGTTGACTGCTAAATGGTTCGTTCCGGTTAGCATTTGTCGGTCACTGAGGTCGATTTGGCCATGTTTCGCTTTTGACAATATCGAATTTGTAGTACTACAACATATCTTCATTTTCTTTACAGGTTCTTTGTTGTGTCCTCTCAGCCGCCTCGCCAGGCGAGCACCAGCAGCTTGCGCCTTGAGAGAGAATAGGCAGTGCCAGGAGGTGTAGGCAGCACCGGAAGGAAGGGTGTACTGGAAGATCATCTCCCATAAGACCCTCTCCATTATCCCCTGTTTGAGGCCATCTAGGATATCCGCGATGAGAACAAGCATATATGGCCATCCTCTCCTTCCCCTTCATCGCACGGAGGAGGATCCAGGTTCATCGATATGGTTTGTCAGCTAGTGTTCATTTCTCTACAGAAATTAGTTTTTCTTTGTGTGCTCTGACCGTGTAGCATTACTTTGATGGTTCAGATTGGAGGATAGGCTATTGCAAGAGGGTTTATTCCATTTTATTGATTGATCCATTATCCCTTTTAACATTAATAATTAATGTTGCAACATATGTTGTAAACTGCAAATACAAGCTCGTGGATTTGTTAGCTCATGGATTTATTACTGTATCGGTACTAATATGGAGATGTAAATTGTTGTGTGTTAGTTTTCAAGGAGAAAGGTGAGGCATGTATCTTAGTTTTGGAATGGGAAGCATAATATATTTGGACAACTCTTTCTTATTTTGTATTTCCACATACCTTCACTGCCGAGTTCTAGGTGATATTCTCTTATAGGAGAAATTGATTGAATTTGAAATGAGAATGATCCCATTATTTGTATACCTGGACAGGGGCGCTCACCCGAAACAAGGACCTGAGGACAGCAGAGTCGTAGATTATTTTTTTATATGCTTTCACTGTCATTGGATACTTGTCTCTTCTGCATTGGTAACTGCAAAATAAAAATGATGGATTTACTACTTGATGTTTAAGAGCATCTCCAGTTGTGTCCCCCAAACGGCGTCGGATCGAGCGTTTGGGGGACGTGTTTTGTTCGTGTCGCCTTTGGGGGATGTTGTTCCCTAGCCGCGTCCCCTAAATGCCGTCCCCAAACATAAATTCAAATAGTTTGCATTTAAAAGAGATCGTTCCCGCCGAAGTTGTCGCGATCAGAGTAGCGGCGATCAGGCCGACGTAAAAATTAGAAGAAAGGGAAGGGGTTGGGCGACGCCGACGGCGCATCCTAAGTCGACGCAGGCCCATAGATCGCGACGACCTCATCGTGATCCGCCCGGTGTGCATGTTTGGTCGCCGACGCAGAGACCGATGCAGGTGTACTAGCAGATGCTGTCGCAGACGCGTCTGCCGGCTCTTGCTCCGGGTTTAGGGTTGCTGCTGCTGCCTTGGCCACCGCCATTTTGGCTTCGATGTCATCGAGGATCTGGACTTTGAAGAAGTTGTGCGCCGCCCGTGTCCGGGGAGACATTCCTTCTGTCGACGCTGTCAGCTGGGACATGCCATCCTTGCGTTTTTTGAGCTCCATCTTCTCCTCTTGCCTCTTGACCAGCGCCGCCCACCTTTCGTCGGCCTTTTTGTCGCGGGAGAGCAAGGTCGAGGAGACCTCGACAAGGCATTACATGATCGACGCCTGTGTCTTCTCGGTCGATGCAGCGTCGGCCAAGGCGGCCTTGGTATCCTTGTTGCCGATAAGATGCCCTGCCGATGTTGCCAGCGGTGCATCCAGATCAATAGCGTCTTTCCCCTTCAACAAGGAAATGTGCGTCAACTGCCATTTGTGGTTCTTTTTGAGCTTGCTAAAGCAATGCATCATCGCGATGACTTATTCCCTCCCGAGTACCTCCGGTACATATCCATGGCCTT
This sequence comes from Lolium multiflorum, assembly GCA_030979885.1. Classification (NCBI taxonomy): domain Eukaryota; kingdom Viridiplantae; phylum Streptophyta; class Magnoliopsida; order Poales; family Poaceae; genus Lolium; species Lolium multiflorum. The sequence goes on along the minus strand of CM061750.1, from coordinate 89,740,480 downwards.
GTCGAACTAGTCAAAAGAAACACAATTAGATCGTCGAACAAAATGTAGGCGCTACAGATTATCAAAGAAAGAGTCGTACCATGCCGTTGACGTTAATGTCGTTGTCGCCTCCGGTCTCGATCTCGCTATGGAACCCATGGAACATGTTCAACGACGCCTGGATGATGGCCCATCGCGTTGACTTTGCCTTTTGGCGCCTCTTCATTGTCACTTCGTTGTAGTCGCTGTTGATCAGCTTGCGCTCATCGAACTCGGCCTTGATCCTCGCCCAATACTTCGTGTACTTTTGGTTGGCGCCAATGATGGAGTCATGACTCACCGTCGACCACGACTCGCAGAGACATTGATCCTCTAGAACCGTCCACTTGGGACCTCGTGTGCCCGACGCCTTCTTCTTTTTCTTCTTGTTCCTCATGCCGGCCGCGTCAACCTCCACGAGATATAAACTGATCCTCCTGAGCTTGGATTGAGGAATAATCCATGTTGCTTCTTTATCATGAACAAGTGGTTCTTTAATTCGGAAAAAAAATGAACAAGTGGATTTTTGTGCAAGTAGCTAGGTTAGTGTGCAAGGCCACTGAACCGTATCCATAGCATCTATTCCATCTTTATATTGAGAATCTGTATTTTCAGACATCACCCACCAGGCTACCATACCTAAACACCGTCACTGACGGTGAGAGTAACATGTCCTTTCATTGCTTCCTCGATATATATATCAGACACATTCATATTATCTATCAGTACATACTGTGTTGTTGAAAAACCGGTAGAATATGCATAGACATGACAAACATTGTTAAATGGTGTACACCGAGATGAATGTGTGGATCAAATGTAGGATAAAGTCAACCAATTTTATGAGAATTGTAGGCATTGGGAAAGAACTAGTCGGTGTGCAATTGTCAGAATGGAGTTGCTCGGTTGCACATTGAGAACAAGTAAGTGCGTGGTAGTGGGGCGACCTCTCAGCCTATCCACGATAGGACTAGTGGCGCGCACCGCCTGGTCGCTGATGTACTACTTCTCGTTTCATTTGTACCGCATCTGTTTGTACTGCAAACATATGAGTTCTCGAGCCCCACGCCCATGCCTCGGCTCAGTACCAACAGCAGCGACCTCCTCGCCACCATAGCGGCGAGATCCGCGAGCCACCGGGCGTAGGTCGACATGGGTGAAAGGCAGCCGGCGGCAGGGCTCGTCCCCTTCCTCTCCCCACATGCGCCTCCGGCCCTCGCCTCGCCTCCGCTCGACTCGTATATAGGCGATGGTGGCTGGAGGCACTAGAGGACGTGGCAGCGGCCGCCCGCGCCTATGCAAGAGGGAAAAATTGGCGTCGTCCCTCCCCTCTCATGTCTCTCGCTTTCTTCTAGTGGACAGATGCGGCTGTGCAATGCCGTTCAGCCAGGGAGTCGCCGACGGCGCCTTGGCTCCATGGATGTAGCAACACAATGGCGTCATTCCTGTCCCGAGTTTCTCTTTTGGTACGGAGTCCTCCCCCTTTTTTCTGTCATGGATCTTGCATCCCGTGCAGGTCCCTTCTCCCTTTTGTTCATACGCACCGGTCACGGTTCTTGATTTCAATTTGTGCAGATTTGCGGAGAAGTGCGACCTAGGGTTTGCGATTTCGAGGAGAAGATGGTGGCCTGCTGGTAGGATGTACGGTGCCTCCCTAGAAGATGTGGCCGCCCGACTTCGAGTATGTCGGATCACCGGTGGCGGAATGGCCGTCACCCAGGACCAACTGCCTGGTGGCTCTCGGGATCTTCATCTTCCAGGCCGAGATTAACATGCTCCTGCCCTTTGGGACCGATCAATGCATTTGTGCATATTTTGAGATGCGGGAATTATCTTGCACAGTTTTCCCGAGGGAATCTTTAATTTAATCAGACGGGGAATTGAATGTTGCAAGCCTGCAGTACTCTTCATGTCTGTTCCCTGCAGTAATTGTAGACATTTTATTGATGTTTGTATTTTCTCAAATGAAACTTATTGCATCCTTGTACTATACTCCAGTAACGGATTGTTGCGTTCTTGCTGAAAGTGTGTATGGATTATACTGCTTGTTAGTGCCTTCCTCTAAAGTCTAAAGGTCTGCCATATTTTAATTTTCTTTACAGATAATTTAGTGCTGGATTTATCAAGGCTAACAAGGATCGATCATCAATCAAGCTCGGAAGTGTTTAAATTTTATAACTCTACTTGATTGTACAGCCTTGCTCTTGCGGGCTTTTAGTATGTCAGATAGGTATGTTGTGCCAATCATTTCTTGCATGATTGTGATGAAGAAGCATGGTTCATATGGATTAGGATCTCCACTTTTTATTAGTTAATTGTTTATCTTTTCTGAATTTTATCTCCTTTTTTAATGTATTGTCAGACATGATATATGTTGTTGTGCACAGCTGCAGCATATATTGTATGTTTCTACTTATACTCTAAGTAATAAAGCATATGAAATGGATTCCTCAGGGTTAGTTACAGATCAACAACTATGTTTTTATTATTGAATCCTATCCGCAGGAACTATTTGCAATCGAAATAACATCCACTTGTTGATGTGTCAATGTCCTATATTGATTTCGGCGGCTCCTTGCCATGTGGGGAAGCTCTTATGAAGCATGCTGTCTCAGTGGGTCCAGGATGGCGAGGTCAATCTTCCGAGGAAGTTTGGTGAAAATGATATACCAGCTGTTTGATCAAATTAAAATAGGAGCAGGTCAGTGAATCTGTTGTAAAACAATACTAACAGGCAAATTTTTATGCATTTCACTTTTTCGAGCGTAGATTGAGCAAATTTAGAGTGACCTAGCAGCTTAAGAGAGTTATTCAAACTAATGTAACTCCTCCAATTCTTTTAGTGCTTTGTGTAATTTGCAGTAAGACTTGGTTAGAAACTTAGAATATTTGACATTGGAACGAAACTACCAATGTTGCCTTACTTGCTGCAGGGGTGTTAGTTCTCTGATCAGTATTGTTCCTTTTGAACTGAATCATAGAGGGATTGAAGCATTACATGCTCAGGGACACCTTCATTGTTTGCATCTCTTTATACCCTATAGGATAATGTTTTGGTCAGCCGATATGTATGGTTTGATGATGTGCTCTTCATGTTGCAGAATAGACAGCTACATATTCAGTCCTACATCTTTGTTGATAAATTATCAATTTCGAGACATGTTGTGTATATTGTTTCTTCCAGGGTGTTGTTTCTGATCTGGATAATGGTGGTTCAATCCTTAGTTCCAACAATTAATCTTCAGTCTTCTTTTAGAAAAAGAATGGTGCTGAAAAATATATACCCGAGGAGCTTGAAAAGGTAATCTCACAAACTTGCTATTCTTCTTACATGTATTATTTATTAGCATGGTGTATGGTATTTTAGTAATCCTTCTTGATTCTATTTTAGTCAGCAGTCTGTTTTGTGCTTGCTGCAGCATGGTTTATCTTTACCCCAAGTGTTATCTTACATTTGCATAATGCTAGCTATAAGGTATCACATACTTCTCACTTTCGATGTGCATTAGCTAGACATCTTGCCTTTCAGCACCGCACCTTTACTTGAGGATTGGTGAGAATCTTTCATCGGTAACTTTATCCTTGTTGTGAACTTGATTGAATATAAACACAAATGATTGAAAACGATTATCCTATATTCAGTAGCGGAGCCAGGTCATTTGTGGAGCCTGGGCGAGGTTTGAGAGGCGAGGACTTGGCTACAATGCCCACAAGAACTAACAATGAAACACTCGATCTGTAATGTAATAAAACTAATGGATTGTTGAACGATGAAGCCCAGGTAGTGTGTGTTTGGGTCAGCCGAGGAAAGAGAAAAAATGTGGTCTAAAGGCATTACCTTTAGATAATTGGTGGAAATGTCCTATAGGGCTGATTCAATGGATGGATGATGGTGCTTAGCTAGCTGGGTGTGTAGCTGACTATTTCCTATACAACTATGTTGGTAGTGGGGGTATATATGGTGAGGCCAGGAGCGGAGGCAGCCGCGTGCTTGATGTGGCATGCATGGCTAGATTTTTGTTGATAGGAACAACACGTTTTTTTTAATAGGAAACGTACATGTCTAGATTTTGTTGACACAAACGAAGCACATCGCCCATAAATACTAGCTGACATCAACGACGGGAGAGATCACGGAACAAAACCGAACACCTGTAAATGCATGCGTAGCTACCACCATAGATACTAACAAGGTTTGTAAATTGAATATTTCATCGGTAGCTTTATCTTTGTTGTGAGTTCAATATACTTTAACTGCCTATAAACACAAATGATTTAAAACAATTATCCTACGTAGTTGTATATGTTGTGTGCTTCATTGAATACTCATGGTGTTGTTACTTCTCGAGAGGTGCATAAATTGTAATCCCTATTATTTTCTAAGTGTGAATGAATTGATGATATGCAGGCCACTTTGAAGCCAAACTCAATGGTTCAGCCAATTAGTTGGATAAACTGAGCCAGTAGTAGGGTGTTGCTTTAAGAGAGATACATTGCAGCATTTGAACTTCACTGATATCCTCTCTGTATGCATGACTTATTCTAATTAACGTTGTTGTATACCTTTATTTCCCTAATATCTTGCATGCTCTTATCTGGTTCCATTGATCTATTTAACACTGCAAGCTTAAATGATTTACATGTATCTCTTTTTGTGAACTCAATGACACGGGCCTACAGGGACTTCGTAGCTTCGATGCCTACAGCTCTGGATGTTCAGGCCGCTGACAATCCATATACTCATGGCGGGCTTCTCAGGAAGGGTGCCCACACTTCAGTCTCATGAAAGGTACCTTGATCCTTGTAGATATGTTAGATCTGTTTCTTTTCAATTTCTTTCCGTTTGACTACCTTGACCCTTGCAGATATGTTAGACCTGTTTTTTTTTTCAATTTCTTTCCCTTTGACTTATATCTGTATTTCACGCACTGAGCTCTTCAACCGGATTACAGGCAAAGATCGCTTCCCATACATGTCAACTTTGTGGAGTGGAAATCTAGACGATGCACCTCCCCTGGTGATGCATTCAACCTCCCGTTCAGGATTCCCTGATTATTCAGTCCCAATTGCTGACCTTCCTGTACAAAATTGCATCAGCTGTGTGTTAATTAATTCAAGCTAAATTCCAGCCTTGTTTGTAAAATAAATCTTTAGGCTGTAGGAGCTGCTGTTGTTGTAAAACGATTGTTCTACTTCAGGATATTGGAAGCAAACTTGGCGTTCTCCCGTGTGACCTCATGAATAGCACACACGCGAAATAAATTGTCTCATGAGAAACAAAGATGAGGCCCAAACAGAATGGTTGGCGATGAGCAGGCGATAAAACAAAACAAAAAAACACAGAACAAAATTGGATCGCCATTGACCGGCGAGGAGGCGCCCCATGGGGCGCCCCAGCCACTAGTATGGTACCATGTACGAGCACATTCTAGTAAGAGCCTCTTCAGTGAACGAATGTCATGGTAGCCGTTCGGAGGAATCACCATCGCCTTATGATGGGCTCACGTAAATCTAATTGTGAGTTGTGCTGTTCCTTGCGGGAAAATTGCACCTCACTACAAGTGGAACCAACCTATAACCACAAATGATTTGCAAATTTGTGTTGCAAAGTTTCATGATAGATAGCGCATGATATGTGTCGTGGGATCGTTACGGCATATGCCATAGGATGGCTAAAGTCGATGGTTCCGGCCAATGGCCCACGGCGATTTCCGGATGCGGGTATGAGTACGAGCGACACGGCGACGTACCCATGTTCGGGGCCCTCGTATGAAGGTACCACCCCTACTCCTGCTCTAGAGTGTATATATGATGAGTGAGATAGTACAATGGTGCTCCTTGAGCTGTATCCGGCTTGAGAGAGGGCTGGAGAGGTAGAAGAAGGCCTCTCTCCCGAGCGGTTCTGAGTATCGATGAAGATTTGGTCGATCGTCCCCGTGCAAGGGGGTGGTAGTCCGGCTTATATAGAGCCAGGAATGTTACAAAGAAGTCCCTATGGCCTATGGTGCCGGCTCTGCCGGCTCCGGCTCCTTCGCGCCTTCCCGAGGCGCCGTGTCGCTCGGCTGTCTGTCATGTCTTGTCTTTCTTGTCGCGCCTGACGGGGACAGGACGTGCCGAGGGAGCGTGACGTAAGCGGATCTAGGATACAGTCGCAGCCTGCAGCCAGTAGCTCCGCCGCCCGTAGCTTGCGGCGCCCGGGGAAGCCGGGCCATGATGGCCTATCCAGAGGCGGACCACTGTTGCTCTACAGTGACCCCCGATCCGTGGAATCTGGTGTCCTTCGGTGGACTTTTCGGACCCGGATGACCTTCCCGGAGCCTTCTCCTGTAAGGCTCACCAGCTCCGAGCCGGTCAGGGAAAGTCCTGCCAGCCGGATATAGCATGTAGGAGCCGGCCCCGACCGTGGTTCAACTGACCACGGCTAGGCCAGCGTAGATCTGGTTCCAGCCGGCCCACAAGGCAGCTAGCCACGGCTCCAGCCGGCTGCTCCTCAGCCGACCTTTGCCGCGATCCAGCCGGCCCTGAGCTAACTGTTACCAGTCTTTGCCATACCCGGGGTCTTCCCCCCACAATATGTACAATCATCCATTGATGAAAAGAAATCGTGGGCTTAATTGCACCATTTACCGTATTTGTGTACCTAGTTGTACGGGATGCGGGTCGCTGGTTTGTTTCGTTTCCCTCGCTAGGTAAAATAATACGGAGTATGTGTCATTCACTCGGCACAAGAAGCTGGTCGCTCGTTGTTTCCGTGTTTGTTGAGCGGCCACGTTAGAGCAAGAACAACAGTGTAGCCAGCAGTCGGCTATAACAATTTTCCACATATAGTCAATTTATAGCTAGCATGTACAATAGTAAGCTATAAAAGTATAGTACTTTTACAATACATGGCCCACATTTTAGTCTCACATAGTGCCTAGGAGCATGCTAGAGCTGGCTATTAGATAAGAGTCCACTACTCTTCTCTCTCCTAATCTCTCTCCTCCAACTAAGCAAACTTATATTTTATCTCTTATAGCCAGCTGACTATACCTTATTGTACTTGCTCTTAGGGATCCATATGACTAGGGCACAAAGATCGTGCGTTTCTCACCATCCAGGTACAACTTCTTTCATTCTTCTCTCTCTCTCATTCTTTCTTCTTTCTTTCTTGTGCCTTAATCTAGTTATTGATTTTATTCTAAGTTATATGTTTGTTCTTCTGTTTTTCTTTCTTTCATGTATTATTGTTCTACTTGTCTTTTAATTTTCTAGTCACTAGTAGAAAAAGGGGCTCTAGTCCTGGTGCGTTAGGGCTTTTAGTCCTGGTTGCGCAACCGGCACTGCGCAATCGAGACTAAAGGCCTCCACCTTTAGTCCCGGTTTAAATACGAACCAGGACTAAAGGTTCTCTACCGTGGTAGATAAAATGGCCATTTCTCTTCCGTGGCAGAGGTTTAGGGTGCCAGTGTTACTCTGCCGTGGCAGATAAAATGATGTTTCTCTGCCGCAACAGAGTTTCAGGGTTATATGTTATTCATTCAAATCTACATACATCATTCAAGGGACCACACCATCGTCGTGAATATATAGACATCATCATGAAATACAATATACGTAATGCATATTACAATATAAAGTCGATCCTCTTTACGATCTCTATTGTCTACCCCTAATGTCTAAATACAAACTTTCGATGGTATTCGATCTCCATTTGGAGCTATGACCTCCCTAACTATGAATCCGCCAATTTCTCTTGAATTGCTTGTACGCGATCCATCGTTAGGAGAGTGTCCCGCACTCATTCCATCTAACGTTAAAAAAGTAGATCAATATATATGAATGGAACTCAACACAATTGATGGTAATAAAATAAGATTGTCAAATATTATTCACGTACATGAAGGGCATGTATAGCCTTTTCCGTCTCCCGGTGACAGGCTATCTCGCGAATGAACTCGCAGACATAGTAGCTACATAAGTTATTCCCAGCTTACTGCTTCAAACACTTTACGAAAAAATAGTTTGATCAAACTAATAATCAATCATGATAATTAATGGCATTGAAACAAAAATCAACGAGATTCGCGAACATAGCTATAGTATTACTGACAACGCGATCTTGAAATGTAAGCTCCGGTTTCCATTCACCCCTAGCAGTCTTGATGAACTGTTTCCAAGCCATGCTCGGCAAAGACAAAATTAGTAAATGAGTTATTAATTACTTGATATCAGGAAATAAGAACAGAAGATGCTGATATAGGGCGATATTGATTGAAATTACCTCTGGAGCAGGCACTCAGGTTCGCCCATTGATACGTCTCCAACGTATCTATAATTTCTGATGTTCCATGCTAGTTTTATGACAATACCTACATTTTTTGCTCACACTTTATAATGATTTCATGCATTTTCCGGAACTAACCTATTAACAAGATGCCGAAGTGCCAGTTCATGTTTTCTCCTGTTTTTGGTTCCAGAAAAGCTGTTTGGGCAATATTCTCGGAATTGGACGAAACAAAGACCGAACCTCGTATTTTACCAAGACGGACCCAGAACACCGAAGGAGAGACGGAGAGGGGCCAGGGGGGGCCCACACCACCTGGCCGCGCGGCCAAGGAGGGGGGCGCGTCGCCCTATGGGGTGGGCCCCCAGGCACCTCCTTGCGCCGCCTCTTCGCCTATAAAACCCCTCGCGACCTAAAAACCCGGTACCAATTGATGAAACTCCAGAAAGACTCCAGGGGCTCCGCCGCCATCGCGAAACTCCGTTTCGGGGACAGAAGTTCCGGCACGCCGCCGGGATGGGGAAGTGCCCCGGAAGCCATCTCCATCGACGCCACCACCTCCATCATGCTCCGTGAGTAGTTCCCCTATGGACTACGGGTTCTAGCTGTAGCTAGTTGGTATTCTCTCCCCCATGTACTTCAATACAATGATCTCATGAGCTGCCTTACATGATTGAGATCCATCTGATGTAATCGGTGTTGTGTTTGTTGGTATCCGATGAATTGTTACATTATGAACAGCCTATCTATAAAGTTTGTGAAGTTATTGTTGCTGCAATCTTGTTGTGTTTAATGCTTGTCACTAGGGCCCGAGTGGTGATACGTCCAAAACGTATCTACTTTCCAAACACTTTTGCTATTGTTTTGCCTCTAATTTGTGTATTTTGGATACAACTAACACGGACTAACGCTGTTTTCAGCAGAATTGCACTGGTGTCTCGTTTTTGTGCAGAAACTCGACTTTCAGGAAAACCCCGGAAATAATCGCAATGGGCCTATTTTCACCGTGAAGATGAGAGGCCAAAAGGGCGAGCTAGGGGGCCCATGGCCCCCACACCATAGGCCGGCGCGGCCTACAGGGGGAGCGCCGCCCTATGGTGTGGGCGCCTCGGCGGCCCCCTGACGCTCTCTTTCGGGCTACATAACCCTTTCGACCTAAAAACGCCAGGGGGTTCGACCATATTTCCAAAGACCACCGCCGCCATCGCGAAACTCCGCCTCGGGACCAGAAACTCCGTTCTGGCACTCCCCGGACGGGGAATTGGAGGGGATCATCGCCGCCATCACCACCGACGCCTCTCCATCGACCAGCCATGTTTCCCCATCCATGTGTGAGTAATTCCCCCGCTGTAGGCTGAAGGGGATGTTAGGGATTGGATGAGATTGATCATGTAATAGTCACAAGATTGTTAGGGCATGGTGCCTAGTATCCGTAGATGTTACTTTTATGATATTGTTGCAACTTGTTATGCTTAATGCTTGTCACTAGGGCCCGAGTGCCATGATCTCAGATCTGAACATGTTATTGTTTCATCATGATATGCTTTGTTTTATGATCTTACCTGCAAGTTGTATACACACGTTGCTGTCCGGAACCCGAGGCCCCAAAGTGACAGAAATTGGGACAACCGGAGGGGAAGGCGGTGATGTGAGGATCACATGTGTTCACGAGTGTTAATGCTTTGCTCCGGTACTCTATTAAAAGGAGTACCTTAATTTCCAGTAGTTTCCCTAGAGGCCCGGCTGCCACCGGCTGGTAGGAGAAAAGATGTTGTGCAAGTTTCTCATTGCGAGCACGTACGACTATATACGGAACACATGCCTATGGATTGATTAGTACTTGGATACCGCTTTATTATTATCTGCAAATGCCCTACCATGATTGTTATATGAATTCTCTCATCCATGCAACGCCCGTTCATCCATCCCTGTGCCTACAGTATTTTAATCCTGCTGTTTACTATAATCACTACTGCTGTCTTTATTTCACTCTTGCTGTTATTTCACTACTCCTACTGCTATAAAACTGTTGCTACTGATAAACTCTTGCGAGCAAGTCTGTTTCCAGGTGCAGCTGAATTGACAACTCCGCTGTTAAGGCTTACAAGTATTCTTTGTCTCCCCTTGTGTCGAATCAATAATTGGGTAATACTTCACTACTAGGAAAACAGTTATCAGTGGCGCACCTGTTTTAGACATCAGTGGCGCACTAGTGGTGCGCCACTAATATCACGCCACTGCTAAGTATTAGCAATGGCGCACCACTCAGTGCGCCACTAGTATTGTTAGTATAACAATGGCGCACTACATTGTCATCAACATGCGCCACTGCTAAGATTTTTTTGCATTAAAAAAAATAAAAGCTGGCCACCAGGACCATGTACTGCAGGTTGATTTCAAATATTACAGGGGTCTTGGAGCAAAAACGTCAGATTCAGATCTAGATCCATATCAGAAATTTTACAAGGGCCTATTTACAAAATCAACTAGATCCAGATCGGCATCTGGCGGCCGTGGAGACGGCGGCTGGCCGGTTGGTGGCGGCGGTGGCGGCTCGCCGGTTGGTGGCGGCGGCGGCGGCGGCTGGCCTGCACCGTCGTAAGCTCGACCATCTCGAGCGCCTCCACGCCACGCCCCGTCTGCTCGCGCCCGTCGACGGCGGTGCTAGACAGGGGATGTCGCTGATTGGCACCCTGGGGAGCCCGACCTCGCCGCCGGCACTGTGGGGCTCGTCGCCGCTCGACGTGCTGCTGCTGCCGCCGCTGCTTCGGGGAGAGGACCAGGGCCGCGCGCCTCCGCCGCTCGCCTCTAGGGGGGACCTCCAGGCCGGCACGGCGACTGGGGCCGGCACAACGACGGGGGCCGTGAGACGGGGGAGAGGTGGTGGTCTGGGGCTGGGGGAGAGGACGGCGAGCACGAAGGACTGCGAGACGGGCAGCTCCCCGACCGCGGTGGAGGAGAAGGGGCGGCGGCGGGAGGAGGAGGAGTCGCCGGAGTGGTGGTCTGGCTCGGGGACGAGCGGAGTGGTGGTCTGGTGCGTGGGGAGAGGTGGTGGTCTGGTGCGTGGGGAGAGTGATGTTGGGAGAGAGAATGTGGATCTGGGGCTGCTGTGCGTGGGGAGAGGGAGACTGCTGTGTGTGTGGGTGGAGAGAGAATGTGAATCTGGGCTGGTAGCACAGTAGCGCACCACGCACACAGTGCGCTATTGCTATTTTCATCAGAGTGGCGCACCACATAGAGGTGCGCCATTGCTATTTAAATAGCAATGGCGCACCTATATGTGGTGCGCCACTGCTAACTCTAGACCTGTTTATAACTCAGTCTCACACTTAGTAGTGGCGCAGCACTACACCAGTGCGCCATTGGTAATATGCTAGCAGTGGAGCACCACTTTTGGTGCGCCACTGCTATATAGTAGTGGCGCACCTGTTTAGTGGTGCGCCACTGTTAGCAATCTTACGGCTAGGCCTTTTCCTAGTAGTGCTTCCCTCGAAGACTGTTGCGATCCCCTATACTTGTGGGTCATCAAGACTATTTTCTGGCGCCGTTGCCGGGGAGCATAGCTTTATTTGCAAGTTCACTTGGGTTGATATTGTTTGCTGCAAATTCTCCATCATGGGTAAACCTCGTGATACTAAATTCGCCATATTACCATCCACTACAAGAAAAGGTACAACTCTGAGTACCTCTGCTGCTCTTGATTCACCATCTGTGATAAGTCAACTTGTTTCACCACCACAAGCTTCACGTGTTGGTATTTCTGCTGAATCTGAAAATTCCTCTGATAATTTTGATGATGCTTCTACTGTGCTTGATAATACTGGTTCATTAGGTCCTTTTCTAGATGCTACAATTGCTAGGTCTAGACAAATTGAAAATGCTGAAACTCCTAATGAAAATACTGTTACACCTGTTAATTCACCTGAGACTGATGATCTTGATGAAGATTATGTGGAACTTGATGATGATTTTTTTGATAAATGCAATGCTACTACTAGTACAAGTAACCTTAAAAAGCTTATTGCACAACATGTTGTTAGATATAAATTGTCTCCTGATCCTAAATTTTCCACATCTCCTATAAACATTAAGGATAAAGATTATGACTTTTCTCTTGATTTATCTCATATATCTATTGTTGAGAAAACACCCTTTTGTGGTACTGAAAAAGAAAGTGCTGTAGAGCACATGAATGAGCTTTCTACTTTAAGTAGCTTGTTTTCTGATGATGTTAAGATGCGTACTTATTTTGTTACTAAGATTTTCCCTTTCTCATTAAAGGATGATGCTAAGATTTGGTATAATAATTTGCCTCCTGATTCTATTGATAGTCCAAGTTGTTTGCTTGATGTTTTCTTTCGAAAATATTTTCCCGCTAGTGCTCAACATATTGCTCTGCAAAGAATTTATAGTTTTGATCAAGAAGATGGAGAGAAATTGCCTGAAGCTTGGGCAAGATTTTGCTCTCTTATTAGAGCTCGGCCTGGACATGATTTGGAAAAGCATGATTTACTTGATATATTTTATAGTGGACTAACCATTGAGTCTAGGGCATACCTGGATAGTTGTGCTGATTGTGTTTTCAGGAAGAGAACTCCGGACGAAGCTGAAGAATTATTGGCTAAGATAAGCAAAAATCATGATGATTGGTCTACACCTGAACCAACCCCGACACCAATATTGAAGAAGAGGGGTATGATTGAATTAAATGATGAAGATATGAGAGAAGCCAAGAAATCTCATATGGAGAAAGGTATTAAATCTGAATATGTGAAGAATTTACCTCCTATAGAAGACCTATGTAAGATAATTCCCCCTTCAACGCTTTGATAGAGGAGATATCCCGTATTCAAAACCTCATGATCAATGTTTAGATGAATTTGATAATTATATTGTTAAGCAAAATAATTTTAATATGAGAGTAGAGAATCATCTAATAGAAAATTCTCAAGCTATTAGTAAATTGCATGATATTGTGGAGAGAACCTCCAATGATGTTAAGATGCTTGTTAAACATTTTAATATGATTCAAACTCAAATTGATCAACTTACTAAAGTGCAAAATGACTTGTTAAAAAATACTCATGAAGAAAAACATGCTTATGAAGTAACAACTAGAGGCGGTGTTTCTACCCAGGATCCTCTATATCCTGAAGGGCATCCCAAAAGAATTGACCAAGATTCTCAACGAATTAAAGAAACTAGTAGTCATTCTAAGAAAAAGAAGAAGAAACATAAAACTGTTGTAGAATCCTCTGAACCTGTTAATGATCCTAATAGTATTTCTATTTCTGATGCTGAAACTGAAAGTGCTAATGAACATGATGAAGATAATGATAAGAATGATACTCCTGATAAAGAAGAGATTGAAAAAGAACCTGAAAAGCATGCTAAAAATAAAAAGTACACTAATGAAGATTTTATTACGAAGAAACATGGTAATGAAAGAGAACCTTGGGTTCAAAAGCAAATGCCTTTTCCTGCTAAGAAACTGAAATCAAAGGAAGAGGAAAATTATAATAAATTTTGTGATTGGATGAAACCTTTATTTTTGCAAATCCCTTTAACTGATGCTATTAAATTGCCTCCTTATTCAAAGTATATGAAAGATATTGTCTCTAACAAAAGGCCTAATGAGGAGATTTCCACTATGCTCGCTAATTACTCTTTCAATGGTAAGATTCCAAAGAAGCTGGGAGACCCAGGTATACCGACTATTCCTTGTTCTATCAAGAATAATTATGTTAGAACTGCTTTATGTGATTTGGGAGCAGGAGTTAGTGTGATGCCTTTTTCTCTTTACAAGAGACTTGATTTAGATAAGTTGATACCAACTGATATATCTTTGCAAATGGCTGATAAATCTACTGCTATTCCTGTTGGTGTATGTGAAAATGTTCCTGTTCAAGTTACTCAAAATTGCTTAATATTAACTGATTTTGTTGTGTTGGAAATGCCTGAAGATGATAATATGTCTATTATTCTTGGAAGACCCTTTCTTAATACTGCAGGGGCTGTTATTGATTGCAATAAAGGAAAAGTTACTTTCAATGTTGAAGATAAGGAACATACTGTCTATTTTCCCAAGAGGATTGATAAAGTATATGGAGTTAATACAATTTGTAATTTGAAAACTATCAAGGTGGGATCATTTGATTGTCCTATATATGAGCCTAAAGAAGAATATCGAACTCTTGTGATTGGATCCATATCAATTCAATATAAGGTAACATGATTGATTTGAGGTTTATTTCTTCTTATGTCATATAAAATTTATTTGGTAGCAAGACTTGATCAACCTTGTTAACAAGTATATTTTAATGCATAAGAGAGCTAAACAACACTTCTTTCTTCCTCCACTTGTTTTACTTGCTGTAGCACTTTTTGTTTTTCAAGATGCTTTAGTTGTTTAAGATTTTGGAAATCATTTTCCTGCGCTGTAATAATTACTTTAACACCCAGAAATGTGCATTTTTCGAAGTTCTCAAAAATTTACAAAAATTATACTGGTAGTCTTATTTTTCGAAGGGGCACCTGGGAGCACCTGGGGATGACCAGTGGGGCACCCCAGGGTGGCACCCCACAGGCCGGCGCGGCCAGCAAGTGGTGTGGGCCCCTCCTTGCCCCACTTCTTCATCTCTTTCTCCCATCTCACTCTCTCTCCCGAAAAAACTCGCACCAGCTTCTCTCACTCGTGTTTCTGCTCAAGAACTCAAGATTTCTCGATCTCTTTGCTCAGCCCAGATTTTCTAAATTTGGCAAATTTTCTCCGAAAAGGAAAATGGACAACTACAACTTTGGAGAGGTGTTCGAAAGAGAAACGACAAGCACGGGAAGGCCCTCGAGGGCATCCACTCGGATTAGACGATCCTATAATGAGGACGTCATTGCACCGAGCTTCGAACCCGAAGAGGACAATGGAGTCCCTAACGCTTCATCTTTCCCATGTTATAACTTTTTGAGTAATGCAGGGTTGTTGGATGATTTCTTGACTCTCGTCGGTAAGGCGGGGTTAACCGCCTATATGGAGGATGAGAGGAAGCAATACTACATGCTCACTAAAATCTTTGTGGAGAGCTTCAAGTTCAACAACAAGCACTATCACCCGACAGTTGCATTCAGGATCTATGGTAATCCTATTACTATGAAGTTGAAGGATTTTTGTACTGCATTGGATATTGCCCCTGTAGGTACAGCAAAGAAGATCGAGGACAACCCCAAGGCTTTGCTGGAGCTCTATCGAGAAATCACCAATGACGATTGCCGCACCATTCAGCGTGGCAAGATAAGAAACATCCAACTCCCCGCCATTAAGTATTTTGCTTATTACCTTGCTACTAGCATTCTTGGTAGGGAGAATACTAGTAATATTTCTAGTTATCATCTTGCTTTCTTAATTGCTGCACTCACTTGAGAGACACCTTATCATCTTGGTGCTCTTGTTGCTCGCCGTTTGTCTAACAAGGGGCCTATTTTTGGAGGAATAATTGCATCGCGTATTTTGGCACATCTAGATCTTCCTCTTGACCCTACTGATGTGGAACTAACCCCTGCTAGGTTAGATATTGCTGCTATGAAGAGTCACCAATTTGTTACAACTGACTCTAGTATAGATAATATTGTCTATAGAATGTTATTTGCTGACGGGGATGAGAGGGAAGTCCTTTTGCCGCAGCCAGATTTGTTTAGTATTCATAGGAAACCATGGTCGCGCTCTAAGGAGGAGGTGAATGAGCAACTGAAGATACAAGGCTTCCACCAGCAGCATGACTCCGAGGACGCCGAGCCCTCCTACGACTACACCGTCACGTATCCTGTTGCTTCTTCCAGCACATACCCAGAACAGGGTCCTTCTTCGTCATACTACGGAGACACCACTTCATGGGGACCGTGGGAATGATCTCCACTTAGGCCAAAAGCCTAAGCTTGGGGGGAGGTATACCGGCATCACTCATTCCTTGCATATTATGGTTGCTGGATACTTGTACATACTTGTTTAGTTTCTTAAAGTGGTTTTCTAATGAGAGGGAGATGATATTTGGGGAAGTGTTGTCTAAAAACAGATTCTGGGCTGTTACTAAAAACATTCGCACGCACAGCGAGAATGTTATTTTGAGTTGAAATTTTTTGTGCATGTTCCCCAGGCTGTTATCTAACTTTCATTAGTTGAATACTTTTTGAACTGAGGAACGGAAGATTTTTGTAAAAATCGATTTCTGTACTGCTGTCAGGTTTTGGCAGATTTCTGCCATCCTGCTTTTCTGTGTTTCTGTTAGTTTGCACTCTCTTGTTTTTTGCTTTGTTTTTTCCTAAAACACAAAAAGACCAAAAATATTTCTGTTGTTTCTCTTCACCACTTGTTTATTTGGTTCTTTGCTCTTATTTTACCTTAGTTGCTATCGTTGGTTTGCTATGAGAAAATCCAAAAAGATTTTGCTTTGTTTGCTTGTTTCCTCTTGTTCTTGTTTCTAACCCGAAAACACCAAAAATATTTGTTGTTCTTCTTTGGTTTTGTAAAGTTCATTAGGGAGTTCAGAGGTCTCCGGTGGTTGGAGCTTGGTTTCATTCCATATTATTATTCAAGCTGCACAAGTGAAAGGCAATAATGACGATCTACGGCAACTTGACTGCGGTGAGAGGCTGGTATGAACTCTATTTGTTTTCATTTTTGTACATATACTCATCCATGTGAGCATGCTTAGTTGGTTCATGTGAGGTATATGTCATTTAATGAAAGTCTAGTAGTTCATGATCTCTCATGATTAGTTCCAATCTATTAATAATGAGTAGCATGTCATGAATATTTGCTTGCATTGTTTTATTCATAGATCGGTATGACATTGTGGTATCCTCCTCTGAATAATTCACTCGAATCGACTTGGCACATGCTCACGCATGCATATGACTAAACAAAAGTCAATTAAGCCTCGATGATTTACTTTGCTTCAGAGTTCTTGTATCATTTTTATGCCTCCGTTAATTTTATTTTGTCGCAAGCATGATTATGACGGTTATTGCTCTCTTGATTGTCGCTTCCCAGTCTATTGCTAGCATTCACTTGTACTGAGCGGGAACGCTGCTCGTGCTTCCAAATACCTGAAAACCAAGTTATTCCAAAGTGTCCACCATAAATACCTATGCATGGCATTTCAAACCATTCCAAGTAAATTCTCATGTGCTACCTTTAAACCTTCAAACTACTTCTCAATTTGTGTTAATTTTTTATAGCTCATGAGGAAGTATGTGGTGTTTATCTTTTGACCTTGTCATTTACTCCGGACAGACTTTCACCAATGGACTAGTGGCACATCCGCTTATCCAATAATTTTGCAAAAAGAGCTGGCAACGGGGTTCCCAGCCCCAATTAATTAACCTTCATTAATAATTCTCTTCACGTGTTTTGCTCTAATTCATCAGTAAGCAACTTAACCTGCAATAGACACTTCCCCATGGTATGTGAATGTTGAAAGGCACCCGAGGATTCGGTTAGCCATGGCTTGTGTAAGCAAAGGTTGGGGGAGTGTCATCCATAATGAAACTAAAATACATGTGTAAACAAAAGAGAAGAGGGATGATCTACCTTGCTGGTAGAGATGACGTCCTTCATGGGAGCCGCTCTTGAGAGTCTGGTTGGCGAGGTGGTTAGAGTACCCACTATCATTCGTTGACAACAACAAACACCTCTCAAAATAATTTTACTTCTGTCTTTGAAAAAATGAAAAGCTCTAGCACATGTTAATCCCTGCTTCCCTCTGCGAAGGGTCAATCTTCTTTTATGTTGAGTCACCATCCTTTCTTTGAGCACCTTCTTGAGAGCATAACTGTCATTCTTAGTATAATATGCTTGTCCCAAAATATGATCAGCTGTGGTATAACTTTGATGCTTTTATCTTTGACAATTTTACTTCTAGTCTTTCTATGAACTTCAGAGGTGCCTGGGCATTTATGTTTTGCTGTACAAATACAGGCAAGCGAGATACCACTTTATCATATCTTTCTATGAACATTGCAATCCTGCTTATAGAAGTGTTTCATGATGCTTGTTATTAGTTTGTTGGTATCTCTTTCATGATTGATATAGCTATTAGATGACTTTATTTGCATGTACCTTATTATGAATTGCTTAAGCACTTGCCATATCATGAGAATATTTACATCATATGAACAAATGTGTTCGTGAAAGTTCTTTTATCGCACTCAGTTGTTAACTGAATTGCTTGAGGACAAGCAATAAGCTAAGCTTGGGGGGAGTTGATACGTCCAAAACGTATCTACTTTCCCGAACACTTTTGCTATTGTTTTGCCTCTAATTTGTGTATTTTGGATACAACTAACACGGACTAACGCTTTTTTCAGCAGGTGCAGTGTCTCGACTTTCAGGAAAATCCCCGGAAATAATCGCAATGGGCCTATTTTCACCGTGAAGATGAGAGGCCAAAAGGGCGAGCCAGGGGGGCCCATGGCCCCCACACCATAGGCCGGCGCGGCCCTACGGGGGCGCGCCGCCCTATGGTGTGGGCGCCTCGGCGGCCCCCGACGCTCTCTTTCGGGCTACATTTCGACCTAAAAACGCCGGGTTCGACCATATTTCCCAGAGAAGACGTCCGCCGCGCTCGGCGCCTCGGGACCAGAAACTCCGTTGGCACTCCACGGGGGGAGGGGATCATCGCCGCCATCACCACCGACGCCTCTCCGTCGACCAACCATAGTTCCCCCATCCTATGGATTGATTAGTACTTGGATGCCGCTTTATTATTATCTGCAAATGCCCTACCATGATTGTTATATGAATTCTCTCATCCATGCAATGCCCGTTCATCCATCCCTGTGCCTACAGTATTTTAATCCTGCTCTTTACTATAATCACTACAGCTGTCTTTATTTCACTGCCGCTGTTATTTCACTACTCCTCTGCTATAAAACTGTTGCTACTGATAAACTCTTGCGAGCAAGTCTGTTTCCAGTGCAGCTGAATTGACAACTCCGCTGTTAAGGCTTACAAGTATTCTTTGTCTCCCTTGTGTCGAATCAATAAATTGGGTAATACTTCCCTCGAAGACTGTTGCGATCCCCTATACTTGTGGGTCATCAAGACTATTTTCTGGCGCCGTTGCCGGGGAGCATAGCTTTATTTGCAAGTTCACTTGGATTGATATTGTTCGCTGCAAATTCTCCATCATGGGTAAACCTCGTGATACTAAAGTCGCCATATTACCATCCACTACAAGAAAAGGTACAACTCTGAGTACCTCTGCTGCTCTTGATTCACCATCTGTGATAAGTCAACTTGTTTCACCACCACAAGCTTCACGTGTTGGTATTTCTGCTGAATCTGAAAATTCCTCTGATAATTTTGATGACGCTTCTACTGTGCTTGATAATACTGGTTCATTAGGTCCTTTTCTAGATGCTACAATTGCTAGGTCTAGACAAATTGAAAATGCTGAAACTCCTAATGAAAATACTGTTACACCTGTTAATTCACCTGAGACTGATGATCTTGATGAAGATTATGTGGAACTTGATGATGATTTTATTGATAAATGCAATGCTACTACTAGTACAAGTAACCTTAAAAAGCTTATTGCACAACATGCTGTTAGATATAAACTGTCTCCTGATCCTAAATTTGCCACATCTCCTATAAACATTAAGGATAAAGATTATGACTTTTCTCTTGATTTATCTCATATATCTATTGTTGAGAAAACACCCTTTTGTGTTACTGAAAAAGAGAGTGTTGTAGAGCACATGAATGAGCTTTCTACTTTAAGTAGCTTGTTTTCTGATGATGTTAAGATGCGTACTTATTTTGTTACTAAGATTTTCCCTTTCTCATTAAAGGATGATGCTAAGATTTGGTATAATAATTTGCCTCCTGATTCTATTGATAGTCCAAGTTGTTTTCTTGATGTTTTCTTTCAAAAATATTTTCCCGCTAGTGCTCAACATATTGCTCTGCAGAGAATTTATAGTTTTGATCAAGAAGATGGAGAGAAATTGCATGAAGCTTGGGCAAGATTTTGCTCTCTTATTAGAGCTCGGCCTGGACATGATTTGGAAAAGCATGATTTACTTGATATATTTTATAGTGGACTAACCATTGAGTCTAGGGCATACCTGGATAGTTGTGCTGATTGTGTTTTCAGGAAAAGAACTCCGGACGAAGCTGAAGAATTATTGGCTAAGATAAGCAAAAATCATGATGATTGGTCTACACCTGAACCAACCCCGACACCAATATTGAAGAAGAGGGGTATGATTGAATTAAATGATGAAGATATGAGGGAAGCCAAGAAATCTCTTATGGAGAAAGGTATTAAATCTGAAGATGTGAAGAATTTACCTCCTATAGAAGACCTATGTAAGATAATTCCCCCTTCATCCACAATCGAGGTACATTCCCTTCAACGCTTTGATAGAGGAGATATCCCGTATTCAAAACCTCCTGATCAATGTTTAGATGAATTTGATAATTATATTGTTAAGAAAAATAATTTTAATATGAGAGTAGAGAATCATCTAATAGAAAATTCTCAAGCTATTAGTAAATTGCATGATATTGTGGAGAGAACCTCCAATGATGTTAAGATGCTTGTTAAACATTTTAATATGATTCAAACTCAAATTGATCAACTTACTAAAGTGCAAAATGACTTGTTAAAAAATACTCATGAAGAAAAACATGCTTATGAAGTAACAACTAGAGGCGGTGTTTCTACCCAAGATCCTCTATATCCTGAAGGGCATCCCAAAAGAATTGAACAAGATTCTCAACGAACTAAAGAAACTAGTAGTCCTTCTAAGAAAAAGAAGAAGAAACATAAAACTGTTGTAGAATCCTCTGAACCTGTTAATGATCCTAATACTATTTCTATTTCTGATGCTGAAACTGAAAGTGGTAATGAACATGATGAAGATAATGATAAGAATGATACTCCTGATAAAGAAGAGATTGAAAAAGAACCTGAAAAGCATGCTAAAAATAAAAAGTACACTAAAGAAGATTTTATTACAAAGAAACATGGTAATGAAAGAGAACCTTGAGTTCAAAAGCAAATGCCTTTTCCTGCTAAGAAACTGAAATCAAAGGAGGAGGAACATTATAATAAATTTTGTGATTGGATGAAACCTTTATTTTTGCAAATCCCTTTAACTGATGCTATTAAATTGCCTCCTTATTCAAAGTATATGAAAGATATTGTCTCTAACAAAAGGAAAATTCCTAATGAGGAGTGATGCCGTAATTACCCCAATGGAAGGTGCCAAAGAAAGAAACCAAGGTTACCGAATAGGAGCCAAGAAGCACGTGAAGGTTGTTGGTGGAGGAGTGTAGTGCGACGCAACACCAGGAAACCGGCGCCAACGTGGAACCTGCACAACACAATCAAGATACTTTGCCCCAACGTTAGTGAGGTTGTCAATCTCACCGGCTTGCTGAAAACAAAGGATTAAGCGTATCGAGTGGAAGATGGTGTTTGTTTGCAAAGAACAATAAGAACAGTAATTGCAGTAGAATGTATTCAGATGTAAAAGAATGGACCGGGGTCCACAGTTCACTAGTGGTGTCTCTCCAATAAGATAACTAGCATGCTGGGTGAACAAATTACAGATGGGCAATTGACAAATCAAGATTCAATACATACCAATGATGATTACTATGTGATTTAATCAGGGCATTACGACAAAGTACATAGACCGCTATCCAGCATGCATCTATGCCTAAATAATCCACCTTCAGGTTATCATCCGAACCCCTTCCAGTATTAAGTTGTAAACAACAGATAATTGCATTAAGTATGGTGCGTAATGTAATCAACACAAATATCCTTAGACAAAGCATCGATGTTTTATCCCTAGTAGCAACAGCACATCCACAACCTTAGAACTTTCTGTCACTGTCCCAGATTAAATGGAGGCATGAACCCACTATCGAGCATAAATACTCCCTCTTGGAGTTACAAGTATCAACTTGGCCAGAGCCTCTACTAGCAACGGAGAGCATGCAAGAACAAAAACAACACATATATGATAGATTGATAATCAACTTGACATAGTATTCTAGATTCATCGGATCCCATCAAACACAACATGTAGCATTACAAATAGATGATCTTGATCATGTTAGGCAGCTCACAAGATCTAAACAATGATAGCACATGCGGAGAAGACAACCATCTAGCTACTGCTATGGACCCATAGTCCAAGGATGAACTACTCACGCATCAATCCGGAGGCGGGCATGATGATGTAGAGCCCCTCCGGTGATGATTCCCCTCTCCGGCAGGTGCGGAGGCGATCTCCTGAATCCCCGAGATGGGATTGGCGGCGGCGTCTCGAAGGTTTTCCGTGTCGTGGCTCTCGGTACGGGGTATTCGAAGGCTTTAAGTAGGCGGAAGGGTAGGTCGGGGGCGACGCGGGGACCCGGACCATAGGGCGCGGCCGGGCCAGGCCGCGCCGCCCTGTGGTCTGGCCACCTCGTGGCCCCACTTCGTTGTCTCTTCGGTCTTCTGGAAGCTTCGTGGAAAAATAGGACCCTGGGCGTTGATTTCGTCCAATTCCGAGAATATTTCCTTTGTAGGATTTCTGAAACCAGAAAACAGCAACTAGCACTTCGGCATCTTGTTAATAGGTTAGTGCCGGAAAATGTATAATAATGATGTAAAGTATGTATAAAACATTCAAGTATTGTCATAAAAGTAGCATGGAACATAAGAAATTATAGATACGTTTGAGACGTATCAAGGAGATTTCCACTATGCTCGCTAATTACTCTTTCAATGGTTAGATTCCAAAGAAGCTGGGAGACCCAGGTATACCGACTATTCCTTGTTCTATCAAGAATAATTATGTTAGAACTGCTCTATGTGATTTGGGAGCAGGAGTTAGTGTGATGCCTTTTTCTCTTTACAAGAGACTTGATTTAGATAAGTTGATACCAACTGATATATCTTTGCAAATGGCTGATAAATCTACTGCTATTCCTGTTGGTGTATGTGAAAATGTTCCTGTTCAAGTTACTCAAAATTGCTTAATATTAACTGATTTTGTTGTGTTGGAAATGCCTGAAGATGATAATATGTCTATTATTCTTGGAAGACCCTTTCTTAATACTGCAGGGGCTGTTATTGATTGCAATAAAGGAAAAGTTACTTTCAATGTCGAAGATAAGGAACATACTGTCTATTTTCCCAAGAGGATTGATAAAGTATATGGAGTTAATACAATTTGTAATTTGAAAACTATCAAGGTGGGATCATTTGATTGTCCTATATATGAGCCTAAAGAAGAATATCGAACTCTTGTGATTGGATCCATATCAATTCAATATAAGGTAACATGATTGATTTGAGGTTTATTTCTTTTTATGTCATATAAAATTTATTTGGTAGCAAGACTTGATCAACCTTGTTAACAAGTATATTTTAATGCATAAGAGAGCTAAACAACACTTCTTTCTTCCTCCACTTGTTTTACTTGCTGTAGCACTTTTTGTTTTGCAAGATGCTTTAGTTGTTTAAGATTTTGGAAATCATTTTCCTGCGCTGTAATAATTACTTTAACACCCAGAAATGTGCATTTTTTGAAGTTCTCAAAAATTTACAAAAATTATACTGGTAGTCTTATTTTTCGAAGGGGCACCTGGGAGCACCTGGGGATGACCAGTGGGGCACCCCAGGGTGGCACCCCATAGGCCGGCGCGGCCAGCAAGGGGGGCGCGCCACCCTGGTGTGGGCCCCTCCTTGCCCCACTTCTTCATCTCTTTCTCCCATCTCACTCTCTCTCCCGAAAAAACTCGCACCAGCTTTCTCTCACTCGTGTTTCTGCTCAAGAACTCAAGATTTCTCGATCTCTTTGCTCAGCCCAGATTTCTGTCTGAAATTTGGCACATTTGCTCTCCGAAAAGGAAAATGGACAACTACAACTTTGGAGAGGTGTTCGAAAGAGAAACGACAAGCACGGGAAGGCCCTCGAGGGCATCCACTCGGATTAGACGATCCTATAATGAGGACGTCATTGCACCGAGCTTCGAACCCGAAGAGGACAATGGAGTCCCTAACGCTTCATCTTTCCCATGTTATAACTTTTTGAGTAATGCAGGGTTGCTGGATGATTTCTTGACTCTCGTCGGTAAGGCGGGGTTAACCGCCTATATGGAGGATGAGAGGAAGCAATACTACATGCTCACTAAAATCTTTGTGGAGAGCTTCAAGTTCAACAACAAGCACTATCACCCGACAGTTGCATTCAGGATCTATGGTAATCCTATTACTATGAAGTTGAAGGATTTTTGTACTGCATTGGATATTGCCCCTGTAGGTACAGCAAAGAAGATCGAGGACAACCCCAAGGCTTTGCTGGAGCTCTATCGAGAAATCACCAATGACGATTGCCGCACCATTCAGCGTGGCAAGATAAGAAACATCCAACTCCCCGCCATTAAGTATTTTGCTTATTACCTTGCTACTAGCATTCTTGGTAGGGAGAATACTAGTAATATTTCTAGTTATCATCTTGCTTTCTTAATTGCTGCACTCACTGGAGAGACACCTTATCATCTTGGTGCTCTTGTTGCTCGCCGTTTGTCTAACAAGGGGCCTATTTTTGGAGGAATAATTGCATCGCGTATTTTGGCACATCTAGATCTTCCTCTTGACCCTACTGATGTGGAACTAACCCCTGCTAGGTTAGATATTGCTGCTATGAAGAGTCACCAATTTGTTACAACTGACTCTAGTATAGATAATATTGTCTATAGAATGTTATTTGCTGACGGGGATGAGAGGGAAGTCCTTTTGCCGCAGCCAGATTTGTTCAGTATTCACAGGAAACCATGGTCGCGCTCTAAGGAGGAGGTGGATGAGCAACTGAAGATACAAGGCTTCCACCAGCAGCATGACTCCGAGGACGCCGAGCCCTCCTACGACTACACCGTCACGTATCCTGTTGCTTCTTCCAGCACATACCCAGAACAGGGTCCTTCTTCGTCATACTACGGAGACACCACTTCATGGGGACCATGGGAATGATCTCCACTTAGGCCAAAAGCCTAAGCTTGGGGGGAGGTATACCGGCATCACTCATTCCTTGCATATTATGGTTGCTGGATACTTGTACATACTTGTTTAGTTTCTTAAAGTGGTTTTCTAATGAGAGGGAGATGATATTTGGGGAAGTGTTGTCTAAAAACAGATTCTGGGCTGTTACTAAAAACATTCGCACGCACAGCCAGAACGTTATTTTGAGTTGAAAATTTTTGTGCATGTTCCCCAGGTTGTTATCTAACTTTCATTAGTTGAACACTTTTTGAACTGAGCAACGGAAGATTTTTGTAAAAATCGATTTCTGTACTGCTGTCAGGTTTTGGCAGATTTCTGCCATCCTGCTTTTCTGTGTTTCTGTTAGTTTGCATTCTCTTGTTTTTTGCTTTGTTTCTTTCCTAAAACACAAAAAGACCAAAAATATTTCTGTTGTTTCTCTTCACCACTTGTTTATTTGGTTCTTTGCTCTTATTTTACCTTAGTTGCTATCGTTGGTTTTTTATGAGAAAATCCAAAAAGATTTTGCTTTGTTTGCTTGTTTCCTTTTGTTCTTGTTTCTAACCCGAAAACACCAAAAATATTTGTTGTTCTTCTTTGGTTTTGTAAAGTTCATTAGGGAGTTCAGAGGTCTCCGGTGGTTGGAGCTTGGTTTCATTCCATATTATTATTCAAGATGCACAAGTGAAAGGCAATAATGACGATCTACGGCAACTTGACTGTGGTGAGAGGCTGGTATGAACTCTATTTGTTTTCATTTTTGTACATATACTCATCCATGTGAGCATGCTTAGTTGGTTCATGTGAGGTATATGTCATTTAATGAAAGTCTAGTAGTTCATGATCTCTCATGATTAGTTCCAATCTATTAATAATGAGTAGCATGTCATGAATATTTGCTTGCATTGTTTTATTCATAGATCGGTATGACATTGTGGTATCCTCCTCTGAATAATTCACTCAAATCGACTTGGCACATGCTCACGCATGCATATGACTAAACAAAAGTCAATTAAGCCTTGATGATTTACTTTGCTTCAGAGTTCTTGTATCACTTTTATGCCTCCGTTAATTTTATTTTGTCGCAAGCATGATTATGACGGTTATTGCTCTCTTGATTGTCGCTTCCCAGTCTATTGCTAGCCTTCACTTGTACTGAGCGGGAACGCTGCTCGTGCTTCCAAATACCTGAAAACCAAGTTATTCCAAAGTGTCCACCATAAATACCTATGCATGGCATTTCAAACCATTCCAAGTAAATTCTCATGTGCTACCTTTAAACCTTCAAACTACTTCTCAATTTGTGTTAATGTTTTATAGCTCATGAGGAAGTATGTGGTGTTTATCTTTCGACCTTGTCATTTACTCCGGACAGAATTTCACCAATGGACTAGTGGCACATCCGCTTATCCAATAATTTTGCAAAAAGAGCTGGCAACGGGGTTCCCAGCCCCAATTAATTAACCTTCATTAATAATTCTCTTCACGTGTTTTGCTCTGATTCATCAGTAAGCAACTTAACCTGCAAATAGACACTTCCCCATGGTATGTGAATGTTGAAAGGCACCCGAGGATTCGGTTAGCCATGGCTTGTGTAAGTAAAGGTTGGGGGAGTGTCATCCATAATGAAACTAAAATACATGTGTAAACAAAAGAGAAGAGGGATGATCTACCTTTATGGTAGAGATAACGTCCTTCATGGGAGCCGCTCTTGAGAGTCTGGTTGGCGAGGTGGTTAGAACCCACTATCATTCGTTGACAACAACAAACACCTCTCAAAATAATTTTACTTCTGTCTTTGAAAAATGAAAAGCTCTAGCACATGTTAATCCCTGCTTCCCTCTGCGAAGGGTCAATCTTTTACTTTTATGTTGAGTCACCATCCTTTCTTTGAGCACCTTCTTGAGAGCATAACTGTCATTCTTAGTATAATATGCTTGTCCCAAAATATGATCAGCTGTGGTATAACTTTGATGCTTTTATCTTTGACAATTTTACTTCTAGTCTTTCTATGAACTTCAGAGGTGCCTGGGCATTTATGTTTTGCTGTACAAATACAGGCAAGCGAGATACCACTTTATCATATCTTTCTATGAACATTGCAATCCTGCTTATAGAAGTGTTTCATGATGCTTGTTATTAGTTTGTTGGTATCTCTTTCATGATTGATATAGCTATTAGATGACTTTATTTGCATGTACCTTATTATGAATTGCTTAAGCACTTGCCATATCATGAGAATATTTACATCATATGAACAAATGTGTTCGTGAAAGTTCTTTTATCGCACTCAGTTGTTAACTGAATTGCTTGAGGACAAGCAATAAGCTAAGCTTGGGGGAGTTGATACGTCCAAAACGTATCTACTTTCCCGAACACTTTTGCTATTGTTTTGCCTCTAATTTGTGTATTTTGGATACAACTAACACGGACTAACGCTGTTTTCAGCAGAATTGCACTGGTGTCTCGTTTTTGTGCAGAAACTCGACTTTCAGGAAAAACCCCGGAAATAATCGCAATGGGCCTATTTTCACCGTGAAGATGAGAGGCCAAAAGGGCGAGCCAGGGGGCCCGTGGACCCAGACCACAGGCCAGCGCGGCCTGGAGGGGGGGCGCACCGCCCTATGGTGTGGGCACCTCGGCGGCCCCGACGCTCTCTTCGACTACGAACCCTTCGACCTAAAAACGCCGGGGGGTCGACCATATTTCAGAAGACGTCCGACGCCGCCGCCATCGCGAAACTCTGCCTCGGGACCAGAAACTCCGTTCTGGCACTCCGCCGGACGGGGAATTGGAGGGGATCATCGCCGCCATCACCACCGACGCCTCTCCATCGACCAGCCATGTTTCCCCCATCCATGTGTGAGTAATTCCCCCGCTGTAGGCTGAAGGGGATGGTAGGGATTGGATGAGATTGATCATGTAATAGTCACAAGATTGTTAGGGCATGGTGCCTAGTATCCGTAGATGTTACTTTTATGATATTGTTGCAACTTGTTATGCTTAATGCTTGTCACTAGGGCCCGAGTGCCATGATCTCAGATCTGAACATGTTATTATTTCATCATGATATGTGTTGTTTTATGATCTTACCTGCAAGTTGTATACACACGTTGCTGTCCGGAACCCGAGGCCCCAAAGTGACAGAAATTGGGACAACCGGAGGGGAAGGCGGTGATGTGAGGATCACATGTGTTCACAGAGTGTTAATGCTTTGCTCCGGTATTCTATTAAAAGGAGTACCTTAATTTCCAGTAGTTTCCCTAGAGGCCCGGCTGCCACCGGCTGGTAGGACAAAAGATGTTGTGCAAGTTTCTCATTGCGAGCACGTACGACTATATATGGAACACATGCCTATTGATTGATTAGTACTTGGATACCGCTTTATTATTACCTGCAAATGCCCTACCATGATTGTTATATGAATTCTCTCATCCATGCAACGCCCGTTCATCCATCCCTGTGCCTACAGTATTTTAATCCTGCTGTTTACGATAATCACTACTGCTGTCTTTATTTCACCGCTGCTGTTATTTCACTATTCCTACTGCTATAAAACTGTTGCTACTGATAAACTCTTGCGAGCTAGTCTGTTTCCAGGTGCAGCTGAATTGACAACTCCGCTGTTAAGGCTTACAAGTATTTTTGTCTCCCCTTGTGTCGAATCAATAAATTTGGGTTTTACTTCCCTCGAAGACTGTTGCGATCCCCTATACTTGTGGGTCATCAATAGCTTTATTTGCAAGTTCACTTGGATTGATATTGTTCGCTGCAAATCCTCCATCATGGGTAAACCTCGCGATACTAAAGTCGCCATATTACCATCCACTACAAGAAAAGGTACAACTCTGAGTACCTCTGCTGCTCTTGATTCACCATCTGTGATAAGTCAACTTGTTTCACCACCACAAACTTCACGTGTTGGTATTTCTGCTGAATCTGAAAATTCCTCTGATAATTTTGATGATGCTTCTATTGTGCTTGATAATACTGGTTCATTAGGTCCTTTTCTAGATGCTACAATTGCTAGGTCTAGACAAATTGAAAATACTGAAACTCCTAATGAAAATACTGTTACACCTGTTAATTCACCTGAGATTGATGATCTTGATGAAGATTATGTGGAACTTGATGATGATTTTATTGATAAATGCAATGCTACTACTAGTACAAGTAACCTTAAAAAGCTTATTGCACAACATGTTGTTAGATATAAACTGTCTCCTGATCCTAAATTTGCCACATCTCCTATAAACATTAAGGATAAAGATTATGATTTTTCTCTTGATTTATCTCATATATCTATTGTTGAGAAAACACCTTTTTGTGGTACTGAAAAAGAAAGTGCTGTAGAACATATGAATGAGCTTTCCACTTTAAGTAGCTTGTTTTCTGATGATGTTAAGATGCGTACTTATTTTGTTGCTAAGATTTTCCCTTTCTCATTAAAGGATGATGCTAAGATTTGGTATAATAATTTGCCTCCTGATTCTATTGATAGTCCAAGTTGTTTGCTTGATGTTTTCTTTCGAAAATACTTTCCCGCTAGTGCTCAACATATTGCTCTGCAGAGAATTTATAGTTTTGATCAAGAAGATGGAGAGAAATTGCCTGAAGCTTGGGCAAGATTTTGCTCTCTTATTAGAGCTCGGCCTAGACATGATTTGGAAAAGCATGATTTACTTGATATATTTTATAGTGGACTAACCATTGAGTCTAGGGCATACCTGAATAGTTGTGCTGATTGTGTTTTCAGGAAAAGAACTCCGGACGAAGCTGAAGAATTATTGGCTAAGATAAGCAAAAATCATGATGATTGGTCTACACCTGAACCAACCCCGACACCAATATTGAAGAAGAGGGGTATGATTGAATTAAATGATGAAGATATGAGGGAAGCCAAGAAATCTCTTATGGAGAAGGGTATTAAATCTGAAGATGTGAAGAATTTGCCTCCAATAGAAGACCTATGTAAGATAATTCCCCCTTCATCCACAATTGAGGTACATTCTCTTCAACGCTTTGATAGAGGAGATATTCCGTATTCAAAACCTCCTGATCAATGTTTAGATGAATTTGATAATTATATTGTTAAGCAAAATAATTTTAATATGAGAGTAGAGAATCATCTAATGGAAAATTCTCAAGCTATTGGTAAATTGCATGATATTGTGGAGAGAACCTCCAATGATGTTAAGATGCTTGTTAAACATTTTAATATGATTCAAACTCAAATTGATCAACTTACTAAAGTGCAAAATGACTTGTTAAAAAATACTCATGAAGAAAAACATGCTTATGAAGTAACAACTAGAGGCGGTGTTTCTACCCAGGATCCTCTATATCCTGAAGGGCACCCCAAAAGAATTGAACAAGATTCTCAACAAACTAAAGAAACTGATAGTCCTTCTAAGAAAAAGAAGAAGAAACATAAAACTGTTGTAGAATCCTCTGAACCTGTTAATGATCCTAATAGTATTTCTATTTCTGATGCTGAAACTGAAAGTGGTAATGAACATGATGAAGATAATGATAAGAATGATGCTCCTGATAAAGAAGAAATTGAAAAAGAACCTGAAAAGCATGCTAAAAATAAAAAGTTCACTAAAGAAGATTTTATTACAAAGAAACATGGTAATGAAAGAGAACCTTGGGTTCAAAAGCAAATGCCTTTTCCTGCTAAGAAACTAAAATCAAAGGAGGAGGAACATTATAATAAATTTTGTGATTGGATGAAACCTTTATTTTTGCAAATCCCTTTGACTGATGCTATTAAATTGCCTCCTTATTCAAAGTATATGAAAGATATTGTCTCTAACAAAAGGAAAATTCCTAATGAGGAGATTTCCACTATGCTCGCTAATTACTCTTTTAATGGTAAGGTTCCAAAGAAGCTTGGAGACCCAGGTATACCGACTATTCCTTGTTCTATCAAGAATAATTATGTTAGAACTGCTCTATGTGATTTGGGAGCGGGAGTTAGTGTAATGCCTTTTTCTCTTTACAAGAGACTTGATTTAGATAAGTTGATACCAACTGATATATCTTTGCAAATGGCTGATAAATCTACTGCTGTTCCTGTTGGTGTATGTGAAGATGTTCCTGTTCAAGTTACTCAAAATTGCTTAATATTAACTGATTTTGTTGTGTTGGAAATGCCTGAAGATGATAATATGTCCATTATTCTTGGAAGACCCTTTCTTAATACTGCAGGGGCTGTTATTGATTGCAATAAAGGAAAAGTAACTTTCAATGTTGATGACAAGGAACATACTGTCTATTTTCCCAAGAGGATTGATAAAGTATATGGAGTTAATACAATTTGTAATTTGAAAACTATCAAGGTGGGATCATTTGATTGTCCTATATATGAGCCTAAAGAAGAATATCAAACTCTTGTGATTGGATCCATATCAATTCAATATAAGGTAACATGATTGATTTGAGGTTTATTTCTTCTTATGTCATATAAAATTTATTTGGTAGCAAGACTTGATCAACCTTGTTAACAAATATATTTTAATGCATGAGAGAGCTAAACAACATTTCTTTCTTTCTTTCTCTTCCTCCACTTGTTTTACTTGCTGTAGCACTTTTTGTTTTGCAATATGCTTTAGTTGTTTAAGATTTTGGAAATCATTTTCCTGCGCAGTAATAATTACTTTAACACCCAGAAATGTGCATTTTTCGAAGTTCTCAAAAATTTACAAAAATTATACTGGTAGTCTTATTTTTCGAAGGGGCACCTGGGAGCACCTGGGGATGACCAGTGGGGCACCCCAGGGTGGCACCCCACAGGCCGGCGCGGCCAGCAAGGGGGGCGCGCCACCCTGTGTGTGGGCCCCTCCTTGCCCCACTTTTTCACTTCTTCCTCCCATTCTCTTCTCTCTCCCGAAAAAACTCGTACTCACTTTCTCTCACTCGCGTTTCTGCTCAAGAACTCGAGATTTCTCGATCTCTTTGCTCAGCCCAGATTTCTGTCTGAAATTTGGCACATTTGCTCTCCGGTATGTGACTCCTTTGATTATCCAATTAGAATTTTGTTTGGTTGAGTATATATTGAATATTTTGCTGCTGTAGGTAACATGTTTAGTGAGCTTGCATGCTTGTTCTAAGTGGTAGAAACTAGTTTTGATGCATGATTAGTACTCTAGCAAGTTCCTATAGTAGTTTCCCTCAATTATATACCTTGAAATCAAATTTTATAATGATTGTTGAAAAATTTCAGAAAATGGAAGGAAGTAGG
The DNA here is from genome assembly GCA_030979885.1 of Lolium multiflorum. NCBI lineage: Eukaryota > Viridiplantae > Streptophyta > Magnoliopsida > Poales > Poaceae > Lolium > Lolium multiflorum. Next base: position 89,707,911 of record CM061750.1, on the reverse strand, counting down.
CACCAACTAAACCAACAAGAATTGGAGGTGCAACAAGTCATGAGAGTTCACCGCGAAGAGGGAGTATACCCCTCTTATTACCCATGCACTGATTTTATGCGGAATGCAGGAATCTTGCAAGATGTTCAAACACTGATTTCCAATGCAGGGTTGGAAAGTTTTACTGTTGGTGAACCTTACCAATATGCGAAACTAATAATGTCGGTGGTGCAGGATTTCGAATTTCATCACAAAGTGCGTTCTTGCTAGAAGGAACGCAAATAAGTTGTCTATCCAAGATATGGCTTTCTTAGCTGCTGCATTGCAACAGGATAGGACTTATAATTTGGGTGCTTTGATAGCTTGTAGACTTGCTACTAACCGTGAGAAGGGAGGAATTTGTGGAGGTCTCATCGCCTCTCGCTTATTAGCTATGCATGGTGTAGAACCTCACCATCTAGATATTCCGCTCTCCATGGAGAAGCTTGATGTTGTTTCCATGATTAAACATGAGTTTGTTTCAGATGCGTCTAATTTGAACAACCTGTATTATAGGATAACATTCTATAAGAAAACTTGGAGAACAACTAAGAAAACTGAAAAACTAGTACGATTGCCTGCACCTGTTCTGCTTAACCTTGATTCCAGGAAAGGGTGGTCGGTCACAGAAAATGAGCTAAATGCATACATAGAAAGAGAAGGCCATCATGCAAGGGACGGCACGGAGGAGGCCGAGGAGCACCTCGACTCTTCATCCGATGCAGCGAGCTCCTCATATCAACATTATGGTCATGTGGAGCCTCCACGCCATTCTTCTGCGCAGGGGCCTTATTATCACTCCATGTACGATCCACCGGCGTGGAACCCCGACCCTCGTTGGGAATGAACTCCACTTAGGCCAAAAGCCTAAGCTTGGGGGGAGGTATACCGGCATCACTCATTCTTTGCATATTATGGTTGCTGGATACTTGTACATACTTGTTTAGTTTCTTAGAGTGGTTTTCTAATGAGAGGGAGATGATATTTGGGGAAGTGCTGTCCAAAAACAGATTCTGGGCTGTTACCAAAAAAATTCGTACGCACAGCCAGAACGTTATTTTGAGTTGGAAATTTTGAGCATGTGCCCCAGGTTGTTATCTAACTTTCATTAGTTGAACACTTTTTGAACTGAGCAACGGAAGATTTTTGTTAAATTCGATTTCTGTACTGCTGTCAGGTTTTGGCAGATTTCTGTCATCCTGCTTTTCTGTGTTTCTGTTAGTTTGCATTCTCTTGTTTTTGCTTTGTTTCTTTCCTAAAACACAAAAAGACCAAAAATATTTCTGTTGTTTCTCTTCACCATTTGTTTATTTGGTTCTTTGCTCTTATTTCAATTTTATTTGCTATCGTTGGTTTGCTATGAGAAAATCCAAAAAGATTTTGCTTTGTTTGCTTGTTTCCTTTTGTTCTTGTTTCTAACCCGAAAACACCAAAAATATTTGTTGTTCTTCTTTGGTTTTGTAAAGTTCATTAGGGAGTTCAGAGGTCTCCGGTGGTTGGAGCTTGGTTTCATTCCATATTATTATTCAAGCTGCACAAGTGAAAGGCAATAATGACGATCTACGGCAACTTGACTGTGGTGAGAGGCTGGTATGAACTCTATTTGTTTTCATTTTTGTACATATACTCATCCATGTGAGCATGCTTAGTTGGTTCATGTGAGGTATATGTCATTTAATGAAAGTCTAGTAGTTTATGATCTCTCATGATTAGTTCCAATCTATTAATAATGAGTAGCATGTCATGAATATTTGCTTGCATTGTTTTATTCATAGATAGGTATGACATTGTGGTATCCTCCTCTGAATAATTCACTTGAATCAACTTGGCACATGCTCACGCATGCATATGACTAAACAAAAGTCAATTAAGCCTCGATGATCTACTTTGCTTCAGAGTTCTTGTATCATTTTTATGCCTCCGTTAATTTTATTTTGTCGCAAGCATGATTATGACAGTTATTGCTCTCTTGATTGTCGCTTCCCAGTCTATTGCTAGCCTTCACTTGTACTGAGCGGGAACGCTGCTCGTGCTTCCAAACACCTGAAAACCAAGTTGTTCCAAAGTGTCCACCATAAATACCTATGCATGGCATTTCAAACCATTCCAAGTAAATTCTCATGTGCTACCTTTAAACCTTCAAACTACTTCTCAATTTGTGTTAATGTTTTATAGCTCATGAGGAAGTATGTGGTGTTTTATCTTTCAACCTTGTCATTTACTCCGGACAGACTTTCACCAATGGACTAGTGGCACATCCGCTTATCCAATAATTTTGCAAAAAGAGCTGGCAACGGGGTTCCCAGCCCCAATTAATTAACCTTCATTAATAATTCTCTTCACATGATTTGCTCTGATTCATCAGTAAGCAACTTAACCTGCAAATAGACACTTCCCCATGGTATGTGAATGTTGGAAGGCACCCGAGGATTCGGTTAGCCATGGCTTGTGTAAGCAAAGGTTGGGGGAGTGTCATCCATAATGAAACTAAAATACATGTGTAAACAAAAGAGAAGAGGGATGATCTACCTTGCTGGTAGAGATAACGTCCTTCATGGGAGCCGCTCTTGAGAGTCTGGTTGGCGAGGTAGTTAGAGTACCCACTATCATTCGTTGACAACAACAAACACCTCTCAAAATAATTTTATTTCTGTCTTTGAAAAATGAAAAGCTCTAGCACATGTTAATCCCTGCTTCCCTCTGCGAAGGGTCAATCTTTTACTTTTATGTTGAGTCACCATCCTTTCTTTGAGCACCTTCTTGAGAGCATAATTGTCATTCTTAGTATAATATGCTTGTCCCAAAATATGATCAGCTGTGGTATAACTTTGATGCTTTTATCTTTGACAATTTTACTTCTAGTCTTTCTATGAACTTCAGAGGTGCCTGGGCATTTATGTTTTGCTGTACAAATACAGGCAAGCGAGATACCACTTTATCATATCTTTCTATGAACATTGCAATCCTGCTTATAGAAGTGTTTCATGATGCTTGTTATTAGTTTGTTGGTATCTCTTTCATGATTGACACAGTTACTAGATGACTTTATTTGCATGTACCTTATTATGAATTGCTTAAGCACTTGCCATATCATGAGAATATTTACATCATATGAACAAATGTGTTCGTGAAAGTTCTTTTATCGCACTCAGTTGTTAACTGAATTGCTTGAGGACAAGCAATAAGCTAAGCTTGGGGGGAGTTGATACGTCCAAAACGTATCTACTTTCCCGAACACTTTTGCTATTGTTTTGCCTCTAATTTGTGTATTTTAGATACAACTAACACGGACTAACGCTGTTTTCAGCAGAATTGCACTGGTGTCTCGTTTTTGTGCAGAAATTCGACTTTCAGGAAAAACCCCGGAAATAATCGCAATGGGCCTATTTTTACCGTGAAGATGAAGGGCCAAAAGGGCGAACCAGGGGGGCGTGGCCCCCGACAGGCCGGCGCGGCCTGGAGGGGGCGCGCCGCCCTATGGTCAGGCGCCTCGGCGGCCCCCGACGCTCTCCTTTTGACTACATATGCCTTTCGACCTAAAAACGCCAGGGGTTCGACCATATTTCCAGAGACCATCCAGTACGCCGCCGCCATCGCGAAACTCCGCCTCGGGACCAGAAACTCGATGGCACTCCGCCGGGACGGGGAATTGGAGGGGATCATCACCGCCATCACCAGACGCCTCTCCATCGACCAGCCATGTTTCCCCCATCCATGTGTGAGTAATTCCCCCGTTGTAGGCTGAAGGGGATGGTAGGGATTGGATGAGATTGATCATGTAATAGTCACAAGATTGTTAGGGCATGGTGCCTAGTATCCGTAGATGTTACTTTTATGATATTGTTGCAACTTGTTATGCTTAATGCTTGTCACTAGGGCCCGAGTGCCATGATCTCAGATCTGAACATGTTATTATTTCATCATGATATGCGTTGTTTTATGATCTTACCTGCAAGTTGTATACACACGTTGCTGTCCGGAACCCGAGGCCCCAAAGTGACAGAAATTGGGACAACCGGAGGGGAAGGCGGTGATGTGAGGATCACATGTGTTCACGGAGTGTTAATGCTTTGCTCCGGTACTCTATTAAAAGGAGTACCTTAATTTCCAGTAGTTTCCCTAGAGGCCCGGCTGCCACCGGCTGGTAGGACAAAAGATGTTGTGCAAGTTTCTCATTGCGAGCACGTACGACTATATATGGAACACATGCCTATTGATTGATTAGTACTTGGATACCGCTTTATTATTACCTGCAAATGCCCTACCATGATTGTTATATGAATTCTCTCATCCATGCAACGCCCGTTCATCCATCTCTGTGCCTACAGTATTTTAATCCTCTGTTTACTATAATCACTACTGCTGTCTTTATTTCACCGCTGCTGTTATTTCACTATTCCTACTGCTATAAAACTGTTGCTACTGATAAACTCTTGCGAGCAAGTCTGTTTCTAGGTGCAGCTGAATTGACAACTCCGTTGTTAAGGCTTACAATATCTTTGTACTCCCCTTGTATACAATTATTTCGGATAAGTTGCGTACTTGTCTCTAATATTCATTATATAAACCCTCTTATTGTGGTTGTCATCAATTACCAAAATGGGGGAGATTGTAAGGGTATATTGCCCCTATGTGTGGTTTTGGTAATTAATGACAACCCCTATGGACTAATGTTTTCATTGAGTTTATATGAAGGAATATTCCATAGGTACTACTTGTATTCCATGTGTTGGATTCAAGTATGGATGCCATGAAGATAAAGATATACCTTGTGTATTGGCATCAAGATCATCGGTTTGAAGATACATATGTGATATGATCAAGAAGAAGAAATGAAGATGGAGTTCTTATGAGGAACTCAATATTAGCCATGCTCTATCTTATGAGAGTATGAGAAGGTACAAGGTTGAGTCGTGCAAGTTCAAGATGAGCATCTCAAGTGGATCACATGCTTGAAGCTTGCCGTCCATTTGGTGACATTGGACATGTGAAGATGTGCATCAATGAAGCTTTCCCATCATAGTGTATGGGGGAGCATTTGTGAGTCTTCACAAAGCAACATTGGTCAAGTGAGGCATTCCGGCTTGAGTGGAGCGTGAAGAGCTATCATCAAGATCAAGCGGGATGCGCAAGGCAAAGGTATGACCTTGCTAGGTTTTCCTTTTACCGGTCTCAAGGTGGTTGATGGGAGACCGGATTATAGGATAGATAGCCGCACTATTAAGAGGGGCTTTCGGTTGGGTAACTTGATCACATCGTCTTAGGGAGCTCAACCCTTTGCATACTTTGCATATCCTTATTGCTTCTTGGTGTTTCTCTGTGTGAGGTTCTTGAGCTTGTTGCTAGCTTTACAACAAGCCCAAGTTCATCGAAAACGGAATCCGCATGCATCTTCTATTGCGTTTTCGAGTTTGGACGTCTTCACCGTTTCTTGACGGTGGGAGACTCCCTCTCTAAAAACATCTAAAAATATCCTGTGAGGAGTCTCCATATTTCCAACAAAATTGGTTTCATGTCATTCGGGGTTCGGGAGCAAAAGTTATTAAAGAAAAGAATAAAAGAAAAAAAGGGGAATGGGGCAGCCGGCCGGACCAGCCCAACCGCCGGCCCACCCGGTCGAAGAGCCAGCACCGGTGCCATCCGGCGGAGTCCCGTGGGCCCCGCCCCATCCAAACCGGCCCGGTCACGGGCCCGCCCCGTGCTGGCCCCGGCGGACCGACCACCTTGCCACCGGGCTTTGCCCTCGCGGCCCGCCTTCCCTCATTCGGCCTGGGCTGCTTCCCCGCGCGGCCCACACCATGGCCGCGCCCCTGCTCCCATGCGGCCCACCTATCGCCGCACAAGCTCGTGCGGCACGCGGTGGGGCAGCTGGCCTGCCCCGCTGGGCTTTCGCCTCCACGAGGCCCACTCGCCCCATCCGGTTCTTTGGGCAGTCCGCCGGGCTGCTTGGCCTGTCATCTGCTCGGTCGGCCGGCCAGTGGCAGGCCAGGCCGTTTTGCCCGTTTTTGTCTTTTTCCCCCAACAGTTTTATTTGCTCCCATGCTATAAATAGCTCTTCTTCCACCTTGAGCAGTGTTCTTCATATTCTCTCACCTCCATTGTTGCTATTTGAAGAACTTGCTCTCCCCCTTGATTCCTCCAACCATTCTTGCTCATATTTGAGGATTTGAGAGAGGAGATCTAGATCTACACTTCCACCAAACCGTTTCTTCTCTAAGTGAGGGAATCTCTTGGGATCTAGATCTTGGAGTCTTTGGTTGACTTTCCCCCTTGTTCTTCCTCTCCAATCTCATCCTAGCATTCGTTGCTTTGGTGGGATTTGAGTGTGAAGGACTTGAACACCTCCGGTGTTCTTGCTTTGCATCATTGCATAGTGTTGAGCTCTCCACCACGATTTGTTCGAGTGAGAGACCGTGAGCTTGTTACTCTTGGAGGGTGACCTCCTAGTTGGCTTGGTTGGTGTCCCGGTGATCTCTTCGTGAAGATTGTGAAGGGGCCCGGGCTTCTCCTTCGTGGAGCTTGTGAAGTGGTTGTGGAGCTTGCCATCTCCGGAGCGGAGGAAAAGCTAACCATAAGGAAAGGGCCATTATCCTTCGTGGGTGTGGTTCGGAGAATAGGGTGAGCCTTCGTGGCGCGGGGAATCCTTCGTGGGACCTCCACTCCTCCAAACGTGACGTACCTTGTTGCAAAGCAAGGGAACACGGGAATACATCCTCGTCTCCGCGTGCCTCGGTTATTTCTATACCCGAGCTCTCTTTCCTTGTGATAGCCATCGTGCTTGAAGTATATATATATATCTTGCTATCACTTGTGCTACATATATCTTGTGCCTATCTTGCTTAGCTCTAGTTGTTATTGTTATACCTAGTTGAGCTTAGCATATCTAGGGTTTGTGCTTGTAAACTAAACGATAGTTTAATTCCGCATTCTTACAAGACAAATCCGAAAGAGTTTGTAATTGCCTATTCACCCCCCCCCCTCTAGGCGACATCTCGATCTTTCAATGGTAGGGATTGGATGAGATTTATCATGTAATAGTCACAAGATTGTTAGGGCATGGTGCCTAGTATCCGTAGATGTTACTTTTATGATATTGTTGCAACTTGTTATGCTTAATGCTTGTCACTAGGGCCCGAGTGCCATGATCTCAGATCTGAACATGTTATTGTTTCATCATGATATGCATTGTTTTATGATCTTACCTGCAAGTTGTATACACACGTTGCTGTCCGGAACCCGAGGCCCCAAAGTGACAGAAATTGGGACAACCGGAAGGCGGTGGATCACATGTGTTTGATACGTCCAAAACGTATCTACTTTCCCGAACACTTTTGCTATTGTTTTGCCTCTAATTTGTGTATTTTGGATACAACTAACACGGACTAACGCTGTTTTCAGCAGAACTGCTCTGGTGCCTCGTTTTTGTGCAGAAATCCAACTTTCGGGAAAATCCTCGAATTTATGCAGAAGGCCCTATTTTACCAGAATACTGACGGAGCCAGAAGGGCAAGAGAGGTGGAGGCCCGAGGGCCCCACACCATAAGGCGGCGCGGCCTAGGGGGGGCCGCGCGGCCCTATGGTGTGGCCCCCTCGGCCGGCCTCCGACGCCCCCCTTCGGACTATTTATCGGGTTCGACCTAAAAACGCACGGGGAGAAGTCGAAGTCGCCAGAAACCCTCCAGAGAGCCGCCACATCGCGAAACTCCGTCGCGGGAGCCAGAAGTCTCCGTTCTGGCACTCCGCCGGGACGGGGAATTGGAGGAGATCTTCACCGCCATCACCGCCAACGCCTCTCCATCGACCAGCCATGTTTCCCCCATCCATGTGTGAGTAATTCCCCCGCTGTAGGCTGAAGGGGATGGTAGGGATTGGATGAGATTGGTCATGTAATAGTCATAAGATTGTTAGGGCATAGTGCCTAGTATCCGTAGATGTCACTTTTATGATATTGTTGCAACTTGTTATGCTTAATGCTTGTCACTAGGGCCCGAGTGCCATGATCTCAGATCTAAACATGTTATTGATTCATGAAGATATTCGTTGTTTATGATCTTACCTGCAAGTTGTATACACATGTCGCTGTCCGGAACCAATGGCCCCGAAGTGACAAGAATCGGGACAACCGGAGGGGATGGTAGTGATGTGAGGATCACATGTGTTCACGGAGTGTTAATGCTTTGCTCCGGTACTCTATTAAAAGGAGTACCTTAATATCCAGAGTTTCCCTAGAGGCCCGGCTGCCACCGGCTGGTAGGACAAAAGATGTTGTGCAAGTTTCTCATTGCGAGCACGTACGACTAAATATGGAACACATGCCTATTGATTGATTAGTACTTGGATACCGTTTTATTACTATCTGCAAATGCCCTGCTTTGATTGTTACATGAGTTTCTCTCATCCATGCAACGCCCGTTAATCCGTCCCTGTGCCTACAGTATTTTAATCCTGCTGTTTACTATAATCACTACTGCTGTCTTTATTCACCTCTGTTATTTCACTATTTCCACTGCCATAAACGTTACTACTGATAAACTCTTGCGAGCAAGTCTGTTTCCAGGTGCAGCTGAATTGACAACTCCGCTGTTAAGGCTTACAAGTATTCTTTGTCTCCCCTTGTGTCGAATCAATAAATTGGGTAATACTTCCCTCGAAGACTGTTGCGATCCCCTATACTTGTGGGTCATCAAGACTATTTTCTGGCGCCGTTGCCGGGGAGCATAGCTTTATTTGGAAGTTCACTTGGATTGATATTGTTCGCTGCAAATTCTCCATCATGGGTAAACCTCGCGATACTAAGATCGCCATATTACCATCCACTACAAGAAAAGGTACAACTCTTAGTACCTCTGCTGCTCTTGATTCACCATCTGTGATAAGTAAACTTGTTTCACCACCACAAGCTTCAAATGCTGGTACTTCTGCTGAATCTGAAAATTCCTCTCATAATTGTGATGATGCTTCTGCTGTGCTTGATAATGATGGTTCGTTAGGATCTTTTCTAGATGCTACAATTGCTAAGTCTAGACAAATTGAAAATACTGAAACTCCTAATGAAAATGCTGCTACACCTGTTAATTCACCTGAGTCTGTTGAATATTCTAGTGATGATCTTGATGAAGATTATGTAGAGCTTGATGATGATTTTATTGAAAAATGCAATGCTACTACTGATGCAAGAAAAATTAAAAAGTTGCTTGCAGAACATGCTGTTAGATATAAACTATCTCCTGATCCTAAATTTGCCACATCTCCTATAAACATTAGGGATAAAGATTATGATTTTTCTCTTGATCTATCTCATATAGCTATTGTTGAGAAAACACCCTTTTGTGGTACTGAAAAAGAAAGTGCTGTTGAACACATGACTGAGTTATCTACTCTAAGTAGCTTGTTTTCTCCCATGCTATAAATAGCTCTTCTTCCACCTTGAGCAAGTGTTCTTCATATTCTCTCACCTCCATTGTTGCTATTTGAAGAACTTGCTCTCCCCCTTGATTCCTCCAACCATTCTTGCTCATATTTGAGGATTTGAGAGAGGAGATCTAGATCTACACTTCCACCAAACCGTTTCTTCTCTAAGTGAGGGAATCTCTTGGGATCTAGATCTTGGAGTCTTTGGTTGACTTTCCCCCTTGTTCTTCCTCTCCAATCTCATCCTAGCATTCGTTGCTTTGGTGGGATTTGAGTGTGAAGGACTTGAACACCTCCGGTGTTCTTGCTTTGCATCATTGCATAGTGTTGAGCTCTCCACCACGATTTGTTCGAGTGAGAGACCGTGAGCTTGTTACTCTTGGAGGGTGACCTCCTAGTTGGCTTGGTTGGTGTCCCGGTGATCTCTTCGTGAAGATTGTGAAGGGGCCCGGGCTTCTCCTTCGTGGAGCTTGTGAAGTGGTTGTGGAGCTTGCCATCTCCGGAGCGGAGGAAAAGCTAACCATAAGGAAAGGGCCATTATCCTTCGTGGGTGTGGTTCGGAGAATAGGGTGAGCCTTCGTGGCGCGGGGAATCCTTCGTGGGACCTCCACTCCTCCAAACGTGACGTACCTTGTTGCAAAGCAAGGGAACACGGGAATACATCCTCGTCTCCGCGTGCCTCGGTTATTTCTATACCCGAGCTCTCTTTCCTTGTGATAGCCATCGTGCTTGAAGTATATATATATCTTGCTATCACTTGTGCTACATATATCTTGTGCCTATCTTGCTTAGCTCTAGTTGTTATTGTTATACCTAGTTGAGCTTAGCATATCTAGGGTTTGTGCTTGTAAACTAAACGATAGTTTAATTCCGCATTCTTACAAGACAAATCCGAAAGAGTTTGTAATTGCCTATTCCCCCCCCTCTAGGCGACATCTCGATCTTTCAATTGGTATCAGAGCAAGGTCTCTCCTTGTTTAAGGCTTCACCGCCTTGAGAGTAAAGATGTCGGCTAGTATAGTGCACAATGACACAATTGTCTTTAATGGCACAAATTATCTTTTGTGGCGAAATTGCTTGCTTTGTAATCTTCGGACCTTGTGTCCACATATAGAGCAATTTCTAGATGTCGGTTTTTCTCCTCCGATGGATTCTCAAAATCTATCTTTAGAGGATGAGAAAAACTTACATCTTGAAGCTCTAGTATCTAATGAGCTTTTATTCTCCTTGAGACCCGATTTTCGTAGGTTCTTGATATATATAAAGCGAAAGTCGTCTCATGAGATGTGGATCAAGCTTAAAGAAATGTTTGGTGGATCCATTTCTCATTTGGTCGGTGGTGTCTCCGAGGAGCTCTCTTCCCCTTCACATCATGAAGAGCTCCAAGTTGCTTCCACCTCCGGCCGTGATGATATATCATCTACTTCCACTTCACCAACGTGTTGCAAGACACAAGGTAATGATATGGTGAGTGGTGAGGGAAATTGCAATGTTGATATTGTGCTCAATATTGATGACTCTTCATCTCTATCTCATTGCAATGTTTCCTCTTTGGACTTAAACACATCTAGCATTGAAAATAATCTACATGCTTGTGTTGATAGTCCTTGCATATCATGTGTAAATTGCTTACATAAATCCCATGATGATATGCTTGCCTTGTCTTGCTCCCATAATCAAAATGCTTCTATTTCCTCTAGTTGTTTGTTGACTAACAATGTAGAGGAAACCGAACACTCTATGGATCAAGACATGTTTTCAAATGAGGATTCAAGAATTTCTTCATCTTCATCCTCCGGTATGCACATGTGCCTTATGGCAAATGGATCAAAGGTATCTCCTACTTTGACTCCTAACACTTCCTCTAATGATGAGAGTGATGATGATGATAATGATGAAGAATATAATATCTTGGTGCATAATATGGCAATGGTATATGCTTCTCTTCATGGTAATAAAGAAGCTCGTGCTAATCTCGAACACTCTATGGATACCTTGAGTAAATATAGGGAAACCATAGTGGAGTTGGAGTCCCATGTTGAAAATGGGGAAATGAGATTCACTCTCCTCAAGCATGAGCTAAAAGATGAGAAGCATACTAATTTTATGCTTACACAAAAAATTGAATCCTATATGCATGAAAATGAGAAAACTATTGTTGATGCTTGTGCTACTAACTCTAATTCTTGTGAAGCATCTACCTTAGAGGAGAATGTTGAGCTAAGGGCTCAACTTGAGTTGCTAACTAGCAATTATAGGGAATTGGAAGAAAGTCATAAAAAGCTCTCAAGCTCTCATAATGATCTTCTAATTTCCTATGATGGGCTAAAGTTAGCTCATGAGGCTTGTATCACTAAGGTAACATCTTGTGAGCCTCATGTGGACATTAGCACAATCTCTACTACACCTAACCCGACGATATGGGTCCTGTAAAAAGTCAAAAGTCCAACGACGATTTTTTCGGTCCGTCGCGCTCCCTTCCGCCACGGAAAATCGGACCGTTGCGGAAGTTTTTCGGGAGCCCGTTGACTGCTGACGTCATGCAAACTGACACGTGGCAGACGCCGTTAACTGCCAGTTAACGGCGTTAACCGGCTGAAACCCCGTGGTAGATGGTAGGCCCACACGAGGCCTGCCACGTCTTAAGCGGGCCGGGCCAGATGACATAGTTTGACCGGTCAACTATATAGCTGGGCTGGTCCATTAGTTACGTGGGCCGGGCCTAACCTCTAAGGTTGACTGGTCAAAACTTAAATGGGCCGGCCCATTTAACATGTGGGGTCCACCTTACAGCAACTGGGCCGGCCCAAGAAGCAAGTGGGCCGGGCCAAAAACACAGGTGGGTCCCACTTTCCTGTTAAAAGGCCGGCCCATTTAGTGTGTGGGGTCCACCGTATAGCAAGTGGGCCGGCCCAACAAGCTAGTGGGCCGGGCCAAAAACACAGGTGGGTCCCACTTTCCAGTTAAAGGGTCGGCCCATTTAGTTTGTGGGGTCCACCATATAGCAAGTGGGCCGGCCCAACAAAATAGTGGGCCGGGCCAAAAACACAGTGGGTCCCACTTTCCTGTTAAAGGGCTGGCCCATTTAGTATGTGGGGCCCACCATATAGCAAGTGGGCTGGCCCACCAAGATAGTGGGCGGGCCAAAAACACAGGTGGGTCCCACATTCTGTTAATGGCCACCATTTGGTGTGTGGGCCACCATATAGAAAGTGGGCCGGGCCAAAAACACAGGTGGGTCCCACCTTCCTATTAAAGGGCCGGCCCATTTACCATGTGGGACCACCATAGAGCAAGTGGGCCGGCCCAATAAGCATGTGGAGCCCATTATCGTGTAACCGGGCCGGCCTACTAAAGAAGTGGGCCGGCCCAAAATGAAAGTGGGTCCCACACTACTGTAAGTGGGCCGGCCCAATCTGTTGTAGGGCCCTACTTGTTTGACTAGTCAACTTGCATTAAATTTCATGAGCCTAAAATCTGATTTCAATGATACACACAAGTACATACACAAATAAAACAAATAGGAAAATTACAAGGCAATTAATGTGCCCAAATAAAAAAATTACATAGAATCATTGAGGACTTCTATTAGCATCATCAATAACACGTTGACATTTGGCAATCGCCTTGATTGAATCTTGTGTACTCTTTGTCAACATATCAGCTACAGATCTTAAAGCAGCAATACCATGTCTTTTATAAAGTACAGCCTTGAGATATTTACTGTTTGATGAAAGAAATGGTCTAGGTTGACGGCTATGAGAAGATGCATCAGAAGAAAGATCAGAACTTTTTGTGGGCCTCACTGGTAATGAAGATTGCTTCATCACAACTGCATTCTGATAATAATGCAAAAAGAGTTAAACGATGAACTATGCAAACATTTATTATGCAATGTAGATATAAGATAATAACAAGTTGCATAAATAAGACATGTATGGAACTTGTACTAAGCACAAACTTACATCATAATGTTGCACAGGGTCGCTACAGATCCTTTTTTGGCGACTATCTTCTAATGATGACTGCTTCATTAAAACTGCATTCTGGTAACATTGTAAACATAGTTACAACAATTAACTATTCAAACATGTATTACGCAATGTAGAGATCAGATAACAACATGTAGCAGAAATAAGCACAAGATAAGATAAGATGCATGTACTAAGCACATACTGGCTCACTGCAGGTCCTTCTCTTGCGTGCACTAGTCGTGGTCAACATGCCTATCATTTTAGGTTCAGCCATCAAGTGAAATGCTAATCCTCCTGCTCCATTGTCCTTAATCTGTGTTTAGATATCACATTTAAGACCAAGTCAGCTGGTTTCAAATAACAAAAAACTTGAGCTGCCAAATGAATAAGCCAATATTTACCAGATATCAGATTAAAACCAACTAGATGTTGCTTTGCATGAGATACGAATTTCAGACATTCAGATTTAGAGTAGGGTAATGCCAAGGTTTTACACATAAAGTAAACTGGCATTAAGAATGACCAAATGTCAGGTTCAAATCACCCTCGAAGTTTCTCCAAGACAAGCATATCAAATAGGCAGAAACATAGTAAAGCATGAATGGCATTGCTATGGCAGGGTTCCAAGTGTTAATCTCTTGCATAAGGAACAATGCATATAGGTTATAGATAATAACGGAAGTAAACTGCCAAAATTACCAACCACGAACTCAGATTCCAACCTTACCTAGCGTCCCCGCTGTTAATGTTGGATGTTCTAATAAGTGGTTCGCATGATCAATCCCTAGGAAAAATAACATTGACAAGTCAGTCTACGATAATACAAAGACCAGACATGCACGCAGCAATAACTATATAAGCTAAAGACGAGGTATAAGAGCAAGCAGATTGGAAATGCACATAGCATGATTATAAAAGCAGTGTGAGAATAGCAGACACGAGAAAACAGCTAGCGGTGAGCTAATGACGTGGTATAAGAACAAGCAGATTGGAAATGCCCATAGCACGACTATAAAAGCAGTGCGACAATAGCATGCAGTACAAAAACAGTTGGCAGCAAATGAATGGGTACAAGGCTATAAATATGTGGATGCACACAGGTGTCAGTAGAATGAACAGGATGGTAGCGACCGGATAATGCTTTTGTACTGTACAATATTTAAACAAACTTCATGCGAAGCAACACATCAAGAAAGTTAACGGCATATGAGATCTGCAAATAACTACACAAAACATGGCTAAAGAAACACCGCGATCTAACGGGCCAGCGTACTAACCAAGCTGCGGCGGGGTGGACGGGGGCGGCAACTTGCATTCCAGCGGCGGCGAACGCGGGAGACGATGAATCGACCCTGTTTCAGTAGAAGCGGGCGTTAGTGAAGCAGATCTGGTTGGCTGGCAAGGTATTCGGTGAAGTTGATACAGCCGCTGCGGCGAGGTAGTCGGTGGCGAGGTCGGCGGTGAAGCAGATCCGTCGGTGGCGAGGTCGGCGGTGAAGCAGATCCGTCGGTGACGAGGGCGGCGGGGGAGCGGATCAGGTGGGTGGACAGCCAACACGATCAAGGCTACGCTGTGGAGGAGTATGCCGGCGGCGAAGCAGATCTAGTACTGTAGAGAGTCAGAGCTTTGGCGTGTGAGAGTATTTTTGAGCTAATGGGGCGAATGGTTGGTGGGTGGGTGTGGGCCTGTGGGGAGGGTTCGGGATCTAGGCAAGATATTTCATTGTTACCGAATGAGCCCTCCATGGTCGGTGGGTTGTAGCTTCCGGACCAGGGTTAAAAGGGTAAAACTGGTCACGGGATTTTCGAATGGATGCGGCGGGATGATTTGGCGCGCGGCCGAAATTTTCAGTTTCAAGCTACGAGCAGAACGACAAAAATAATGTTCTTCCCCAGGGAGCTCTCATTTCTTCCTCTTCTCTTTCTCTCTCGAGTCTCTCCCACTCCCCCGGCTCCTCTCCCCCTTCTCTCCGGCGGCCTCGCCGGCCGGAGACGAGGCCGACTTCTCTCTGTATATTGTACACCCTCCGAACTAAATTAATTGATTCAACTTTCCTTAGACGTGTATGTATCTAGAGTAAAAACATGTGTGGATACATCCATATTTAGATAAGCAAAGTTGAGTCAGCTAATTTGGATCCGAGGGAGTTAGTGTTGTTGTAAGCTTAGATCCAGTGTTTCCCATGAGCAGAATGGCGCAATGGAGTCGGGGATCTCGTCATCGGCTTCAGATCTGGCCTATGGTGAATCTGGCGGATCTTGCCGGCCAAACCCCGATCTGGTGCCATCAATGTGATGGCGCTAACGGTGAGGCTTGCTTTGGTCAGTGCTTCAGATCTGGCCAATGGGGAAGTCAAGCTGCTAAAGTTCACAAGCTCGGGGCATACGACGGCGTCATCCGTCTTGCCCGTGCACATCTTGGACTTTCAGCGGCCCTTCTCAGAGCCAATATGCCGTTGCTGAGGCCCTTCTTCTCCTTCGTCCTGGCGACTACCGGCGACACCGTCCCAAGTGGTGCGTCCCCGGCGACGGAGTTGCTGGAAAGGATGCGGAGCAGAGATCTGATGTGCGGTCGAGAAGGACTCGATTGATTTTCTTCTATATGTTTTGGGGTCCTTTTTGTAAAGTTGCAGGTTCTATTAGTTATTGTCTAGTACTTTTGGTCCTCTATGTAATTTTTTGGACTAGTTTCCATTGGCACTGATAAACTTGAATTTTGACAAGTTCACGGGAAAAAAATTCCTTTGCACATATGGCCTATCATGTATAAACATTCTTGAGATTTAAACTATATGTAATGTGCCATGCATTAACCCTAAACCATATATATGTAACTAACCCTAGCTGATCAAACCCTACTTAATTAAAACAAATAACCCTAAACTATACGCATGCACTTTATGCGCAAAGGCGCGGGTGCCTCTAATAATGTGTGTGCGCACTCGATCGATGATCCCTAAACCTTATACAACCCTGAAACCCTAATCCCTAATCCCTAAACCCTAAACACCCTAAACACTAAACCCTAGACCCTAAACCCTAACCCTAACCCTAAACCCTAATTAAACCCTATATATAGGCCAACGACACTTAATTGTGCATCAAGCAGGCCAGGGGTGCCTCGCGGTCCTCTAATTAAATTAAATGTGCCATGCATTAACCCTAAACCATATATATGTAACTAACCATAGCTAATCAACCCTACTTAATGAAAACACATAACCCTAAACTATACTAGCTATAACCCGATCTAATAAAAACATGCTCTATATATAGCAGCTAGCTAGCAAACCGTAGATTAACACCAATTAATATATACATGGCCTATATCGATCATGTTGTATAACATATCCCTGAGATTCATTAATTAATTATATAATTATCGTGATAAATTAATTAACTTTAATTTTGACAAGTTCTCTCGAATGAAAACACATTTGATTAAGTTGCCTCATAATATATATATATATATAATTAGTGTGCATGCATGGCCTACCATGCATTCGTGCATATATTTTAATGTATATTTGAACATATTCTTGGGGATTTCAATCTCTCTCTCGATCATCTATATATCGTTGGTGGCCAAAAAACACACATATATATGCATGCAATTTATGCGTAAAGGCGCGGGTGCCTCTAATAATGTGTGTGCGCACTCGATCGATGATCCCTAAACCTTAAACAACCCTAAAACCTTAAATCCCTAATCCCTAAACCCTAAACACCCTAAACACTAAACCCTAAACCCTAGACCCTAAACGTACCCTAACCCTAACCCTAACCCTAACCCTAAACCCTAGCTAATCCTAAACCCCAATTAAACCCTATGTATAGGCCAACGACACTTAATTGTGCATCGATCGAGCGGGTCATGGGTGCCTCGCGATCCTCTAATAAAATTAAATGTGCCATGCATTAACCCTAAACCATATATATGTAACTAACCCTAGCTAATCAACCCTACTTAATTAAAACACATAACCCTAAACTATACTAGCTAGCTATAACCCGATCTAATAAAAACATGCTCTATATATAGCAGCTAGCTAGCAAACCGTAGATTAACACCAATTAAAATATACATGGCCTATATCGATCATGTTGTATAACATATCCCTGAGATTCATTAATTAATTATATAATTATCGTGATAAATTAATTAACTTGAACTTTGACAAGTTCTCTCGAATGAAAACACATTTGATTAAGTTGCCTCATAATATATATATAATTAGTGTGCATGCATGGCCTACAATGCATTCGTGCATATATTTTAATGTATATTTGAACATATTCTTGGGGATTTCAATCTCTCTCTCTCTCGATCATCTATATATCGTTGGTGGCCAAAAAACACACATATATATGCATGCAATTTATGCGTAAAGGCGCGGGTGCCTCTAATAATGTGTGTGCGCACTCGATCGATGATCCCTAAACCTTAAACAACCCTAAAACCTTAAATCCCTAATCCCTAAACCCTAAACACCCTAAACACTAAACCCTAAACCCTAGACCCTAAACGTACCCTAACCCTAACCCTAACCCTAACCCTAAACCCTAGCTAATCCTAAACCCCAATTAAACCCTATGTATAGGCCAACGACACTTAATTGTGCATCGATCGAGCGGGTCATGGGTGCCTCGCGATCCTCTAATAAAATTAAATGTGCCATGCATTAACCCTAAACCATATATATGTAACTAACCCTAGCTAATCAACCCTACTTAATTAAAACACATAACCCTAAACTATACTAGCTAGCTATAACCCGATCTAATAAAAACATGCTCTATATATAGCAGCTAGCTAGCAAACCGTAGATTAACACCAATTAAAATATACATGGCCTATATCGATCATGTTGTATAACATATCCCTGAGATTCATTAATTAATTATATAATTATCGTGATAAATTAATTAACTTGAACTTTGACAAGTTCTCTCGAATGAAAACACATTTGATTAAGTTGCCTCATAATATATATATAATTAGTGTGCATGCATGGCCTACAATGCATTCGTGCATATATTTTAATGTATATTTGAACATATTCTTGGGGATTTCAATCTCTCTCTCTCGATCATCTATATATCGTTGGTGCCCAAAAAACACACATATATACGCATGCACTTTATGCGTAAAGGCGCGGGTGCCTCTAATAATGTGTGTGCGCACTCGATCGATGATCCCTAAACCTTAAACAACCCTAAAACCCCTAAATCCCTAATCCCTAAACCCTAAACACCCTAAACACTAAACCCTAAACCCTAAACCCTAACCCTAACCCTCTACCCTAGCTAACCCTAAACCCTAATTAAACCCTATGTATAGGCCAACGTCACTTAATTGTGCATCGAGCAGCCCAGGGGTGCCTCGCGGTCCTCTAATTAAATTAATTGTGCCATGCATTAACCCTAAACCATATATATGTAACTAACCCTAGCTAATTAACCCTACTTAATTAAAACACATAACCCTAAACTATACTAGATATAACCCGATCTAATAAAAACATGCTCTATATATAGCAGCTAGCTAGCAAACCGTAGATTAACACCAATTAAAATATACATGGCCTATATATATCGATCATGTTGTATAACATATCCCTCAGATTCATTAATTAATTATATAATTATCGTGATAAATTAATTAACTTGAATTTTGACAAGTTCTCTCAAATGAAAACACATTTGATTAAGTTGCCTCATAATATATATATAATTAATTAGTGTGCATGCATGGCCTACCATGCATTCGTGCATATATTTTAATGTATATTTGAACATATTCTTAGGGATTTCAATCTCTCTCTCGATCATCAATATATCGTTGGTGGCCAAAAAACACACACATATATATATACGCATGCAATTTATGCGTAAAGGCGCGAGTGCCTCTAATAATGTGTGTGCGCACTCGATCGATGATCCCTAAACCTTAAACAACCCCTAAAACCTTAAATCCCTAATCCCTAATCCCTAAACCCTAAACACCCTAAACACTAAACCCTAAACCCTAGACCCTAAACCCTAACCCTAACCCTAACCCTAAACCCTAGCTAACCCTAAACCCTAATTAAACCCTATGTATAGGCCAACGACACTTAATTGTGTGCATCGAGCAGGCCAGGGGTGCCTCGCGGTCCTCTAATTAAATTAAATGTGACATGCATTAACCCTAAACCATATATATGTAACTAACCCTAGCTAATCAACCCTACTTAATTAAAACACATAACCCTAAACTATACTAGATATAACCCGATCTAATAAAAGCATGCTCTATATATATAACAGCTAGCTAGCAAACCGTAGATTAACACCAATTAAAATATACATGGCCTATATCGATCATGTTGTATAACATATCCCTCAGATTCATTAATTAATTATATAATTATCTTGATAAATTAATTAACTTTAATTTTGACAAGTTCTCTCGAATGAAAACACATTTGATTAAGTTGCCTCATAATATATATATAATTTTAGTGTGCATGCATGGCCTACCATGCATTCGTGCATATATTTTAATGTATATTTGAACATATTCTTGGGGATTTCAATCTCTCTCTCTCTCTCTCGCGATCATCTATATATAACGTTGGTGGCCCAAAAAACACACATATATACGCATGCACTTTATGCGTAAAGACGCGGGTGCCTCTAATAATGTGTGTGCGCACTCGATCGATGATCCCTAAACCTTAAACGTACAACCCTAAAACCCTAAATTAATTATCGATCTCCCTGTGATTCATTAATTAATTATATATATAATTATCGATGATAAATTAATTAACTTGAATTTTGACAAGTTCTCTCGTATGAAAACACATTTGATCAAGTTGCCTAGCTCATAATATATATATAATTAGTGTGCATGCATGGCCTACCATGCATTCGTGCATATATTTTGATATATATTTGAACATGCATATTCTTGGGGATTTCAATCTCTCTCTCTCGATCATCTATATATCGTTGTTGGTGGCAAAAAAATACACATATATATACGCATGCACTTTATGCGCAAAGGCGCGGGGTGCCTCTAATAATGTGTGTGCGCACTCGATCGATGATCCCTAAACCTTAAACAACCCTAAAACCCTAATCCCTAATCCCCTAAACCCTAAACACCCTAAACACACTAAACCCTAGTGCCTCTAATAATGTGTGTGCGCACTCGATCGATGATCCCTAAACCTTAAACAACCCTAAAACCTTAAATCCCTAATCCCTAAACCCTAAACACCCTAAACACACTAAACCCTAGACCCTAAACACCCTAAACACTAAACCTAAACCTAGACCTAAACATAAACATTAAACCCTAAACCCTAAACACCCTAAACACTAATTAAACCCTAAACCCTAGACCCTAAACACTAGACCCTAAACCCTAGACCCTAAACACCCTAAACACTAAACCCTAAACCCTAGACCCTAAACACCGTAAACACTAAACCCTAAACCCTAAACACCCTAAACACTAATTAAACCCTAAACCCTAGACCCTAAACACTAGACCCTAAACCCTAGACCCTAAACACCCTAAACACTAAACCCTAGACCCTCTAAACACCGTAAACACTAAACCCTAAACCCTAGACCCTAGCTAAACACCCTAAACACTAAACCCTAAACCCAGCTAGCTAACCCTAAACCCTAATTAAACCCTATATATAGGCCAACGACACTTAATTGTGCATCAAGCAGGCCAGGGGTGCCTCGCGGTCCTCTAGTTAAATTAAATGTGCCATGCATTAACCCTAAACCATATATATATAACTAACCCCTAGCTAATCAAACCCTAGTTAATTAAAACACATAACCCTAAACTATACTAGCTATAACCCGATCTAATAAAAACATGCTCTATATATAGCATGCAGCTAGCTAGCAAATTAAACGGTAGATTAAAACCAATTAATATATACATGGCCTATATCGATCATATGTTGTATAACATCTCCCTGAGATTCATTAATTAATTATATAATTATCGATGATAAATTAATTAACTTGAATTTTGACAAGTTCTCTCGAATGAAAACACATTTGATTAAGTTTCCTCATAATATATATATAATTAGTGTGCATGCATGGCCTACCATGCATGCATTCGTGCATATATTTTAATATATATTTGAACATATTCTTGGGGGATTTCAATCTCTCTCTCTCTCGATCATCTATATGTCGTTGGTGGCCAAAAAACACACACATATACGCATGCACTTTATGCGCAAAGGCGCGTGTGCCTCTAATAATGTGTGTGTGCGCACTCGATCGATGATCCCTAAACCTTAAACCCTAAATAAACCCTAATCCCTAATCCCTAAACCCTAAACACCATAAACATTAAACCCTAAACCCTAGACCCTAAACCCTAACCTCCTAACCCTAAACCCTAAACCCTAATTAAACCCTATATATAGGCCAATGACACTTAATTGTGCATCAAGCAGGCCAGGGGTGCCTCGCGGTCCTCTAATTAAATTAAATGTGCCATGCATATATATGTGTTTAATTTGGGGATTTCAATCGCTCTCTCGTATGTAGCTCTCTCTACCTCTCTCTCTTCTCTCTCTCTCTCTCTCTCTCTCTCGTTGGTGGCCAACAACACACACATGCACTTTGTGCGCAAAGGCATGCGCCTCTAATAATGTGTGCGCAGTCGATCGATCTAGTTTTGATTAATCATAGCACACAAATAAAGAAGTTGTATTTGAATCCACACAACCTAATCTAAAACACATAACCCCTAACATGGCCTAATTAATTAACCCTTCTCGATCTCTACCTAATTAGTGGAAATTGCACAAAATCAAAAGGGGTCCCTCACTAATTATGCATATCTGCTAGATTGTGATAAACTTTTGCCACATATATATTTGGTGGATGGGTGCATCTTGGCATGTAAACAATTAGTGTTTGCAAATGGCGTTGTCAAAATTTATGTACAAATGATTTCTTTCCATCCAAAGTGCATAAAATGGGAGTTTTAATGAAGAAAGTACAAATAAAACAGCTCAACATGCTTCCACACCCCGATTTTCACACGAAGTAGAGCATATTTAAAGGATAATTCCAGAGTTTTACTATTTTTCAAGCAACTTTGCTAATTTTCCCCCACTCACATGACTTTATGTCGATTTAACGAAAATATGGCGAATTTAAACTACATGGGCGGGATAGTTTGAATTGTGCGCGCGGCAAAGGGAACCGCCTATTCCTCAACCTTGTGCACGGCAAATTACACACGCAACTCCATTAAACGCCACCTACCGACCTTAATTATCACCCCGGCGGCCCGGCCGCATGACCCCCCACCCACCCGTACACAACTTATCCCCGTCCGTGCGAAGAGCTTCCCCTCCCCGTCCCGTCCGTGCGAAGAAGAAGCTTCCCCTCCCCGTCGTTCTTCTCGAGACGCACCGGCGGTCAAGTTGATCCACGGTAGGGCTGCTATCTCTAGCTCAATCATGTATCGGGCAAGACAGCCTAACGATTTATATTTTCTTGATGCTGCTAAAAAAATTCGTCAGTATGCTCGAACTAATTGGCACTTTATAGTTTTCCGCTCGATTTGTCATCGATCAATTTGTTCATTTGCGTGGGCATATAGAGTCAGTTCTGCACTCGATCCGTTAATTTGCTGAAATGCCATGGCAGAGTTTTGTACACGATCTGTTTGCTAAAATGTCGATGGGCATTTTTTGTTTTGTACTCGACATGATTGCTGAAATGCATAATCATGTAGTATAGTTTTGTACTCGATGGATATACATTTCCTACTTCGCCTTAAATTAATCACCAACCACTGTATCTCATAATTAAACAGATGGACAGAACTTGGATACTGCATGGACACTTATGTTCCCCTTCATATATAAATGGTGTTCAACCCTTTATGGGGTTTATTAGAGCTCATGATGGTCACAACCTGGACGTGTATTGCCCGCGCTGCACATGTATGAATGGTGAGAAGAGGCCTCACCCTGTAGTGGCAGATCATTTACACATTTTTGGGATGGACCGCACATATGTTAGGCGGGTTTAGCATGGTGAACCATATAATGATCCTTTAGCAGGAGAAGCAGATCTTGCTCACACTGTATGTGTGCTGGCATATGTAGTTAATTATTTATATTGATGTTGCCGCTGTTTCAATCAATAGTTTGCATTGCTGTGCAAGGTTCTGTACTCAAATTTAACTTGTTGCAGATGGATGGACGGGAAGGAGAGAAAAAGCGCTTGCTTCAGGAAACGGGTTTCAGCTCTGGGACATGTGCTGTGCCAGATGAGAAGGTAAATATGTAAAACGGCATTTGTTCAGGTTGCATCCCTTAGATGTTTGTCTAATCGGTTGATGTACTAATTGCAGAAGCATAGAGTTGAAGAGGTCTCTCAGTTTGATGGGAGATTTGAAGATGAATCTCAGTTTGATGCACCTGTGGATGGTACTGATGACGAGCCTTTCATAGACGAAGGTCCTGCACCTGAGATTATCCAGTCTACAGAAGGAGGCCGTGGACCGAGTACACAGCTTTGCGTTGAAGTGGATGCACGCCCGGAGATCATCACGGGCGTCCGGGTAGTCTCAAGACCACCCAGCCCTGATGCACCTGTGGATGGTACTGATGACGAGCCTCTCATAGACGAAGGTCCTGCACCTGAGATTATCCAGCCTACAGAAGGAGGCCGTGGACCGAGTACACAGCTTTGCGTTGAAGAGGATGCACACCCGGAGATCATCAGGGGCGTCCCGGTAGTCTCAGGACCACCCAGCCCTGATGCAAAATGTTGAGCTACTTTATGATTCGTACTCTTATGTTCTGGTGCTGTAGTATGTTATGATTTGTACGCCTTTGGCGCTAGATTAAGCATTCAGTGGATGATCGCGTTGCAAAATTCGACACCCACACAATCAGTTCATCGTATGAGTAGTAGCACAATTACTTCTACAGCGATTCCTGCCAGCGCATTAGTTGGTAGCATGAAACACTTTCAGGTACTCCCCTCTGATTCATATTAATTGACTCAATTCTGTCTAGATATGGATGTATCTAGATGCATTTGTTAACTAGACTAACAAACTTGAGTCAGTTAATATGAATCCGTGTAAACCGCCCAAGTCCTCGAGCAGCTAGTTTATTGACTCTGGACTCCAAGCCTCTCGCGGCAAGCCATCGACGAAGCTTTGACCAGATCTTGGCCCGCAATTTTTTTTTGTGTGGCGAATAGCAAAGCTTTGACCAGTTCCTCTCGGGATACAGCACGCCGGTGAGCTTGCACGGTTGCCATGAGCACTTTCCGGCGGAACTTCCTCTTCAGCGCCCTCAAGCCGCTGCTGCGAGACAGCACGCAGTGCCTCGAGGTGGACGGAATTCTGGATCTCAGGGCGGGTGGTCCGCATCGTCCGGGAACGATCTCCGCGGGTTAACGAGGACATGCATGGCGGCCAGGGGATTTGTTTTTTTTTTGTTTGAGCTTGGGATTTGGGGTTTTTTCGGATAGGGGAGGAGGAACCGAGGAAGAGGAAGGAACAGCCGCGTGCTTGGCGCGTGGCGGTGTGCTTGAATTTCGAATTTTTGTGAAATGTTTCATTTCCCCGCTACAATTCGGGGGTTTCTTGACGCGCCAATGCGTCCCGCCGGGCAGCTTCAAGTAAATTTGGGGTGCCACACTATGGGCCCTAGTTTCAGTGAGACATGTAATGACTAGTCACATCAGTAAGTTCACTGTGTAATAAAATATGTTACCCCTCCCCTTTATGTAGCACCCCTTCTCTCCCGATCGAGTGCCGATTGCCGACGGATGCAAGCCGCTAGCTCGATCCCCTCCTTTCGCCTCCACCGTCCAGGCATCCAGCTTGGAGGGGCAAGCTGCATCTAGCCCAAGCGGATTAGGTAGGACTAGTAATGTTCTCTCCTTTCTCGAGATCGGTTCTTTTTTCCTCTCCTCGATATCTTGCGCATCTCTTTCCTATTCTGGGCGAAGGGGTGTCTTTCTGGTCACCCTCGAGCTGGGAGTGATTGATGGGGGTGGGGGGCGGGGGCTACCTTTGCTTGGATTGGGGTGTTCTTCCTTTATTTGTCGACATTTGCAACCTTTGTAGTTTCTGCTGATCCTCACTGTATCTTTTGTCAGCTTGTACAGGAAAGGTAAGACCTCGGCGGTGGGGGCAATGGAGCGTAAGGCCACCACGCATGTGGGCAGTTGGCTGAGCCTGAGCTGCGTCCCCAGCCCCGCGAAGCAGGTACTCCGTTTGCTTATCCACTCTTTACCTTTTAAGTGTCTCTCTGGTCTCTGCATCCTCAATCTGTTCCTGTTCTGGAATATGCTTAAAGTAGCACATGTCTTCAGCTGTTTGTGCGTAAAGCCTCTGTGACACCATGCTCTATATTCTCTGTATCAGGTTGGTACCTCCAGGTTCCGTGCTGAGGCTATGGGGAACGAGAATAGCGCCCCACCTGCTGCAGGAGCATGGCCCGATCTGCAGCACAAGAAGCGAAATGCCACTGCCGAGCTGGGCAGGGACCGCCCAGGGGTAATTTTTTTAACCAACTTACCATGATGTAGTCTGAATCTGATACTCCCTCAGATCCAAATTAATTGACTCAACTATCTGTAGATACGGATGTATCTAGATGTGTTTTAGCTCTAGATACTACTGCCTCCATCCCAAAGCTTTGGGCTTATATTATTTTTAGAAAGTCAAACTATACCATGTTTGACTAAGCTTTTACCAAAAATCAGTAACATGCAAAATACAAAATTAATATCATTAAATAGATAATAAAATATATTTTCCTACGGTATCTACACAGTATTATATTTGTTGATAGAATGTTCTAAAATTTTGGTCAAACTTTGCTTGTTTTGATTTCTCAAAAATAAATAAGGCTTAAGCTTTTGGATGGTGGTAGTACATTCATATCTAGACAAAGCTGAGTTAACTAGTTTTTTGTCTGTCCATAGCTAGTGTTCACGCTGCAAAAGGCTAAGAGCATCCACTATATGCATCAGTCTATCTCATACAGTAATTCAATATCACTGCTGAGGTCTGCCTTTTGTTTTGCTATTCATATGCAGACTGAAACTTTAGGGCCTTTACTCAAAAGGAAGATCAAAACTGCGGCTGATCAGGCTGCCAGTATGTTGATGCCGCCCCCATCTTCTAAATGCCTCTACAAGCACAAGGCCACGCACCAGCTGGGTGGTGATCTTTTAATGAATATGGTATATTTTCTTAATCCACAAAACATGCCTTGATTTTTCTCTGTTTATTGTCGGTTTTTTCTATGCTTGCCAAAAGTTTACAACAACAACAACAACAACCAAGCCTTTCAGTCCCAAACAAGTTGGGGTAGGCTAGAGTTGAAACCCATAAGATCTCGAAGCCAAAAGTTTAGAAACACCAAATTCGTTTGCTTACAATCATCATACAGTAATGTTCATCTACTCCAGTTCCCCTAACCCAACATAAAATGATGTTAATTACGATTTTTAGATTAAAAGAGCACCATTAGGCGCTGTTAATTACGACTTTGAGATTAAAATGTCATTTGCAATTGTTAATTACAATTTTGAGACAATTGGTTAGTTTAACCTCGATCTCTTCTGCTCTCCATTTTTCCCAACCGAACAAAAATGTAACCATTCCATTCCTCTGAAATGGAACCATTCCATTCCATTCCACGCTGTTTCAGAACCGAACACACCCTTGCATTGTTGTGAACTGTTGTCCATACACGGCCATACCCTTCCACTTACATCTAGCACTATATGCATCAGTCTGTCTCAGAGTCATTCAATATCACTGCTGAGATCTGTTCCCATTCTTATGCAGGCTGAAACTGCTGCGCCTTTACTCAAGTGGATGCAAAATGAGGCTAATGAGGCTGCTGTGAGGACGATGGTGCCGGCACCATCTTCCGAAAACCTCTACAAGCACGAGGCCATGGGCCAGCTGGGTGGTGACCTTTTAATGAATCTGGTATATTTTCTTAATCCACATACATGATTTCATTATTATCTGTTTAATTACTGTTGGCTTTGTCTAATGCTTACCAAAAGTTCAGAAACACTGCGTTTGCTTACAATCATCATACACTAATTTTTCACTTTTCAGTCTGTCTCATCCAGTATATAAACTGTTGATTTCCATTGGCTTCTTTTGTAATCATTTGCATTGTTGTCAACTGTTCTCTATGCACAACCCTATTCTTCCACTTACACCCCGCACTATTTGCATCAGTCTATCTCATAGATTTATTAAATATCAATGATGAGTTCTGTTGCTATTCATATGCAGGATGAAACTTCTGTGCCTCTACTCAAATGGATAAAAAATGATCCTGATGAGGCTGCTGTGAAGACGATGGTGCTGCCACCATCTTCTGAAAACCTCCTCAAGCACAAGGCCACGGGCCAGCTGGGTGGTACCCTTTTCAGTAAGCAGGTATATTTTCTTAATCCTCATACATGATTTGATTTTTGTCTGTTTATTGCCGGCTTTGTCTAATGCTTACCAATAGTTCAGAAACACACACACCTATTCTTCCACTTACATCCAGCACTATATGCATCAGTGTCTCATAGATTCATTTTATATATCACTGCTGATGTCTGTTGCTCTTCAATTTTTATATGCAGACTGAAACTGCTAAGCCTTCATTGGTCAAAAGGATTGCAACTGCTGCTGATGAGGCATCTGCAGAGGCTGCCACCAAGTTACTGTCAGCCCCACCTTCTGGATGCTTATATAAGCTCAAGTCCAAGGATCAGCCGGGCCGTAACCATCCAAGGGTTCGGGTATATTTTCTTAAGCCACATATACATGCCATGATTTATGTCTGATATTATCACCGGCTCTGTCTAATGCTTTTTGGAATTCGGAAACACCAAATTAGCATGCTTATATTCATCATACACTAATTTTTCACTGTTCAGTTTGTAACATAGTGTTATGCACTTGCTTGTCAACATTTGCATTGCTCTGAACTATGCACTTTACACAACCTAATTCTTCCACTTACGTTCAGCGCTACGCACCAGTAGTACCTCCCATGTTTCCTTCACCATCCCGATGCCGAGCTTGCGGGAATATGGCGGGCCCATGTACATACCCCGCATATAACACCTCCTATGGCTCTATCTACCTTTCTAGTAGCTCCTTCACAGAGTTACAGGTATGTATTCTCAGTGGTTTAGCATGAATTGGCATATAGTAAAGTCTTGTTTTTAGTCTTCCTGCTTCTTACATTTGTATCAATTTTCACATGCAGACTGTACCTTGTGAACTTCGTCCAATGATTAACCAGATGTGTCCGCATGAAGGATCTTTCACTATGCATGGCAATGGCAAATTGATGAACACCTACACGGTCTATGAGGTGTATGTCTACAAGACGCAGGCCATCACATATTTGTATGGACATGATTGGAGAAAGTTTGCTTTTGACTACGGTCTGAAGAAGGGCGACGAGCTGAGGATCAGAAACTCAAACGGGCAGATATACGTAACTGCTTACAGAGTTGGAGACACTTCCAAATATATAATATGTAACTTTTTTCTACTCATATCTTTTGATAACTGCATTCTGAGCAGTTGTTCTAAACCATTCCCTCTGTTCTAGCTTGCTGGGTTTAACATGATCAAAGCTGCAGATCCCCTGATGGAACAGGAGCGGATGTCACAAAGGGCAACCACACCAGCACCGGCACCGGCTTCCCACTCTCCTGCATCAGCACCGGTTCCTGTACCAGCTCCGTTTACTGCATCTACCCAGCAGTCCCCTACATCAGCATTGGTTCCTGTAGAGGCCCCATATACTACACATGCCCAGCAGGCTCCTGCATCAGCACTGGTTCCTCTAGCTGCACCGTTTACTGCACCTGCCCAACAGTCTCCTGCATCAGCACCGGTTCCTCTAGAGGCACCGTTTACTGCACCTGCCCAGCAGTCTCCTGCATCAGCACCAGCTCGTGTACCAGCCCAGGCTCATGCACCTGCCCCAGCCAGATCACCGAGGTCTCAGCTCATTGCTGTGGCCACCCGTGTGGTGACCAGGACGCATCTGAAGGCTATGTTCGTGAGTATATGACAGCATAACTGCTCTTATCTTGATGTCTTCTCTGCTCAAAGTCTCACATGGTTCAGTGCATTGGTGCCATTGACTAATTTTTGGTGGTATCTCTTGCTTTGAATCAGAAATTGCCTAAAAGTATCTCCAAGGATCTCAATGCTGGCCGAAGGGGCAAGATATCCCTCGTCATGGAGAGTGAAGGTCGCGCCGTGGTTGCTGGTGTACCATGGCCGACGATTTTTGGTCCCTCCGTGGTGCATGTCAAAACTTTTTTTTCTCGTTTTTGAGGCCACCTAGCCCGACGAAAGCGGCCAAAACGTCGCGTATGGTGGCCCGGGACGTGGTGCATCTCGAAATCTCGGGTTCGCCGGCCGAGTCAACGCAAATCCGCACCGCCGAGGGATGTAGGGCCCAGATGGCAGCCTCTCTGGCATTGTTTTTTTCTAGATCGCGCCATCTCGTTCAACGTTCTCCGATCGAGCCGTTTACGATGCAGGATCATGGGTCCCGCATGTCATCCTCTATGAACCAAAATTCTTTCTATTCTTGGATTTTTTTGACCCCCTGATTTCTGGCTACTTCCTTTTTCTTTTGATCCCTTGCCGCCTTGGAAACGTTGAGACCGCTGCTGCTAAATGGGACCCGCATGTCATCCTCTATGTGCAATCAACTTTCTTTTCTTGGAGTTTTTTTTGGCACCTCAAATTTGGTCACTTGCCTTTTTCTTTCGATCCCCTGCCGCCTCTCAAACGGTGATACCGCTGCTGCTAATGGGACCCGCATGTCATCCTCTATGTACTATAAAACTTTCTTTTCTTGAATTATTTTTGGCACCTCATATTTGGTCACTTACCTTTTTCTTTCGATCCTGCCGCCTCTCAAACGGTGATACCGCTGCTGCTAAATGGGACCCGCATGTCATCCTCTATGTACTATAAAACTTTCTTTTCTTGGATTTTTTGGCACCTCATATTTGGTCACTTGACTTTTTCTTTCGATCACCTGCTGCCTCTCAAACAGTGATACCGCTGCTGCTAAATGGGACCCGCATGTCATCCTCTATGTACTATAAAACTTTCTTTTCTTGGATTATTTTTTGCACCTCATATTTGGTCACTTGACTTTTTCTTTCGATCCCCTGCTGCCTCTCAAACGGTGATACCGCTGCTGCTAAATGGGACCCGCATGTCATCCTCTATGTACTATAAAACTTTCTTTTTTTGGATTATTTTTGGCACCTCATATTTGGTCACTTGACTTTTTCTTTCGATCACCTGCTGCCTCAAACGGTGATACCGCTGCTGCTAAATGGGACCCGCATGTCATCCTCTATGTACTATAAAACTTTCTTTTTTTGGATTATTTTTGGCACCTCATATTTAGTCACTTGACTTTTTCTTTCGATCCCTGCGCCTCTCAAACGGTGATGGCTGCTGCTAAATGGGACCGCATGTCATCCACTATGTACTATAAAACTTTCTTTTCTTGGATTTTTTTGGCACCTCATATTTGGTAACTTGACTTTTTCTTTCGATCTCATGCCACGTTTGAAACGTTGAGGAACCTGCTGGCTCATGGGACCCGCATGTCATCCTCTGTGTGCTATAAAAGTTTCCTTTGTTATTTTTTTTCACCCTCTGATTTTTGGCTTGCCTTTTTCTTTTGATCCCCTGCCCCTTTGAAACGTTGAGTAAGCTGTTGGTTCAAGGGACCCGCATGTCATCCTCTATGTCCATCAACTTTCTTTTCTTGGATTTTTTCACCCCCTAATTACTAGCTACTTTCTTTTTCTTTTGATCTCAAGCCGCATTACAAACATTGAGACCGCTGCTGCAAAATGGGACCCACATGTCATCCTCTATGTACAATAAATCTTGGATTATTTTTGGCTCCTGATATTTGGTCACTTGCCTTTTTCTTTCGATCTCATGCCGCCTTTGAAACGTTGAGTAAGCTGCTGGCTCATGGGTCCCGCATGTCATCCTCTATGAACAATAAAAGTTTCCTTTCTTGGAGTTATTTTTTACCCCTAATTTGGCTATTTGCCTTTTTCTTTTGATCCCCTTGAAACGATGAGGACGTTGGCAGGTCGGTCCCACATGTCATCCTCTATGAACAATAAAAGTTTCCTTTGGTGGATTTATTTTTGACCCCTAATTAATTTCTGGCTATTTCCTTTATTTTTCTTTTGATCCCCTGCCGCCTTGGAATTGTTGAGAATGCTGCTGCCTCATTTTTCTTTTGGTCCTGTGCCGCCTTGGAAACGTTGAGACCGCTGCTACAAAATGGGACCCGCATGTCATCCTCTATGTACAATAAAGTTTCTTTTCTTGGATTATTTTTGGCTCCTGATATTATGTCACTTGCCTTTTTCTTTCGATCTCATGCCGACTTTGAAACGTTGAGGATCTGCTGCCTCATGGGTCCCGCATGTCATCCTCTCAGAACGATAAATGTTTTCTTTTCTTGTATTTTTTACCAACTGATTTTTGGCTTTTTTTCGATCCCCTGCCGCCTTTGAAACGTTGACTCCGCTGCTGGCTCATGGGTCCCCGATGTCAGCCTCCCCGTACAAGAAACATGTGATATTTTATTTTGCAGACAATAAACGTTGTATTTCGCTCTGAGCTATTGCAAACGGATAAATTAAATCTTTATATCTACATAAACAAACTTATATGTTGAATCTCCTTGTTTTTTGTTTTTGCGAAGCATAGGACTTTCCTGTTTTTTTTTTGAGAAAAATCCGACCTTTCCTGTTTTGGAGTGGGCTGAAATTGTACGAGTCAAAAGGCCCAGCAGGATAGTTCGAAGGCCCAGATGTCCAGATGCAGCCCAATTGAAATCTTTCTTTTCTTGGATTTTTTTCACCCCCTGATTTCTGGCTACTTCATTTTTCTTTCGGTCCTGTGCCGCCTTGGAAGCGTTGAGACCGCTGCTACAAAATGGGACCCCCATGTCATCCTCTATGTACAATAAAGTTTCTTTTCTTGGATTATTTTTGGCTCCTGATATTATGTCACTTGACTTTTTCTTTCAATCTCATGCCGACTTTGAAACGTTGAGGAAGCTGCTGGCTCATGGGTCCCGCATGTCATCCTCTATGAACAATAAAAGTTTTCTTTGTTGGATTTATTTTTTTCCCCTAATTTCTGGCTATTTGTCTTTTTCTTTTGATCCCCTGCCCCCTTTGAAACGATGACGACGCAGCTGGCAAGTCGGTCCCACATGTCATCCTCTATGAACAATAAAAGTTTCCTTTGATGGATTTATTTTTGACCCTAATTAATTTCTGGCTATTTCCTTTTTTATTTTGATCCCCTGCCGCCTTGAAATAGTTGAGGATGCTGCTGCCTCATGGGTCCCGCATGTCATCCTCTCAGAAAGGTAAATGTTTCTTTTCTTGAATTTGTTTACCAACTGATTTTTGGCTTATTTTTTCTTTCGATCTCCTGCCACCTTTAAAACGTTGACGACGCTGCTGGCTCATGGGTCCCCAATGTCAGCCTCCCCATACTGCAAATCCTCTTTCTGCAAAGGTTGTATTTCTAGATAGATAAGGTGGATTCGAATCTGCCATGGTTCAGGCAGCTCAGGTAAGCCTTCTTGCACTAATTAATGGAAGTAGTGTATCGCAAGGTCAAGACATGTGGCTCGGTGTAATGAATCTATATGAATCATGTTGTGGGTTCAATCTGATAGTTCTCTAACAGGTCAGCCAAAATAGAAATTAAGTTTTTTTCTAAAAGGGAAATGCAAATTAAGATGAACACAAACATTAGTTATCATAATAGCTGATCATACATACATACTTGCTAAGAGCAAAAGCTTGCCAGAGTTTTACCACCCATACAATTAATTAGCAGTTCAGATAAGATAACCTTATATAAGTATAACTACAAATGCATTTGCTAAGGGCTCATGGGACAACAGAACTAGACAACCGCGAACTTTATGACCAGCATGTCACAGCGGCATCGAAAGATCTTGACCTTCAACTTTGATCCAATGCGAAGTTTGGCACCGTCAATGAACTTTTTCCACCTGGAAGTAACAGCCAAGCGGCCATCTGTGGGACTGACAGAGTACCGTCCCTCCACGGTGAGACCTTCACTCTCCATGACGAGGGATATCTTGCCCCTTCGGCCAGCATTGAGATCCTTGGAGATACTTTTAGGCAATTTCTGATTCAAAGCAAGAGATACCACCAAAAATTAGTCAATGGCACCAATGCACTGAACCATGTGAGACTTTGAGCAGAGAAGACATCAAGATAAGAGCAGTTATGCTGTCATATACTCACGAACATAGCCTTCAGATGCGTCCTGGTCACCACACGGGTGGCCACAGCAATGAGCTGAGACCTCGGTGATCTGGCTGGGGCAGGTGCATGAGCCTGGGCTGGTACACGAGCTGGTGCTGATGCAGGAGACTGCTGGGCAGGTGCAGTAAACGGTGCCTCTAGAGGAACCGGTGCTGATGCAGGAGACTGTTGGGCAGGTGCAGTAAACGGTGCAGCTAGAGGAACCAGTGCTGATGCAGGAGCCTGCTGGGCATGTGTAGTATATGGGGCCTCTACAGGAACCAATGCTGATGTAGGGGACTGCTGGGTAGATGCAGTAAACGGAGCTGGTACAGGAACCGGTGCTGATGCAGGAGAGTGGGAAGCCGGTGCCGGTGCTGGTGTGGTTGCCCTTTGTGACATCCGCTCCTGTTCCATCAGGGGATCTGCAGCTTTGATCATGTTAAACCCAGCAAGCTAGAACAGAGGGAATGGTTTAGAACAACTGCTCAGAATGCAGTTATCAAAAGATATGAGTAGAAAAAAGTTACATATTATATATTTGGAAGTGTCTCCAACTCTGTAAGCAGTTACGTATATCTGCCCGTTTGAGTTTCTGATCCTCAGCTCGTCGCCCTTCTTCAGACCGTAGTCAAAAGCAAACTTTCTCCAATCATGTCCATACAAATATGTGATGGCCTGCGTCTTGTAGACATACACCTCATAGACCGTGTAGGTGTTCATCAATTTGCCATTGCCATGCATAGTGAAAGATCCTTCATGCGGACACATCTGGTTAATCATTGGACGAAGTTCACAAGGTACAGTCTGCATGTGAAAATTGATACAAATGTAAGAAGCAGGAAGACTAAAAACAAGACTTTACTATATGCCAATTCATGCTAAACCACTGAGAATACATACCTGTAACTCTGTGAAGGAGCTACTAGAAAGGTAGATAGAGCCATAGGAGGTGTTATATGCGGGGTATGTACATGGGCCCGCCATATTCCCGCAAGCTCGGCATCGGGATGGTGAAGGAAACATGGGAGGTACTACTGGTGCGTAGCGCTGAACGTAAGTGGAAGAATTAGGTTGTGTAAAGTGCATAGTTCAGAGCAATGCAAATGTTGACAAGCAAGTGCATAACACTATGTTACAAACTGAACAGTGAAAAATTAGTGTATGATGAATATAAGCATGCTAATTTGGTGTTTCCGAATTCCAAAAAGCATTAGACAGAGCCAGTGATAATATCAGACATAAATCATGGCATGTATATGTGGCTTAAGAAAATATACCCGAACCCTTGGATGGTTACGGCCCGGCTGATCCTTGGACTTGAGCTTATATAAGCATCCAGAAGGTGGGGCTGACAGTAACTTGGTGGCAGCCTCTGCAGATGCCTCATCAGCAGCAGTTGCAATCCTTTTGACCAATGAAGGCTTAGCAGTTTCAGTCTGCATATAAAAATTGAAGAGCAACAGACATCAGCAGTGATATATAAAATGAATCTATGAGACACTGATGCATATAGTGCTGGATGTAAGTGGAAGAATAGGTGTGTGTGTTTCTGAACTATTGGTAAGCATTAGACAAAGCCGGCAATAAACAGACAAAAATCAAATCATGTATGAGGATTAAGAAAATATACCTGCTTACTGAAAAGGGTACCACCCAGCTGGCCCGTGGCCTTGTGCTTGAGGAGGTTTTCAGAAGATGGTGGCAGCACCATCGTCTTCACAGCAGCCTCATCAGGATCATTTTTTATCCATTTGAGTAGAGGAACAGAAGTTTCATCCTGCATATGAATAGCAACAGAACTCATCATTGATATTTAATAAATCTATGAGATAGACTGATGCAAATAGTGCGGGGTGTAAGTGGAAGAATAGGGTTGTGCATAGAGAACAGTTGACAACAATGCAAATGATTACAAAAGAAGCCAATGGAAATCAACAGTTTATATACTGGATGAGACAGACTGAAAAGTGAAAAATTAGTGTATGATGATTGTAAGCAAACGCAGTGTTTCTGAACTTTTGGTAAGCATTAGACAAAGCCAACAGTAATTAAACAGATAATAATGAAATCATGTATGTGGATTAAGAAAATATACCAGATTCATTAAAAGGTCACCACCCAGCTGGCCCATGGCCTCGTGCTTGTAGAGGTTTTCGGAAGATGGTGCCGGCACCATCGTCCTCACAGCAGCCTCATTTTGCATCCACTTGAGTAAAGGCGCAGCAGTTTCAGCCTGCATAAGAATGGGAACAGATCTCAGCAGTGATATTGAATGACTCTGAGACAGACTGATGCATATAGTGCTAGATGTAAGTGGAAGGGTATGGCCGTGTATGGACAACAGTTCACAACAATGCAAGGGTGTGTTCGGTTCTGAAACAGCGTGGAATGGAATGGAATGGTTCCATTTCAGAGGAATGGAATGGTTACATTTTTGTTCGGTTGGGAAAAATGGAGAGCAGAAGAGATCGAGGTTAAACTAACCAATTGTCTCAAAATTGTAATTAACAATTGCAAATGACATTTTAATCTCAAAGTCGTAATTAACAGCGCCTAATGGTGCTCTTTTAATCTAAAAATCGAAATTAACATCATTTTATGTTGGGTTAGGGGAACTGGAGTAGATGAACATTACTGTATGATGATTGTAAGCAAACGAATTTGGTGTTTCTAAACTTTTGGCTTCGAGATCTTATGGGTTTCAACTCTAGCCTACCCCAACTTGTTTGGGACTGAAAGGCTTGGTTGTTGTTGTTGTTGTTGTAAACTTTTGGCAAGCATAGAAAAAACCGACAATAAACAGAGAAAAATCAAGGCATGTTTTGTGGATTAAGAAAATATACCATATTCATTAAAAGATCACCACCCAGCTGGTGCGTGGCCTTGTGCTTGTAGAGGCATTTAGAAGATGGGGGCGGCATCAACATACTGGCAGCCTGATCAGCCGCAGTTTTGATCTTCCTTTTGAGTAAAGGCCCTAAAGTTTCAGTCTGCATATGAATAGCAAAACAAAAGGCAGACCTCAGCAGTGATATTGAATTACTGTATGAGATAGACTGATGCATATAGTGGATGCTCTTAGCCTTTTGCAGCGTGAACACTAGCTATGGACAGACAAAAAAACTAGTTAACTCAGCTTTGTCTAGATATGAATGTACTACCACCATCCAAAAGCTTAAGCCTTATTTATTTTTGAGAAATCAAAACAAGCAAAGTTTGACCAAAATTTTAGAACATTCTATCAACAAATATAATACTGTGTAGATACCGTAGGAAAATATATTTTATTATCTATTTAATGATATTAATTTTGTATTTTGCATGTTACTGATTTTTGGTAAAAGCTTAGTCAAACATGGTATAGTTTGACTTTCTAAAAATAATATAAGCCCAAAGCTTTGGGATGGAGGCAGTAGTATCTAGAGCTAAAACACATCTAGATACATCCGTATCTACAGATAGTTGAGTCAATTAATTTGGATCTGAGGGAGTATCAGATTCAGACTACATCATGGTAAGTTGGTTAAAAAAATTACCCCTGGGCGGTCCCTGCCCAGCTCGGCAGTGGCATTTCGCTTCTTGTGCTGCAGATCGGGCCATGCTCCTGCAGCAGGTGGGGCGCTATTCTCGTTCCCCATAGCCTCAGCACGGAACCTGGAGGTACCAACCTGATACAGAGAATATAGAGCATGGTGTCACAGAGGCTTTACGCACAAACAGCTGAAGACATGTGCTACTTTAAGCATATTCCAGAACAGGAACAGATTGAGGATGCAGAGACCAGAGAGACACTTAAAAGGTAAAGAGTGGATAAGCAAACGGAGTACCTGCTTCGCGGGGCTGGGGACGCAGCTCAGGCTCAGCCAACTGCCCACATGCGTGGTGGCCTTACGCTCCATTGCCCCCACCGCCGAGGTCTTACCTTTCCTGTACAAGCTGACAAAAGATACAGTGAGGATCAGCAGAAACTACAAAGGTTGCAAATGTCGACAAATAAAGGAAGAACACCCCAATCCAAGCAAAGGTAGCCCCCGCCCCCACCCCCATCAATCACTCCCAGCTCGAGGGTGACCAGAAAGACACCCCTTCGCCCAGAATAGGAAAGAGATGCGCAAGATATCGAGGAGAGGAAAAAAGAACCGATCTCGAGAAAGGAGAGAACATTACTAGTCCTACCTAATCCGCTTGGGCTAGATGCAGCTTGCCCCTCCAAGCTGGATGCCTGGACGGTGGAGGCGAAAGGAGGGGATCGAGCTAGCGGCTTGCATCCGTCGGCAATCGGCACTCGATCGGGAGAGAAGGGGTGCTACATAAAGGGGAGGGGTAACATATTTTATTACACAGTGAACTTACTGATGTGACTAGTCATTACATGTCTCACTGAAACTAGGGCCCATAGTGTGGCACCCCAAATTTACTTGAAGCTGCCCGGCGGGACGCATTGGCGCGTCAAGAAACCCCCGAATTGTAGCGGGGAAATGAAACATTTCACAAAAATTCGAAATTCAAGCACACCGCCACGCGCCAAGCACGCGGCTGTTCCTTCCTCTTCCTCGGTTCCTCCTCCCCTATCCGAAAAAACCCCAAATCCCAAGCTCAAACCAAAAAAAAAAAATCCCCTGGCCGCCATGCATGTCCTCGTTAACCCGCTGGAGATCGTTCCCGGACGATGCGGACCACCCGCCCTGAGATCCAGAATTCCGTCCACCTCGAGGCACTGCGTGCTGTCTCGCAGCAGCGGCTTGAGGGCGCTGAAGAGGAAGTTCCGCCGGAAAGTGCTCATGGCAACCGTGCAAGCTCACCGGCGTGCTGTATCCCGAGAGGAACTGGTCAAAGCTTTGCTATTCGCCACACAAAAAAAATTGCGGGCCAAGATCTGGTCAAAGCTTCGTCGATGGCTTGCCGCGAGAGGCTTGGAGTCCAGAGTCAATAAACTAGCTGCTCGAGGACTTGGGCGGTTTACACGGATTCATATTAACTGACTCAAGTTTGTTAGTCTAGTTAACAAATGCATCTAGATACATCCATATCTAGACAGAATTGAGTCAATTAATATGAATCAGAGGGGAGTACCTGAAAGTGTTTCATGCTACCAACTAATGCGCTGGCAGGAATCGCTGTAGAAGTAATTGTGCTACTACTCATACGATGAACTGATTGTGTGGGTGTCGAATTTTGCAACGCGATCATCCACTGAATGCTTAATCTAGCGCCAAAGGCGTACAAATCATAACATACTACAGCACCAGAACATAAGAGTACGAATCATAAAGTAGCTCAACATTTTGCATCAGGGCTGGGTGGTCCTGAGACTACCGGGACGCCCCTGATGATCTCCGGGTGTGCATCCTCTTCAACGCAAAGCTGTGTACTCGGTCCACGGCCTCCTTCTGTAGGCTGGATAATCTCAGGTGCAGGACCTTCGTCTATGAGAGGCTCGTCATCAGTACCATCCACAGGTGCATCAGGGCTGGGTGGTCTTGAGACTACCCGGACGCCCGTGATGATCTCCGGGCGTGCATCCACTTCAACGCAAAGCTGTGTACTCGGTCCACGGCCTCCTTCTGTAGACTGGATAATCTCAGGTGCAGGACCTTCGTCTATGAAAGGCTCGTCATCAGTACCATCCACAGGTGCATCAAACTGAGATTCATCTTCAAATCTCCCATCAAACTGAGAGACCTCTTTAACTCTATGCTTCTGCAATTAGTACATCAACCGATTAGACAAACATCTAAGGGATGCAACCTGAACAAATGCCGTTTTACATATTTACCTTCTCATCTGGCACAACACATGTCCCAGAGCTGAAACCCGTTTCCTGAAGCAAGCGCTTTTTCTCTCCTTCCCGTCCATCCATCTGCAACAAGTTAAATTTGAGTACAGAACCTTGCACAGCAATGCAAACTATTGATTGAAACAGCGGCAGCATCAATATAAATAATTAACTACATATGCCAGCACACATACAGTGTGAGCAAGATCTGCTTCTCCTGCTAAAGGATCATTATATGGTTCACCATGCTAAACCCGCCTAACATATGTGCGGTCCATCCCAAAAATGTGTAAATGATCTGCCACTACAGGGTGAGGCCTCTTCTCACCATTCATACATGTGCAGCGCGGGCAATACACGTCCAGGTTGTGACCATCATGAGCTCTAATAAACCCCATAAAGGGTTGAACACCATTTATATATGAAGGGGAACATAAGTGTCCATGCAGTATCCAAGTTCTGTCCATCTGTTTAATTATGAGATACAGTGGTTGGTGATTAATTTAAGGCGAAGTAGGAAATGTATATCCATCGAGTACAAAACTATACTACATGATTATGCATTTCAGCAATCATGTCGAGTACAAAACAAAAAATGCCCATCGACATTTTAGCAAACAGATCGTGTACAAAACTCTGCCATGGCATTTCAGCAAATTAACGGATCGAGTGCAGAACTGACTCTATATGCCCACGCAAATGAACAAATTGATCGATGACAAATCGAGCGGAAAACTATAAAGTGCCAATTAGTTCGAGCATACTGACGAATTTTTTTAGCAGCATCAAGAAAATATAAATCGTTAGGCTGTCTTGCCCGATACATGATTGAGCTAGAGATAGCAGCCCTACCGTGGATCAACTTGACCGCCGGTGCGTCTCGAGAAGAACGACGGGGAGGGGAAGCTTCTTCTTCGCACGGACGGGACGGGGAGGGGAAGCTCTTCGCACGGACGGGGATAAGTTGTGTACGGGTGGGTGGGGGGTCATGCGGCCGGGCCGCCGGGGTGATAATTAAGGTCGGTAGGTGGCGTTTAATGGAGTTGCGTGTGTAATTTGCCGTGCACAAGGTTGAGGAATAGGCGGTTCCCTTTGCCGCGCGCACAATTCAAACTATCCCGCCCATGTAGTTTAAATTCGCCATATTTTCGTTAAATCGACATAAAGTCATGTGAGTGGGGGAAAATTAGCAAAGTTGCTTGAAAAATAGTAAAACTCTGGAATTATCCTTTAAATATGCTCTACTTCGTGTGAAAATCGGGGTGTGGAAGCATGTTGAGCTGTTTTATTTGTACTTTCTTCATTAAAACTCCCATTTTATGCACTTTGGATGGAAAGAAATCATTTGTACATAAATTTTGACAACGCCATTTGCAAACACTAATTGTTTACATGCCAAGATGCACCCATCCACCAAATATATATGTGGCAAAAGTTTATCACAATCTAGCAGATATGCATAATTAGTGAGGGACCCCTTTTGATTTTGTGCAATTTCCACTAATTAGGTAGAGATCGAGAAGGGTTAATTAATTAGGCCATGTTAGGGGTTATGTGTTTTAGATTAGGTTGTGTGGATTCAAATACAACTTCTTTATTTGTGTGCTATGATTAATCAAAACTAGATCGATCGACTGCGCACACATTATTAGAGGCGCATGCCTTTGCGCACAAAGTGCATGTGTGTGTTGTTGGCCACCAACGAGAGAGAGAGAGAGAGAGAGAGAGAGAGAAAGAGAGAGAGGTAGAGAGAGCTACATACGAGAGAGCGATTGAAATCCCCAAATTAAACACATATATATGCATGGCACATTTAATTTAATTAGAGGACCGCGAGGCACCCCTGGCCTGCTTGATGCACAATTAAGTGTCATTGGCCTATATATAGGGTTTAATTAGGGTTTAGGGTTTAGGGTTAGGAGGTTAGGGTTTAGGGTCTAGGGTTTAGGGTTTAATGTTTATGGTGTTTAGGGTTTAGGGATTAGGGATTAGGGTTTATTTAGGGTTTAAGGTTTAGGGATCATCGATCGAGTGCGCACACACACATTATTAGAGGCACACGCGCCTTTGCGCATAAAGTGCATGCGTATATGTGTGTGTTTTTTGGCCACCAACGACATATAGATGATCGAGAGAGAGAGATTGAAATCCCCCAAGAATATGTTCAAATATATATTAAAATATATGCACGAATGCATGCATGGTAGGCCATGCATGCACACTAATTATATATATATTATGAGGAAACTTAATCAAATGTGTTTTCATTCGAGAGAACTTGTCAAAATTCAAGTTAATTAATTTATCATCGATAATTATATAATTAATTAATGAATCTCAGGGAGATGTTATACAACATATGATCGATATAGGCCATGTATATATTAATTGGTTTTAATCTACCGTTTAATTTGCTAGCTAGCTGCATGCTATATATAGAGCATGTTTTTATTAGATCGGGTTATAGCTAGTATAGTTTAGGGTTATGTGTTTTAATTAACTAGGGTTTGATTAGCTAGGGGTTAGTTATATATATATGGTTTAGGGTTAATGCATGGCACATTTAATTTAACTAGAGGACCGCGAGGCACCCCTGGCCTGCTTGATGCACAATTAAGTGTCGTTGGCCTATATATATAGGGTTTAATTAGGGTTTAGGGTTAGCTAGCTGGGTTTAGGGTTTAGTGTTTTGGGTGTTTAGCTAGGGTCTAGGGTTTAGGGTTTAGTGTTTACTGTGTTTAGAGGGTCTAGGGTTTAGTGTTTAGGGTGTTTAGGGTCTAGGGTTTAGGGTCTAGTGTTTAGGGTCTATGGTTTAGGGTTTAATTAGTGTTTAGGGTGTTTAGGGTTTAGGGTTTAGTGTTTAGGGGTTTAGGGTCTAGTGTTTAGGGTCTATGGTTTAGGGTTTAATTAGTGTTTAGGGTGTTTAGGGTTTAGGGTTTAGTGTTTACGGTGTTTAGGGTCTAGGGTTTAGGGTTTAGTGTTTAGGGTCTAGGGTTTAGGGTTTAATTAGTGTTTAGGGTGTTTAGGGTTTAGGGTTTAATGTTTACGGTGTTTAGGGTCTAGGGTTTAGGGTTTAGTGTTTAGGGTGTTTAGGGTCTAGGGTTTAGTGTGTTTAGGGTGTTTAGGGTTTAGGGGATTAGGGATTAGGGTTTTAGGGTTGTTTAAGGTTTAGGGATCATCGATCGAGTGCGCACACACATTATTAGAGGCACCCCGCGCCTTTGCGCATAAAGTGCATGCGTATATATATGTGTATTTTTTTGCCACCAACAACGATATATAGATGATCGAGAGAGAGAGATTGAAATCCCCAAGAATATGCATGTTCAAATATATATATATCAAAATATATGCACGAATGCATGGTAGGCCATGCATGCACACTAATTATATATATATTATGAGCTAGGCAACTTGATCAAATGTGTTTTCATACGAGAGAACTTGTCAAAATTCAAGTTAATTAATTTATCATCGATAATTATATATATAATTAATTAATGAATCACAGGGAGATCGATAATTAATTTAGGGTTTTAGGGTTGTACGTTTAAGGTTTAGGGATCATCGATCGAGTGCGCACACACATTATTAGAGGCATGTGTTTTCATTCGAGAGAACTTGTCAAAATTAAAGTTAATTAATTTATCAAGATAATTATATAATTAATTAATGAATCTGAGGGATATGTTATACAACATGATCGATATAATAGGCCATGTATATTTTAATTGGTGTTAATCTACGGTTTGCTAGCTAGCTGTTATATATATAGAGCATGTTTTTATTAGATCGGGTTATATCTAGTATAGTTTAGGGTTATGTGTTTTAATTAAGTAGGGTTGATTAGCTAGGGTTAGTTACATATATATGGTTTAGGGTTAATGCATGTCACATTTAATTTAATTAGAGGACCGCGAGGCACCCCTGGCCTGCTCGATGCACACAATTAAGTGTCGTTGGCCTATACATAGGGTTTAATTAGGGTTTAGGGTTAGCTAGGGTTTAGGGTTAGGGTTAGGGTTAGGGTTTAGGGTCTAGGGTTTAGGGTTTAGTGTTTAGGGTGTTTAGGGTTTAGGGATTAGGGATTAGGGATTTAAGGTTTTAGGGGTTGTTTAAGGTTTAGGGATCATCGATCGAGTGCGCACACACATTATTAGAGGCACCCGCGCCTTTACGCATAAATTGCATGCGTATATATATATGTGTGTGTTTTTTGGCCACCAACGATATATTGATGATCGAGAGAGAGATTGAAATCCCTAAGAATATGTTCAAATATACATTAAAATATATGCACGAATGCATGGTAGGCCATGCATGTACACTAATTAATTATATATATATTATGAGGCAACTTAATCAAATGTGTTTTCATTCGAGAGAACTTGTCAAAATTCAAGTTAATTAATTTATCATGATAATTATATAATTAATTAATGAATCTGAGGGATATGTTATACAACATGATCGATATATATAGGCCATGTATATTTTAATTGGTGTTAATCTACGGTTTGCTAGCTAGCTGCTATATATAGAGCATGTTTTTATTAGATCGGGTTATATCTAGTATAGTTTAGGGTTATGTGTTTTAATTAAGTAGGGTTAATTAGCTAGGGTTAGTTACATATATATGGTTTAGGGTTAATGCATGGCACAATTAATTTAATTAGAGGACCG
Source organism: Lolium multiflorum (assembly GCA_030979885.1). Taxonomy (NCBI): domain Eukaryota; kingdom Viridiplantae; phylum Streptophyta; class Magnoliopsida; order Poales; family Poaceae; genus Lolium; species Lolium multiflorum. The sequence goes on along the minus strand of CM061750.1, from coordinate 89,663,635 downwards.
CGAGGCACCCCTGGGCTGCTCGATGCACAATTAAGTGACGTTGGCCTATACATAGGGTTTAATTAGGGTTTAGGGTTAGCTAGGGTAGAGGGTTAGGGTTAGGGTTTAGGGTTTAGGGTTTAGTGTTTAGGGTGTTTAGGGTTTAGGGATTAGGGATTTAGGGGTTTTAGGGTTGTTTAAGGTTTAGGGATCATCGATCGAGTGCGCACACACATTATTAGAGGCACCCGCGCCTTTACGCATCAAGTGCATGCGTATATATGTGTGTTTTTTGGGCCACCAACGATATATAGATGATCGAGAGAGAGAGATTGAAATCCCCAAGAATATGTTCAAATATACATTAAAATATATGCACGAATGCATTCTAGGCCATGCATGCACACTAATTATATATATATTATGAGGCAACTTAATCAAATGTGTTTTCATTCGAGAGAACTTGTCAAAGTTCAAGTTAATTAATTTATCACGATAATTATATAATTAATTAATGAATCTCAGGGATATGTTATACAACATGATCGATATAGGCCATGTATATTTTAATTGGTGTTAATCTACGGTTTGCTAGCTAGCTGCTATATATAGAGCATGTTTTTATTAGATCGGGTTATAGCTAGCTAGTATAGTTTAGGGTTATGTGTTTTAATTAAGTAGGGTTGATTAGCTAGGGTTAGTTACATATATATGGTTTAGGGTTAATGCATGGCACATTTAATTTTATTAGAGGATCACGAGGCACCCATGACCCGCTCGATCGATGCACAATTAAGTGTCGTTGGCCTATACATAGGGTTTAATTGGGGTTTAGGATTAGCTAGGGTTTAGGGTTAGGGTTAGGGTTAGGGTACGTTTAGGGTCTAGGGTTTAGGGTTTAGTGTTTAGGGTGTTTAGGGTTTAGGGATTAGGGATTTAAGGTTTTAGGGTTGTTTAAGGTTTAGGGATCATCGATCGAGTGCGCACACACATTATTAGAGGCACCCGCGCCTTTACGCATAAATTGCATGCATATATATGTGTGTTTTTTGGGCCACCAACGATATATAGATGATCGAGAGAGAGAGAGAGATTGAAATCCCCAAGAATATGTTCAAATATACATTAAAATATATGCACGAATGCATTGTAGGCCATGCATGCACACTAATTATATATATATTATGAGGCAACTTAATCAAATGTGTTTTCATTCGAGAGAACTTGTCAAAGTTCAAGTTAATTAATTTATCACGATAATTATATAATTAATTAATGAATCTCAGGGATATGTTATACAACATGATCGATATAGGCCATGTATATTTTAATTGGTGTTAATCTACGGTTTGCTAGCTAGCTGCTATATATAGAGCATGTTTTTATTAGATCGGGTTATAGCTAGCTAGTATAGTTTAGGGTTATGTGTTTTAATTAAGTAGGGTTGATTAGCTAGGGTTAGTTACATATATATGGTTTAGGGTTAATGCATGGCACATTTAATTTTATTAGAGGATCGCGAGGCACCCATGACCCGCTCGATCGATGCACAATTAAGTGTCGTTGGCCTATACATAGGGTTTAATTGGGGTTTAGGATTAGCTAGGGTTTAGGGTTAGGGTTAGGGTTAGGGTACGTTTAGGGTCTAGGGTTTAGGGTTTAGTGTTTAGGGTGTTTAGGGTTTAGGGATTAGGGATTTAAGGTTTTAGGGTTGTTTAAGGTTTAGGGATCATCGATCGAGTGCGCACACACATTATTAGAGGCACCCGCGCCTTTACGCATAAATTGCATGCATATATATATGTGTGTGTTTTTTGGCCACCAACGATATATAGATGATCGAGAGAGAGAGATTGAAATCCCCAAGAATATGTTCAAATATACATTAAAATATATGCACGAATGCATGGTAGGCCATGCATGCACACTAATTATATATATATATTATGAGGCAACTTAATCAAATGTGTTTTCATTCGAGAGAACTTGTCAAAATTAAAGTTAATTAATTTATCACGATAATTATATAATTAATTAATGAATCTCAGGGATATGTTATACAACATGATCGATATAGGCCATGTATATATTAATTGGTGTTAATCTACGGTTTGCTAGCTAGCTGCTATATATAGAGCATGTTTTTATTAGATCGGGTTATAGCTAGTATAGTTTAGGGTTATGTGTTTTCATTAAGTAGGGTTGATTAGCTATGGTTAGTTACATATATATGGTTTAGGGTTAATGCATGGCACATTTAATTTAATTAGAGGACCGCGAGGCACCCCTGGCCTGCTTGATGCACAATTAAGTGTCGTTGGCCTATATATAGGGTTTAATTAGGGTTTAGGGTTAGGGTTAGGGTTTAGGGTCTAGGGTTTAGTGTTTAGGGTGTTTAGGGTTTAGGGATTAGGGATTAGGGTTTCAGGGTTGTATAAGGTTTAGGGATCATCGATCGAGTGCGCACACACATTATTAGAGGCACCCGCGCCTTTGCGCATAAAGTGCATGCGTATAGTTTAGGGTTATTTGTTTTAATTAAGTAGGGTTTGATCAGCTAGGGTTAGTTACATATATATGGTTTAGGGTTAATGCATGGCACATTACATATAGTTTAAATCTCAAGAATGTTTATACATGATAGGCCATATGTGCAAAGGAATTTTTTTCCCCGTGAACTTGTCAAAATTCAAGTTTATCAGTGCCAATGGAAACTAGTCCAAAAAATTACATAGAGGACCAAAAGTACTAGACAATAACTAATAGAACCTGCAACTTTACAAAAAGGACCCCAAAACATATAGAAGAAAATCAATCGAGTCCTTCTCGACCGCACATCAGATCTCTGCTCCGCATCCTTTCCAGCAACTCCGTCGCCGGGGACGCACCACTTGGGACGGTGTCGCCGGTAGTCGCCAGGACGAAGGAGAAGAAGGGCCTCAGCAACGGCATATTGGCTCTGAGAAGGGCCGCTGAAAGTCCAAGATGTGCACGGGCAAGACGGATGACGCCGTCGTATGCCCCGAGCTTGTGAACTTTAGCAGCTTGACTTCCCCATTGGCCAGATCTGAAGCACTGACCAAAGCAAGCCTCACCGTTAGCGCCATCACATTGATGGCACCAGATCGGGGTTTGGCCGGCAAGATCCGCCAGATTCACCATAGGCCAGATCTGAAGCCGATGACGAGATCCCCGACTCCATTGCGCCATTCTGCTCATGGGAAACACTGGATCTAAGCTTACAACAACACTAACTCCCTCGGATCCAAATTAGCTGACTCAACTTTGCTTATCTAAATATGGATGTATCCACACATGTTTTTACTCTAGATACATACACGTCTAAGGAAAGTTGAATCAATTAATTTAGTTCGGAGGGTGTACAATATACAGAGAGAAGTCGGCCTCGTCTCCGGCCGGCGAGGCCGCCGGAGAGAAGGGGGAGAGGAGCCGGGGGAGTGGGAGAGACTCGAGAGAGAAAGAGAAGAGGAAGAAATGAGAGCTCCCTGGGGAAGAACATTATTTTTGTCGTTCTGCTCGTAGCTTGAAACTGAAAATTTCGGCCGCGCGCCAAATCATCCCGCCGCATCCATTCGAAAATCCCGTGACCAGTTTTACCCTTTTAACCCTGGTCCGGAAGCTACAACCCACCGACCATGGAGGGCTCATTCGGTAACAATGAAATATCTTGCCTAGATCCCGAACCCTCCCCACAGGCCCACACCCACCCACCAACCATTCGCCCCATTAGCTCAAAAATACTCTCACACGCCAAAGCTCTGACTCTCTACAGTACTAGATCTGCTTCGCCGCCGGCATACTCCTCCACAGCGTAGCCTTGATCGTGTTGGCTGTCCACCCACCTGATCCGCTCCCCCGCCGCCCTCGTCACCGACGGATCTGCTTCACCGCCGACCTCGCCACCGACGGATCTGCTTCACCGCCGACCTCGCCACCGACTACCTCGCCGCAGCGGCTGTATCAACTTCACCGAATACCTTGCCAGCCAACCAGATCTGCTTCACTAACGCCCGCTTCTACTGAAACAGGGTCGATTCATCGTCTCCCGCGTTCGCCGCCGCTGGAATGCAAGTTGCCGCCCCCGTCCACCCCGCCGCAGCTTGGTTAGTACGCTGGCCCGTTAGATCGCGGTGTTTCTTTAGCCATGTTTTGTGTAGTTATTTGCAGATCTCATATGCCGTTAACTTTCTTGATGTGTTGCTTCGCATGAAGTTTGTTTAAATATTGTACAGTACAAAAGCATTATCCGGTCGCTACCATCCTGTTCATTCTACTGACACCTGTGTGCATCCACATATTTATAGCCTTGTACCCATTCATTTGCTGCCAACTGTTTTTGTACTGCATGCTATTGTCGCACTGCTTTTATAGTCGTGCTATGGGCATTTCCAATCTGCTTGTTCTTATACCACGTCATTAGCTCACCGCTAGCTGTTTTCTCGTGTCTGCTATTCTCACACTGCTTTTATAATCATGCTATGTGCATTTCCAATCTGCTTGCTCTTATACCTCGTCTTTAGCTTATATAGTTATTGCTGCGTGCATGTCTGGTCTTTGTATTATCGTAGACTGACTTGTCAATGTTATTTTTCCTAGGGATTGATCATGCGAACCACTTATTAGAACATCCAACATTAACAGCGGGGACGCTAGGTAAGGTTGGAATCTGAGTTCGTGGTTGGTAATTTTGGCAGTTTACTTCCGTTATTATCTATAACCTATATGCATTGTTCCTTATGCAAGAGATTAACACTTGGAACCCTGCCATAGCAATGCCATTCATGCTTTACTATGTTTCTGCCTATTTGATATGCTTGTCTTGGAGAAACTTCGAGGGTGATTTGAACCTGACATTTGGTCATTCTTAATGCCAGTTTACTTTATGTGTAAAACCTTGGCATTACCCTACTCTAAATCTGAATGTCTGAAATTCGTATCTCATGCAAAGCAACATCTAGTTGGTTTTAATCTGATATCTGGTAAATATTGGCTTATTCATTTGGCAGCTCAAGTTTTTTGTTATTTGAAACCAGCTGACTTGGTCTTAAATGTGATATCTAAACACAGATTAAGGACAATGGAGCAGGAGGATTAGCATTTCACTTGATGGCTGAACCTAAAATGATAGGCATGTTGACCACGACTAGTGCACGCAAGAGAAGGACCTGCAGTGAGCCAGTATGTGCTTAGTACATGCATCTTATCTTATCTTGTGCTTATTTCTGCTACATGCTGTTATCTGATCTCTACATTGCGTAATACATGTTTGAATAGTTAATTGTTGTAACTATGTTTACAATGTTACCAGAATGCAGTTTTAATGAAGCAGTCATCATTAGAAGATAGTCGCCAAAAAAGGATCTGTAGCGACCCTGTGCAACATTATGATGTAAGTTTGTGCTTAGTACAAGTTCCATACATGTCTTATTTATGCAACTTGTTATTATCTTATATCTACATTGCATAATAAATGTTTGCATAGTTCATCGTTTAACTCTTTTTGCATTATTATCAGAATGCAGTTGTGATGAAGCAATCTTCATTACCAGTGAGGCCCACAAAAAGTTCTGATCTTTCTTCTGATGCATCTTCTCATAGCCGTCAACCTAGACCATTTCTTTCATCAGACAGTAAATATCTCAAGGCTGTACTTTATAAAAGACATGGTATTGCTGCTTTAAGATCTGTAGCTGATATGTTGACAAAGAGTACACAAGATTCAATCAAGGCGATTGCCAAATGTCAACGTGTTATTGATGATGCTAATAGAAGTCCTCAATGATTCTATGTAATTTTTTTATTTGGGCACATTAATTGCCTTGTAATTTTCCTATTTGTTTTATTTGTGTATGTACTTGTGTGTATCATTGAAATCAGATTTTAGGCTCATGAAATTTAATGCAAGTTGACTAGTCAAACAAGTAGGGCCCTACAACAGATTGGGCCGGCCCACTTACAGTAGTGTGGGACCCACTTTCATTTTGGGCCGGCCCACTTCTTTAGTAGGCCGGCCCGGTTACACGATAATGGGCTCCACATGCTTATTGGGCCGGCCCACTTGCTCTATGGTGGTCCCACATGGTAAATGGGCCGGCCCTTTAATAGGAAGGTGGGACCCACCTGTGTTTTTGGCCCGGCCCACTATCTTGTTGGGCCGGCCCACTTTCTATATGGTGGACCCCACACACCAAATGGGCCGGCCCTTTAATAGGAAGGTGGGACCCACTGTTTTTGGCCCGGCCCACTATCTTGTTGGGCCGGCCCACTTTCTATATGGTGGACCCCACCAAATGGCCGGCCCATTAACAGAAATGGGACCCACCGTGTTTTTGGCCCGGCCCACTATCTTGGTGGGCCCACCCACTTGCTATATGGTGGGCCCCACATACTAAATGGGCCGGCCCTTTAACAGAAAGTGGGACCCACTGTGTTTTTGGCTTGACCACTATTTTGTTGGGCCCACTTGCTATATGGTGGACCCCACAAACTAAATGGGCCGACCCTTTAACTGGAAAGTGGGACCCACCTGTGTTTTTGGCCCGGCCCACTAGCTTGTTGGGCCGGCCCACTTGCTATACGGTGGACCCCACACACTAAATGGGCCGGCCTTTTAACAGGAAAGTGGGACCCACCTGTGTTTTTGGCCCGCCCACTTGCTTCTTGGGCCGGCCCCGTTGCTGTAAGGTGGACCCCACATGTTAAATGGGCCGGCCCATTTAAGTTTTGACCAGTCAACCTTAGAGGTTAGGCCCGGCCCACGTAACTAATGGACCAGCCCAGCTATATAGTTGACCGGTCAAACTATGTCATCTGGCCCGGCCCGCTTAAGACGTGGCAGGCCTCGTGTGGGCCTACCATCTACCACGGGGTTTCAGCCGGTTAACGCCGTTAACTGGCAGTTAACGGCGTCTGCCACGTGTCAGTTTGCATGACGTCAGCAGTCAACGGGCTCCCGAAAACACTTCCGCAACGGTCCGATTTTCCGTGGCGGAAGGGCGCCCAAGCGCGACGGACCGAAAAAATCGTCGTTGGACTTTGCCTGACGCAGTTTCGACAACGGAACCCATATCGTCGGGTTAGGCCCATAGGCGACGAAAAATGCCCCTTAGTTGACGATTTTGGGACGTTGTCTATCAGAACTTTTCCGAAGGGGCAAGATATCCCTCGTCATGGAGAGTGAAGGTCTCACCGTGGAGGGACGGTACTCTGTCAGTCCCACAGATGGCCGCTTGGCTGTTACTTCCAGGTGGAAAAAGTTCATTGACGGTGCCAAACTTCGCATTGGATCAAAGTTGAAGGTCAAGATCTTTCGATGCCGCTGTGACATGCTGGTCATAAAGTTCGCGGTTGTCTAGTTCTGTTGTCCCATGAGCCCTTAGCAAATGCATTTGTAGTTATACTTATATAAGGTTATCTTATCTGAACTGCTAATTAATTGTATGGGTGGTAAAACTCTGGCAAGCTTTTGCTCTTAGCAAGTATGTATGTATGATCAGCTATTATGATAACTAATGTTTGTGTTCATCTTAATTTGCATTTCCGTTTTAGAAAAAAACTTAATTTCTATTTTGGCTGACCTGTTAGAGAACTATCAGATTGAATCCACAACATGATTCATATAGATTCATTACACCGAGCCACATGTCTTGACCTTGCGATACACTACTTCCATTAATTAGTGCAAGAAGGCTTACCTGAGCTGCCTGAACCATGGCAGATTCGAATCCACCTTATCTATCTAGAAATACAACCTTTGCAGAAAGAGGATTTGCAGTATGGGGAGGCTGACATTGGGGACCCATGAGCCAGCAGCGTCGTCAACGTTTTAAAGGTGGCAGGAGATCGAAAGAAAAAATAAGCCAAAAATCAGTTGGTAAACAAATTCAAGAAAAGAAACATTTACCTTTCTGAGAGGATGACATGCGGGACCCATGAGGCAGCAGCATCCTCAACTATTTCAAGGCGGCAGGGGATCAAAATAAAAAAGGAAATAGCCAGAAATTAATTAGGGTCAAAAATAAATCCATCAAAGGAAACTTTTATTGTTCATAGAGGATGACATGTGGGACCGACTTGCCAGCTGCGTCGTCATCGTTTCAAAGGGGGCAGGGGATCAAAAGAAAAAGACAAATAGCCAGAAATTAGGGAAAAAATAAATCCAACAAAGAAAACTTTTATTGTTCATAGAGGATGACATGCGGGACCCATGAGCCAGCAGCTTCCTCAACGTTTCAAAGTCGGCATGAGATTGAAAGAAAAAGTCAAGTGACATAATATCAGGAGCCAAAAATAATCCAAGAAAAGAAACTTTATTGTACATAGAGGATGACATGCGGGTCCCATTTTGTAGCAGCGGTCTCAACGCTTCCAAGGCGGCACAGGACCGAAAGAAAAATGAAGTAGCCAGAAATCAGGGTGTGAAAAAAATCCAAGAAAAGAAAGATTTCAATTGGGCTGTATCTGGACATCTGGGCCTTCGAACTATCCTGCTGGGCCTTTTGACTCGTACAATTTCAGCCCACTCCAAAACAGGAAAGGTCGGATTTTTCTCAAAAAAAAACAGGAAAGTCCTATGCTTCGCAAAAACAAAAAACAAGGAGATTCAACATATAAGTTTGTTTATGTAGATATAAAGATTTAATTTATCCGTTTGCAATAGCTCAGAGCGAAATACAACGTTTATTGTCTGCAAAATAAAATATCACATGTTTCTTGTACGGGGAGGCTGACATCGGGGACCCATGAGCCAGCAGCGGAGTCAACGTTTCAAAGGCGGCAGGGGATCGAAAATAAAAAAAGCCAAAAATCAGTTGGTAAAAAAATACAAGAAAAGAAAACATTTATCGTTCTGAGAGGATGACATGCGGGACCCATGAGGCAGCAGCATCCTCAACGTTTCAAAGTCGGCATGAGATCGAAAGAAAAAGGCAAGTGACATAATATCAGGAGCCAAAAATAATCCAAGAAAAGAAACTTTATTGTACATAGAGGATGACATGCGGGTCCCATTTTGTAGCAGCGGTCTCAACGTTTCCAAGGCGGCACAGGACCAAAAGAAAAATGAGGCAGCAGCATTCTCAACAATTCCAAGGCGGCAGGGGATCAAAAGAAAAATAAAGGAAATAGCCAGAAATTAATTAGGGGTCAAAAATAAATCCACCAAAGGAAACTTTTATTGTTCATAGAGGATGACATGTGGGACCGACCTGCCAACAGCGTCCTCATCGTTTCAACGGGGGCAGGGGATCAAAAGAAAAAGGCAAATAGCCAGAAATTAGGGGTAAAAATAACTCCAAGAAAGGAAACTTTTATTGTTCGTAGAGGATGACATGCGGGACCCATGAGCCAGCAGCTTACTCAACGTTTCAAAGGCGGCATGAGATCGAAAGAAAAAGGCAAGTGACCAAATATCAGGAGCCAAAAATAATCCAAGATTTATTGTACATAGAGGATGACATGTGGGTCCCATTTTGCAGCAGCGGTCTCAATGTTTGTAATGCGGCTTGAGATCAAAAGAAAAAGAAAGTAGCTAGTAATTAGGGGGTGAAAAAAATCCAAGAAAAGAAAGTTGATGGACATAGAGGATGACATGCGGGTCCCTTGAACCAACAACTTACTCAACGTTTCAAAGGGGGCAGGGGATCAAAAGAAAAAGGCAAGCCAAAAATCAGAGGGTGAAAAAAAATCCAACAAAGGAAACTTTTATAGCACACAGAGGATGACATGCGGGTCCCATGAGCCAGCAGGTACCTCAACGTTTCAAACGTGGCATGAGATCGAAAGAAAAAGGCAAGTGACCAAATATGAGGTGCCAAAAAAAACTCCAAGAAAAGAAAGTTGATTGCTCATAGAGGATGACATGCGGGTCCCATTTAGCTGCAGCGGTCTCACCGTTTGAGAGGCGGCAGGGGATCGAAAGAAAAAGTCAAGTGACCAAATATGAGGTGCCAAAAATAATCCAAAAAATGAAAGTTTTATAGTACATAGAGGATGACATGCGGGTCCCATTTAGCAGCAGCGGTATCACTGTTTGAGAGGCAGCAGGGGATCGAAAGAAAAAGTCAAGTTACCAAATATGAGGTGCCAAAAAAATCCAAGAAAAGAAAGTTTTATAGTACATAGAGGATGACATGCGGGTCCCATTTAGCAGCAGCGGTATCACGTTTGAGAGGCAGGGGATCGAAAGAAAAAGTCAAGTGACCAAATATGAGGTGCCAAAAAATCCAAGAAAAGAAAGTTTTATAGTACATAGAGGATGACATGCGGGTCCCATTTAGCAGCAGCGTATACCGTTTGAGAGGCAGCAGGGGATCGAAAGAAAAAGTCAAGTGACCAAATATGAGGTGCCAAAAAAATCCAAGAAAAGAAAGTTTTATAGTACATAGAGGATGACATGCGGGTCCCATTTAGCAGCAGCGGTATCACCGTTTGAGAGGCGGCGGGATCGAAAGAAAAAGGTAAGTGACCAAATATGAGGTGCCAAAAATAATTCAAGAAAAGAAAGTTTTATAGTACATAGAGGATGACATGCGGGTCCCATAGCAGCAGCGGTATCACCGTTTGAGAGGCGGCAGGGGATCGAAAGAAAAAGGCAAGTGACCAAATTTGAGGTGCCAAAAAAAACTCCAAGAAAAGAAAGTTGATTGCACATAGAGGACATGCGGGTCCCATTTAGCAGCAGCGGTCTCAACGTTTCCAAGGCGGCAAGGGATCAAAAGAAAAAGGAAGTAGCCAGAAATCAGGGGGTCAAAAAAATCCAAGAATAGAAAGAATTTTGGTTCATAGAGGATGACATGCGGGACCCATGATCCTGCATCGTAAACGGCTCGATCGGAGAACGTTGAACGAGATGGCGCGATCTAGAAAAAAACAATGCCAGAGAGGCTGCCATCTGGGCCCTACATCCCTCGGCGGTGCGGATTTGCGTTGACTCGGCCGGTGAACCCGAGATTTCGAGATGCACCACGTCCCGGGCCACCATACGCGACGTTTTGGCCGCTTTCGTCGGGCTAGGTGGCCTCAAAAACGAGAAAAAAAAGTTTTGACATGAACCACGGAGGGACCAAAAATCGTCGGCCATGGTACACCAGCAACCACTTCAACTTCCTTGATGGGCTAAAGTTAGCTCATGAGGCTTGTATCACTAAGGTAACATCTTGTGAGCCTCATGTGGACATTAGCACAATCTCTACTACAAATGCTATATTGACATGTGCTAGTCCTAGTAGTCCATCTAGTCAAACTAGTGATACACCTTGTGTTGGATTACTTGCTTTGCCTTGTTGCTCTAACAATGAAGCTTCTACTTCCTCTAGTACTTGTATTTCTACTAACCATGTAGAGGAAATCAAAGAGCTCGAGGCCCAAGTCCTTTCTTTGAAGAAAGACTTGGAAAAGCGTCATGAAGGGAAATCCGCACTTGACAAGATGTTGAGTATGCAACAATCCCCCAATGACAAGAGTGGACTTGGATTCAACTCCAATAACAAGAACAAGTCCAAGAGCAAGAGCAACAAGAAGAAGGGCCAAGACAAAGTCAAGGATCCGGCCAAGTTGGTTTGCTTCAAGTGCAAGGTTGAAGGGCATCATGTTAGATCATGCCCATTGAAGAAGAAGAAGCACTTGAGTGAGAAACAACAAGGGAAACGGCCACAAGGTCAAGGTCAAGCTCATGCTCGACCTCAAGTTGAAGATAGGCCACTTCCCAAGAAGAATCAAGATGTTGTTCCCCAAGAGAAGAAATCAATAAAGAAGAGAAAGGGGAACACTTGCTACTTATGCCGTGTGAAGGGGCACTTTGCTTCTTCATGTTTAAGTGGTACCTTATCTAACCCTATAATTGTTGATAATGATTATTCTCTAGGGAAGGATAAGGATGGCAATGTGTTTGCCAAGTTTGTTGGAACTCAAAGTGGTCTCAAGAAAAGGACCATTTGGGTTGCCAAGCCTATTGTGACTAACCTCTTAGGACCCAACTTGGTTGGGGACCAACAAGCTCAAACGTGATCAATAGGTGCATGTGGAGGTCATTGGAGACTTGGCTAATTCATGAAGAATTAAGGGATCTTCATATATTATATTTTGACCAAGCCAAGTCGTATGGATCATCATCTATATCTTATATCCAATGTTCCTCCTTGCGGTAACTTATACTTCAACTCTTCATATTCATTGTAAGTTACTTGCCCCTTTGCATGTTTGGTTTTGTATCAAATATGTGTTTGTATGTGTTGAGTCTTACTTGCCTATCTTGTTTATTCAAGTTTTTGTTGGGGTTCTATTCGTCGTTATCTTTCCAACAAAATTGGTTTCATGTCATTCGGGGTTCGGGAGCAAAAGTTATTAAAGAAAAGAATAAAAGAAAAAAGGAATGGGGCAGCCGACCGGACCGGCTGCCCACCCGGCCGAAGACCGCCCGCACCGGTGCCATCCGGCGGAGTCCCGTGGGCCGCCCCATCCGGCCCAGCACCGGTCACCGACCGCCCGCCGCGCTGGCCGCCGGACCGACCACCTTGCCACTGGCTTTGCCCTCGCGCGGCCCGCCTCATTCGGCCCGGGCTGCTTCCCCGCGGCCCACACCATGGCCGGCCCCCCCTCCCCGTGCGGCCCACACCTATCCGCCGCACAAGCTCGTGCGGCCCACGCGCGGTGGGAGCAGCTGGCCTGCCCCGGGGCTTTTCGCCTCCACGAGGCCACTCGCCCCATCCGGTTGTCGGGCCGGTCCGACCGGCTGCCGCGCTGGCCTGTCCGTTTTCCCGCGGCCGCCGTGGCCTGGGCCATTTTTCTGCCCCTTTTTCTGTCTTTTTCCCCAACAGCTTTATTTGCTCCCATGCTATAAATAGCTCTTCTTCCACCTTGAGCAAGTGTTCTTCATATTCTCTCACCTCCATTGTTGCTATTTGAAGAACTTGCTCTCCCCCTTGATTCCTCCAACCATTCTTGCTCATATTTGAGGATTTGAGAGAGGAGATCTAGATCTACACTTCCACCAAACCGTTTCTTCTCTAAGTGAGGGAATCTCTTGGGATCTAGATCTTGGAGTCTTTGGTTGACTTTCCCCCTTGTTCTTCCTCTCCAATCTCATCCTAGCATTCGTTGCTTTGGTGGGATTTGAGTGTGAAGGACTTGAACACCTCCGGTGTTCTTGCTTTGCATCATTGCATAGTGTTGAGCTCTCCACCACGATTTGTTCGAGTGAGAGACCGTGAGCTTGTTACTCTTGGAGGGTGACCTCCTAGTTGGCTTGGTTGGTGTCCCGGTGATCTCTTCGTGAAGATTGTGAAGGGGCCCGGGCTTCTCCTTCGTGGAGCTTGTGAAGTGGTTGTGGAGCTTGCCATCTCCGGAGCGGAGGAAAAGCTAACCATAAGGAAAGGGCCATTATCCTTCGTGGGTGTGGTTCGGAGAATAGGGTGAGCCTTCGTGGCGCGGGGAATCCTTCGTGGGACCTCCACTCCTCCAAACGTGACGTACCTTGTTGCAAAGCAAGGGAACACGGGAATACATCCTCGTCTCCGCGTGCCTCGGTTATTTCTATACCCGAGCTCTCTTTCCTTGTGATAGCCATCGTGCTTGAAGTATATATATATATCTTGCTATCACTTGTGCTACATATATCTTGTGCCTATCTTGCTTAGCTCTAGTTGTTATTGTTATACCTAGTTGAGCTTAGCATATCTAGGGTTTGTGCTTGTAAACTAAACGATAGTTTAATTCCGCATTCTTACAAGACAAATCCGAAAGAGTTTGTAATTGCCTATTCACCCCCCCTCTAGGCGACATCTCGATCTTTCAATGGTAGGGATTGGATGAGATTTATCATGTAATAGTCACAAGATTGTTAGGGCATGGTGCCTAGTATCCGTAGATGTTACTTTTATGATATTGTTGCAACTTGTTATGCTTAATGCTTGTCACTAGGGCCCGAGTGCCATGATCTCAGATCTGAACATGTTATTGTTTCATCATGATATGCATTGTTTTATGATCTTACCTGCAAGTTGTATACACACGTTGCTGTCCGGAACCCGAGGCCCCAAAGTGACAGAAATTGGGACAACCGGAGGGGAAGGCGGTGATGTAAGGATCACATGTGTTGATACGTCCAAAACGTATCTACTTTCCCGAACACTTTTGCTATTGTTTTGCCTCTAATTTGTGTATTTTGGATACAACTAACACGGACTAACGCTGTTTTCAGCAGAACTGCTCTGGTGTCTCGTTTTTGTGCAGAAATCCAACTTTCGGGAAAATCCTCGGAATTTATGCAGAAGGCCCTATTTTACCAGAATACTGACGGAGCCAGAAGGGCAAGAGAGGTGGAGGCCCGAGGGCCCCACACCATAAGGCGGCGCGGCCTAGGGGGGGCCCGCGCGGCCCTATGGTGTGGCCCCCTCGGCCGGCCTCCGACGCCCCCCTTCGGACTACTTATCGGGTTCGACCTAAAAACGCACGGGGAGAAGTCGAAGTCGCCAGAAACCCTCCAGAGAGCCGCCACATCGCGAAACTCCGTCGCGGGAGCCAGAAGTCTCCGTTCTGGCACTCCGCCGGGACGGGGAATTGGAGGAGATCTTCACCGCCATCACCGCCAACGCCTCTCCATCGACCAGCCATGTTTCCCCCATCCATGTGTGAGTAATTCCCCCGCTGTAGGCTGAAGGGGATGGTAGGGATTGGATGAGATTGGTCATGTAATAGTCATAAGATTGTTAGGGCATAGTGCCTAGTATCCGTAGATGTCACTTTTATGATATTGTTGCAACTTGTTATGCTTAATGCTTGTCACTAGGGCCCGAGTGCCATGATCTCAGATCTGAACATGTTATTGATTCATGAAGATATTCGTTGTTTATGATCTTACCTGCAAGTTTTTGTTGGGGTTCTATTCGTCGTTATCTTTCCAACAAAATTGGTTTCATGTCATTCGGGGTTCGGGAGCAAAAGTTATTAAAGAAAAGAATAAAAGAAAAAAGGGGAATGGGGCAGCCGGCCGGACCGGCCCAACCGCGCCCAGGTCGAAGACCGGCCCGGCCGTGCCATCCGGCGGAGTCCCGTGGGCCGGCCGCCCATCCGGCCCAAGACCCGGTCACCGACCGCCCGCCCGTGCTGCCCCGGCCGGACCGGCCACCTTGCCACCGGGCTTTGCCCTCGCGCCCGCCTTCCTCATTCGGCCCGGGCTGCCCCCGTGCGGCCCACACCATGGCCGGCGCCCCCTGCTCCCCGTGCGGCCCACACCTATCGCCGCACAAGCTCGTGCGGCCACGCGCGCGGGGAGCGGCTGGCCCCCGGGCTTTTCGCCTCCACGAGGCCCACTCGCCCCATCCGGTTCTTGGGCGGTCCGACCGGGCTGCGCGGCCTGTCCGGCTGTTGCCTCCGGTGCCTGGTGGCCGGCTGGGCCGTTTTTCTGCCCGTTTTTTCTGTCTTTTTCCCCCAACAGTTTTATTTGCTCCCATGCTATAAATAGCTCTTCTTTCACCTTGAGCAGTGTTCTTCATATTCTCTCACCTCCATTGTTGCTATTTGAAGAACTTGCTCTCCCCCTTGATTCCTCCAACCATTCTTGCTCATATTTGAGGATTTGAGAGAGGAGATCTAGATCTACACTTCCACCAAACCGTTTCTTCTCTAAGTGAGGGAATCTCTTGGGATCTAGATCTTGGAGTCTTTGGTTGACTTTCCCCCTTGTTCTTCCTCTCCAATCTCATCCTAGCATTCGTTGCTTTGGTGGGATTTGAGTGTGAAGGACTTGAACACCTCCGGTGTTCTTGCTTTGCATCATTGCATAGTGTTGAGCTCTCCACCACGATTTGTTCGAGTGAGAGACCGTGAGCTTGTTACTCTTGGAGGGTGACCTCCTAGTTGGCTTGGTTGGTGTCCCGGTGATCTCTTCGTGAAGATTGTGAAGGGGCCCGGGCTTCTCCTTCGTGGAGCTTGTGAAGTGGTTGTGGAGCTTGCCATCTCCGGAGCGGAGGAAAAGCTAACCATAAGGAAAGGGCCATTATCCTTCGTGGGTGTGGTTCGGAGAATAGGGTGAGCCTTCGTGGCGCGGGGAATCCTTCGTGGGACCTCCACTCCTCCAAACGTGACGTACCTTGTTGCAAAGCAAGGGAACACGGGAATACATCCTCGTCTCCGCGTGCCTCGGTTATTTCTATACCCGAGCTCTCTTTCCTTGTGATAGCCATCGTGCTTGAAGTATATATATATATATATATATATATATCTTGCTATCACTTGTGCTACATATATCTTGTGCCTATCTTGCTTAGCTCTAGTTGTTATTGTTATACCTAGTTGAGCTTAGCATATCTAGGGTTTGTGCTTGTAAACTAAACGATAGTTTAATTCCGCATTCTTACAAGACAAATCCGAAAGAGTTTGTAATTGCCTATTCACCCCCCCTCTAGGCTGAAGGGGATGGTAGGGATTGGATGAGATTGATCATGTAATAGTCACAAGATTGTTAGGGCATGGTGCCTAGTATCCGTAGATGTTACTTTTATGATATTGTTGCAACTTGTTATGCTTAATGCTTGTCACTAGGGCCCGAGTGCCATGATCTCAGATCTGAACATGTTATTGTTTCATCATGATATGCATTGTTTTATGATCTTACCTGCAAGTTGTATACACACGTTGCTGTCCGGAACCCGAGGCCCCAAAGTGACAGAAATTGGGACAACCGGAGGGGAAGGCGGTGATGTGAGGATCACATGTGTTGATACGTCCAAAACGTATCTACTTTCCCGAACACTTTTGCTATTGTTTTGCCTCTAATTTGTGTATTTTGGATACAACTAACACGGACTATTTTTCAAGAACGCTCTGGTGTCTCGTTTTTGTGCAGAAATCCAACTTTCGGGAAAATCCTCGGAATTTATGCAGAAGGCCCTATTTTACCAGAATACTGACGGAGCCAGAAGGGCAAGAGAGGTGGAGGCCCGAGGGCCCCACACCATAAGGCGGCGCGGCCTAGGGGGGCCCGCGCGGCCCTATGGTGTGGCCCCCTCGGCCGGCCTCCGACGCCCCCCTTCGGACTACTTATCGGGTTCGACCTAAAAACGCACGGGAGAAGTCGAAGTCGCCAGAAACCCTCCAGAGAGCCGCCACATCGCGAAACTCCGTCGCGGGAGCCAGAAGTCTCCGTTCGGCACTCCGCCGGGACGGGGAATTGGAGGAGATCTTCACCGCCATCACCGCCAACGCCTCTCCATCGACCAGCCATGTTTCCCCCATCCATGTGTGAGTAATTCCCCCGCTGTAGGCTGAAGGGGATGGTAGGGATTGGATGAGATTGGTCATGTAATAGTCATAAGATTGTTAGGGCATAGTGCCTAGTATCCGTAGATGTCACTTTTATGATATTGTTGCAACTTGTTATGCTTAATGCTTGTCACTAGGGCCCGAGTGCCATGATCTCAGATCTGAACATGTTATTGATTCATGAAGATATTCGTTGTTTATGATCTTACCTGCCAGTTTTTGTTGGGGTTCTATTCGTCGTTATCTTTCCAACAAAATTGGTTTCATGTCATTCGGGGTTCGGGAGCAAAAGTTATTAAAGAAAAGAATAAAAGAAAAAAAAGGGAATGGGGCAGCCGGCCGGACCGGCCCAACCGCCGGCCCACCCGGTCGAAGACCGGCCCTGGCAGGTGCCATCCGGCGGAGTCCGTGGGCCCCCCCCTCGGCCCGGCCCCCGGTCAAGACCTGCCCCGGCGCCCGGGACCCGGCGAAAGAAAGCATAATGATTTTGGAAATGTCATTTCCAAAACCAGGGGGGCATGTGTTATCACCAGAATTTGGCCAAGTCAGAGGTGGGCCGCGATCAAGATGGACTTGAAGATATATGCGTGGACAGATATGTGAATCGGCCTTGTGTATCAAGTTTGGGCTAGTTGGCCCGTGTATCTTTATAGTAGGTTACGTAGAAATTAGAGTTTATCTCGTGCACGGTTTAGTGCACGCCCACATTAGAAAGTCCGCTGGACTATAAATATGTACCTAGGGTTTATGGAATAAACAACAACCAACGTTCAACACAAACCAATCTCGGCGCATCGCCAACTCCTTCGTCTCGAGGGTTCCTCCGGTAAGCACCATGCTGCCTAGATCGCATCTCGCGATCTAGGCAGCACGAGCCTGCCTAGTTGTTCATGCGTTGCTCGTACTGAAGCCTTTTTGATGGCGAGCAACGTAGTTATCGTAGACGCGTTAGGGTTAGCATCGTTCTTAGCATCATATGCTCGCGTAGTGCAACCCTTGCGCGTCTAGCCGTCCTTGTGCCTCATCATGGGTGCAGGGGCGGCACCCCGCTTGATCTTTATTTAGTAGATCTGATCCGTTATGGTCGCTCCTTGATTCATCAAGGATTAGTTTAATATCTGCAATAGTTAGGCCTTACAAAGGGTTGGAGGATCCAGCGGCATGCAGGGTGTAGTTTGCTGCCCCTAGACAGGACGTTCCGAGGATCAACCTAGTGTTGGTTTTTAGGCCTTGTCTAGGGCTGGCTTACGTTTACCGTGCGTGAGCGCGAGGCCCAATCGTGAGTAGGATGATCCGATTATGCGGTGAAAACCCTAGATCGTCGTGGATCTCATACGCTTTATCTTGATCAAGCAGGACCACCATATATTCGGCCACCTTGGACGAATCATGGGTGGATCGGCTCCATGAGCCGATTCACAGGACAACCTGAGAGCCGATCGAGGCTCGTATTTAACGTGTACGTGTGTGCCCTGCAGGAAACTAAGCGAGGCATCATCCACACCTTCCTGACCAGGTATAGGTCAGGTGGCACGCCCTTGCGACCCGCATCGGCGCGCGACCAGGAGGCTTTGCGGGCCGTCGCTCTGAGGGACTGGGGCCAGCAGCCCTAGTCATTCCCGGCTCTACGGTGTTGGCCGTCACTGCCCGCCGGTGGGTTTCTGACGTCAACACATTCTGGCACGCCGGTGGGACACATCTTCAACGACACATCTTCAACGACAACCATCTCGCCATCCACATCAGAGATGGCGAAAAGCACCCCGGTCGAGTACGAGGATCGGAATGGCAAAGTCAGGGCCCTCCGCGAGGCCGACCTCATCGGCCCTTCCCACGACGCCCGCTCCCATGGCGTCAACACGGTCGATCTCAGCCACTCCATAAGGGAACCAGGGTTCTCTTTCGATGCCAATATGGCAGGGTTCGTGATTCGCCATGACGCGGACAAAGCGGAAAGCAGCCACACTCGTGGCAAGGAGAAAGACGAGGCCGCTCCACGTGACCGGCCCGAAGACGACAATAAACGATACCTGGCCAAGGAGGAGGCGAGAAGCATGCGGTATCCACGCCCATTATCCGTGCATCTCCTCAGCAAATATGATCAGCCATACGACCGACACCGCCCCGGCGAAGACGACCAAAGAATTCATCGGTCCGATGCAGGCGGGAGGTATCGTCAAGACAACAGCTATGACGACGGGTACGAACGTCGTGACAATGTGGACAGGCACTGGGACTGCCCCTTCTTCAGATACTGCTGGGATTCCGGAATGAGCCGATTGCCAACAATCGGCAATTGCCCAGAATGCAAACAAAAGGAGAAGGGTGCAGCTAAGTTATCCGTGTTCGAGCGCCTGGGGCCTCTCCCGCCTTGGGGCAGGCATACCGAGTCCGTTCAGATGGAAGATCACGAGGAACTCGAAGGCGGTGATGAAGAGGATAAGTATCATCGGCCAAGATGGTGTCCTGACGGGCTCAGCCGCTCCCAAAAACGTAGGGTTCAGCGACTACGTGCGTTGGAAGAAGCCGAAAGGTTATATCTGCACGCGCTGAGGAAGGCGCGGCCTGACCTGGCCGTCAAAATTCAGCGAACCTTGGATGAGGAAGGTCGGCCACAAAGAAAAGAGTGGCGCCCCAAGCAAAAGAAAGCCGATGACGAGACATCGGCTGGCACCAACATGGTTTTCATCCTTCCTGCGGAATTTAGCGCTCCAAGGTTATATGAAGCACCTGTGGCACAACTGGACTGCGGCCCACGGCCGGTCATCTTCGAGAAGCCGCGAGAAAGGAGTTACAGGCATCTGAAGGCCCTGTATTTACGAGGCTACATCAATGGACAGCTTGTCAATAAGATGTTGGTGGACACCGGAGCGGCAGTCAACATTATGCCATACTCTATGCTGCGGCGGTTGGGACGCTCCACCTCGGATTTAATCAAAACCAATGTAACATTGAGCGATTTCAACGGCCAAGCATCTGACGCGCAAGGGGTTCTAAACGTGGATCTGACCGTAGGAAGAAAGACTATCCCTACGACGTTCTTTGTTGTCGACAGCAAAAGTACATATGCTGTAATATTAGGGAGGGATTGGATCCACGCCAACTGTTGCATTCCATCCACGATGCACCAATGCCTGATTCAGTGGGATGGAGATGAGGTGGAGGTCGTCCACGCCGATGATTCAGCCGAGATTTCAACAGCCGGTATGGGCATTTGGGAGGCATCAGGTCAAGAGCCACTCTCGGGCATCAATTTGGACGACTGCGAACGCATCGATGTGACAAAGAACGGGGTAAGGCTGGTTCTATCCACCGGACTGACCGTATAACGAGAACAACATCGATGAGCAAAGGTGGTGAGGCTGATCCTTGCGATCGGCCCCAAAAATTTTGTGGAGGAACATTACAAAACCTTCACCAAGCAAGCAATGTGGAGGCCGATTCCAGCAATCGGCCAAAATTATCCCCACCATCTATTTTGCCTGGGAGCGACATTTGACCCAGCAGGGGCTACCTAAAAAGCCGATATCATCAATTTTCTTGACAGAATCGGCTCGGGGGGGCATCTAGATGGATTAAATACATGTGAGGCAACATTATCAAGTATGGGGGCCGACGCACAAGTTGGCCGTGGAAAAGTTGAAAATTTTTGAGCACAGCCGATGCACGGCCATCGACTTAAGGGCATCAACCACCTTGCGACCGTCACACGAAGGAGCTTAAGGGAACAGTCATCAGGCAGCGAGGCTCCACTGAAGGGCGAATATGCCGGCGGCTCTTCTCAGAATATGTGTCGACAATGTCGGGTCGCGCCCCGCGAAGCAGTATGTCTCTTCTGGGACCAGGAGAATAGTCGATGATGAGGCGATCGGCTACGGCATGTCACGACCACAAGGTGGGAAAACATCAGGAGACGTCCTCACCAAGAGCTGCATCAGCCTGCCAAAGATAATGAGCCAATATTATCGACGAAACGCAGGACTTGAACGGGAGAAGCTCAGGGAGACAGTTGGCCCTGAAGGGTCCTTCACTATAGTAGGCCGATTTTTCCCAATCGGCTGGCCCTGCATCCCAGCTTGCCTGAAGAATGATGCTGAGGTCGCCAGAAACATCAGTTTCTACATACAAGCCAATTGAGTGACACGCACGGGGCTTTGTTGTGGGCACCTGCCCGGAACCAGATGGCCAGCCCGCTGGATTGGCTAGCAAGGCTCATGATCTTGCTTGAGGTCTCATGGGGCAAAGCCGATGCTAGACCGTTGACTCAAGGGGTATGGTGGTTACAGGCAAAGATCTCATGGAGCGTCCATCACCAAATCGGCAGTGTTCGCGCAAGCCTGCGGGTCAGTCTAGGGTCATGAGGACAACCGATGATCGTCCGATGATCTTGATGAGCCGAACCATTCGAGCCGAGCTATCTGCACCAGAAGCTGCATCAGTTCGCCCGAGATGATGAGCTAATTAGGACAGCAAGGTGGTTCCTCGGAGCTGCTGACCTTTCCAGAATCTGCCAGGGGCTGGCTCCTTGAGCCTAACACAGTGATACAGTCGGGAAACCGATGGTGGCCCAATCAGCTGGTCTGCTTTTATCCTCGCCTGGACTAAGGCTCGGGGGGCAGCTCGCCCTTAAGGTTCCTTGTTCTATGGAGCCGATTTGGTTGAAATCGGCTTGCTCTGCATCATAACTCGTCAAGAGAGGGTGAATTATTGCAGACGGGAGTGGCTGGAGGTAGTGGAAGGAAGCAACGATC
Organism: Lolium multiflorum; assembly: GCA_030979885.1. Classification (NCBI taxonomy): domain Eukaryota; kingdom Viridiplantae; phylum Streptophyta; class Magnoliopsida; order Poales; family Poaceae; genus Lolium; species Lolium multiflorum. The sequence continues at coordinate 89,641,625 of CM061750.1, read as the reverse complement.
GCTGACGGACTTTGGACCAGGTGTGACTACGAAGAGATGAGGCATTATCAGGACAGTGGCAAAGAGGATCCGGTAGATGAGAATGCCGCTGAGGTCCATTAGTCCGTGTGGTTGAGTCTGCATTTCCAGGATCTAGGATTTGCGCGATTGCGGCTCGTCCTAGGGGTGGAGGTCTGGATGGATCTACCTCGAGTTTATCATGAGAGTCCGATGCATTGCCATCGGCTCCTTAAAGCACCGACCAGATTGGCAATCGGCAAGCACGGTATAAAGGGCAATCGGCTAAATTATCATAAAAAAAGGGCGACAAGATCGAGTTGGGGAAGTTCTCCATTGATTAACTAGAGTTCTTACATAAAGAGCTGATTGCTCTCAAAAGAAGATCCTAGGGGCTACATTGCCCGTCTACTACTGATGGCCCTGAGCTAAGATCCTATCTAGGGGCCGTTGCTGCCTTCGTCGTCGTCGCCATCATCGCCGTCGTCGGCGCTGCTCCCAGCCGGCTCGTCGTCGCTGCTGTAGCGACCGCCGGCAGGACCTTCGTTGTCCTCGTCTTCTTCATCAGCGTCGTCGTCGTCGCTGTCGAAATCGCTGAGATTGCCGGGCCAGGGGCAGTGGCGCTTGGCCGGCGGCTCATCGGAGGAGCTGTCATCTTCTTCCTCCTCCTCCGGCCTCTCCTCTTCGGAGGAGGGGGCCCCGTCCCAGGGAAGGTGGTCGTCGTCGCTTTCCTCCACCGCCTCCTCCCTGGCAAGGAAGGAGAGGTCGCTCTCCCCGTCGGTCAGGGACTGGTCGTCCTCCGACCAGGTGGAGAAGTCGTGGCTTGGCTCATTCCCGGCCTCGATGGCGCGGCGAATGTTGGCCGCGTGGGCTTCCTCCGGTTTCCATTCCGGCGTCGGCTCGCGGAAGGGGGAGGACTGCGCAGAAAGGTCTGACGAAGAGGAAGACATGGTGGCACAGGAGGGTTTTTTCTTTGGAAGTACTAGTGCCTGGAGGATGAGGAAGAAAGCTACAGGGAGTGGCCGAATAAAAGGGGGAATATCTGGTTTAATGCCTAAGCAGTTCCCGAGAACGTGGTGCCAGAACCGTCAGGTCGTGCAGAGAAGGCGAGGAGGCAAGACGTCATCATGAAGGAAACTGCGACGGTTCTGCCACGACATGACCCGGCGAAAGAAAGCGTAATGATTTTGGAAATGTCATTTCCAAAACCAGGGGGGCATGTGTTATCACCAGAATTTGGCCAAGTCAGAGGTGGGCCGCGATCAAGATGGACTTGAAGATATATGCGTGGACAGATATGTGAATCGGCCTTGTGTATCAAGTTTGGGCTAGTTGGCCCGTGTATCTTTATAGTAGGTTACGTAGAAATTAGAGTTTATCTCGTGCACGGTTTAGTGCACGCCCACATTAGAAAGTCCGCTGGACTATAAATATGTACCTAGGGTTTATGGAATAAACAACAACCAACGTTCAACACAAACCAATCTCGGCGCATCGCCAACTCCTTCGTCTCGAGGGTTCCTCCGGTAAGCACCATGCTGCCTAGATCGCATCTCGCGATCTAGGCAGCACGAGCCTGCCTAGTTGTTCATGCGTTGCTCGTACTGAAGCCTTTTTGATGGCGAGCAACGTAGTTATCGTAGACGCGTTAGGGTTAGCATCGTTCTTAGCATCATATGCTCGCGTAGTGCAACCCTTGCGCGTCTAGCCGTCCTTGTGCCTCATCATGGGTGCAGGGGCGGCACCCCGCTTGATCTTTATTTAGTAGATCTGATCCGTTATGGTCGCTCCTTGATTCATCAAGGATTAGTTTAATATCTGCAATAGTTAGGCCTTACAAAGGGTTGGAGGATCCAGCGGCATGCAGGGTGTAGTTTGCTGCCCCTAGACAGGACGTTCCGAGGATCAACCTAGTGTTGGTTTTTAGGCCTTGTCTAGGGCTGGCTTACGTTTACCGTGCGTGAGCGCGAGGCCCAATCGTGAGTAGGATGATCCGATTATGCGGTGAAAACCCTAGATCGTCGTGGATCTCATACGCTTTATCTTGATCAAGCAGGACCACCATATATTCGGCCACCTTGGACGAATCATGGGTGGATCGGCTCCATGAGCCGATTCACAGGACAACCTGAGAGCCGATCGAGGCTCGTATTTAACGTGTACGTGTGTGCCCTGCAGGAAACTAAGCGAGGCATCATCCACACCTTCCTGACCAGGTATAGGTCAGGTGGCACGCCCTTGCGACCCGCATCGGCGCGCGACCAGAGGCTTTGCGGGCCGTCGCTCTGAGGGACTGGGGCCAGCCGCAGCCCTAGTCATTCCCGGCTCTACGGTGTTGGCCACACTGCCCGCCGGTGGGTTTCTGACGTCAACACCATTCCGGCACGCCCGGTGGGACACATCTTCGCCGCACAACCACCTCGCCACCACATCAGAGCTGGCGGAAAAGCTCGGTCGCCTACGAGGCCCACTCGCCCATCCGGTTCTGGGCGGTCCGACCGGGCTGCGCTGGCTGTCGGGGCTGCTCCGGCCGGCCGGCTGGTGGCCGGCTGGGCCGTTTTTCTGCCCGTTTTTTCTGTCTTTTTTCCCCAACAGTTTTATTTGCTCCCATGGTATAAATAGCTCTTCTTTCACCTTGAGCAGTGTTCTTCATATTCTCTCACCTCCATTGTTGCTATTTGAAGAACTTGCTCTCCCCCTTGATTCCTCCAACCATTCTTGCTCATATTTGAGGATTTGAGAGAGGAGATCTAGATCTACACTTCCACCAAACCGTTTCTTCTCTAAGTGAGGGAATCTCTTGGGATCTAGATCTTGGAGTCTTTGGTTGACTTTCCCCCTTGTTCTTCCTCTCCAATCTCATCCTAGCATTCGTTGCTTTGGTGGGATTTGAGTGTGAAGGACTTGAACACCTCCGGTGTTCTTGCTTTGCATCATTGCATAGTGTTGAGCTCTCCACCACGATTTGTTCGAGTGAGAGACCGTGAGCTTGTTACTCTTGGAGGGTGACCTCCTAGTTGGCTTGGTTGGTGTCCCGGTGATCTCTTCGTGAAGATTGTGAAGGGGCCCGGGCTTCTCCTTCGTGGAGCTTGTGAAGTGGTTGTGGAGCTTGCCATCTCCGGAGCGGAGGAAAAGCTAACCATAAGGAAAGGGCCATTATCCTTCGTGGGTGTGGTTCGGAGAATAGGGTGAGCCTTCGTGGCGCGGGGAATCCTTCGTGGGACCTCCACTCCTCCAAACGTGACGTACCTTGTTGCAAAGCAAGGGAACACGGGAATACATCCTCGTCTCCGCGTGCCTCGGTTATTTCTATACCCGAGCTCTCTTTCCTTGTGATAGCCATCGTGCTTGAAGTATATATATATATCTTGCTATCACTTGTGCTACATATATCTTGTGCCTATCTTGCTTAGCTCTAGTTGTTATTGTTATACCTAGTTGAGCTTAGCATATCTAGGGTTTGTGCTTGTAAACTAAACGATAGTTTAATTCCGCATTCTTACAAGACAAATCCGAAAGAGTTTGTAATTGCCTATTCACCCCCCCTCTAGGCGACATCTCGATCTTTCAATGGTAGGGATTGGATGAGATTGATCATGTAATAGTCACAAGATTGTTAGGGCATGGTGCCTAGTATCCGTAGATGTTACTTTTATGATATTGTTGCAACTTGTTATGCTTAATGCTTGTCACTAGGGCCCGAGTGCCATGATCTCAGATCTGAACATGTTATTGTTTCATCATGATATGCATTGTTTTATGATCTTACCTGCAAGTTGTATACACACGTTGCTGTCCGGAACCCGAGGCCCCAAAGTGACAGAAATTGGGACAACCGGAAAGGCGGTGATGTGAGGATCACATGTGTTGATACGTAACGTTTCCCGAACACTTTTGCTATTGTTTTGCCTCTAATTTGTGTATTTTGGATACAACTAACACGGACTAACGCTGTTTTCAGCAGAACTGCTCTGGTGTCTCGTTTTTGTGCAGAAATCCAACTTTCGGGAAAATCCTCAGAATTTATGCAGAAGGCCCTATTTTACCAGAATAGACGGAGCCGAAGGGAGAGGTGGAGGCCCGAGGGCCCCACACCATAAGGCGGCGGCCTAGGGGGCCGCGCGGCCCTGTGGTGTGGCCCCCTCGGCCGGCCTCCGACCCTCCTTCGGACTATTTATCGGGTTCGACCTAAAAACGCACGGGAGAAGTCGAAGTCGCCGAAACCCTCCGAGAGCCGCCACATCGCGAAACTCCGTCGCGGGAGCCAGAAGTCTCCGTTCGGCACTCCGCCGGACGGGGAATTGGAGGAGATCTTCACCGCCATCACCGCCAACGCCTCTCCATCGACCAGCCATGTTTCCCCCATCCATGTGTGAGTAATTCCCCCGCTGTAGGCTGAAGGGGATGGTAGGGATTGGATGAGATTGGTCATGTAATAGTCATAAGATTGTTAGGGCATAGTGCCTAGTATCCGTAGATGTCACTTTTATGATATTGTTGCAACTTGTTATGCTTAATGCTTGTCACTAGGGCCCGAGTGCCATGATCTCAGATCTGAACATGTTATTGATTCATGAAGATATTCGTTGTTTATGATCTTACCAGTTTTTGTTGGGGTTCTATTCGTCGTTATCTTTCCAACAAAATTGGTTTCATGTCATTCGGGGTTCGGGAGCAAAAGTTATTAAAGAAAAGAATAAAAGAAAAAAGGGAATGGGGCAGCCGGCGGACTGCCGCCCACCGTGGGACCCTGCAGGTGCCATCCGGCGGAGTCCGTGGGCCTGGCCGCCCATCCGGCCAAGACCGCCCGGCCCGCCCCCCGGCCGGACCGGCCACTTGCCGGGCTTTGCCTCGCGCGCCCGCCTTCCCTCATTCGGCTGGGCTGCCCCGCGCGCCCACACCATGGCCGGCCCCCTTCCCCCACACCTATCTATCGCACAACTCGTGCGGCCCACGCGGTGGGAGCAGCCGGCCGCCCGGCTGGGCTTTTCGCCTCCACGAGGCCCTCGCCCCATCCGGTTCTGGGCCGGTCCGACCGGGCTGCGCCGGCCTGTCCGGCTGCCGGTCGCCGGCTGGTGGCCGGCTGGGCCGTTTTCTGCCCGTTTTTTCTTTTTCCCCCAACAGTTTTATTTGCTCCCATGCTATAAATAGCTCTTCTTCCACCTTGAGCAGAGTGTTCTTCATATTCTCTCACCTCCATTGTTGCTATTTGAAGAACTTGCTCTCCCCCTTGATTCCTCCAACCATTCTTGCTCATATTTGAGGATTTGAGAGAGGAGATCTAGATCTACACTTCCACCAAACCGTTTCTTCTCTAAGTGAGGGAATCTCTTGGGATCTAGATCTTGGAGTCTTTGGTTGACTTTCCCCTTGTTCTTCCTCTCCAATCTCATCCTAGCATTCGTTGCTTTGGTGGGATTTGAGTGTGAAGGACTTGAACACCTCCGGTGTTCTTGCTTTGCATCATTGCATAGTGTTGAGCTCTCCACCACGATTTGTTCGAGTGAGAGACCGTGAGCTTGTTACTCTTGGAGGGTGACCTCCTAGTTGGCTTGGTTGGTGTCCCGGTGATCTCTTCGTGAAGATTGTGAAGGGGCCCGGGCTTCTCCTTCGTGGAGCTTGTGAAGTGGTTGTGGAGCTTGCCATCTCCGGAGCGGAGGAAAAGCTAACCATAAGGAAAGGGCCATTATCCTTCGTGGGTGTGGTTCGGAGAATAGGGTGAGCCTTCGTGGCGCGGGGAATCCTTCGTGGGACCTCCACTCCTCCAAACGTGACGTACCTTGTTGCAAAGCAAGGGAACACGGGAATACATCCTCGTCTCCGCGTGCCTCGGTTATTTCTATACCCGAGCTCTCTTTCCTTGTGATAGCCATCGTGCTTGAAGTATATATATATATATATCTTGCTATCACTTGTGCTACATATATCTTGTGCCTATCTTGCTTAGCTCTAGTTGTTATTGTTATACCTAGTTGAGCTTAGCATATCTAGGGTTTGTGCTTGTAAACTAAACGATAGTTTAATTCCGCATTCTTACAAGACAAATCCGAAAGAGTTTGTAATTGCCTATTCACCCCCCCTCTAGGCTGAAGGGGATGGTAGGGATTGGATGAGATTGATCATGTAATAGTCACAAGATTGTTAGGGCATGGTGCCTAGTATCCGTAGATGTTACTTTTATGATATTGTTGCAACTTGTTATGCTTAATGCTTGTCACTAGGGCCCGAGTGCCATGATCTCAGATCTGAACATGTTATTGTTTCATCATGATATGCATTGTTTTATGATCTTACCTGCAAGTTGTATACACACGTTGCTGTCCGGAACCCGAGGCCCCAAAGTGAAGAAATTGGGACAACCGGAGGGGAAGGCGGTGTGGGGGGTGTTGATACGTCCAAAACGTATCTACTTTCCCGAACACTTTTGCTATTGTTTTGCCTCTAATTTGTGTATTTTGGATACAACTAACACGGACTAACGCTGTTTTCAGCAGAACTGCTCTGGTGTCTCGTTTTTGTGCAGAAATCCAACTTTCGGGAAAATCCTCGGAATTTATGCGAAGGCCCTATTTTACCAGAATACTGACGGAGCCAGAAGGGCAAGAGAGGTGGAGGCCCGAGGGCCCCACACCATAAGGCGGCGCGGCCTGGGGGGCCCGCGCGGCCCTATGGTGTGGCCCCCTCGGCCGGCCTCCGACGCCCCCCTTCGGACTACTTATCGGGTTCGACCTAAAAACGCACGGGAGAAGTCGAAGTCGCCAGAAACCCTCCAGAGAGCCGCCACATCGCGAAACTCCGTCGCGGGAGCCAGAAGTCTCCGTTCTGGCACTCCGCCGGGACGGGGAATTGGAGGAGATCTTCACCGCCATCACCGCCAACGCCTCTCCATCGACCAGCCATGTTTCCCCCATCCATGTGTGAGTAATTCCCCCGCTGTAGGCTGAAGGGGATGGTAGGGATTGGATGAGATTGGTCATGTAATAGTCATAAGATTGTTAGGGCATAGTGCCTAGTATCCGTAGATGTCACTTTTATGATATTGTTGCAACTTGTTATGCTTAATGCTTGTCACTAGGGCCCGAGTGCCATGATCTCAGATCTGAACATGTTATTGATTCATGAAGATATTCGTTGTTTATGATCTTACCTGCCAGTTTTTGTTGGGGTTCTATTCGTCGTTATCTTTCCAACAAAATTGGTTTCATGTCATTCGGGGTTCGGGAGCAAAAGTTATTAAAGAAAAGAATAAAAGAAAAAAAGGGGAATGGGGCGCCGGACCCCAACCACTGCCGGCCCACCCGGTCGAAGACCGCCCGCACCGGTGCCATCCGGCGGAGTCCCGTGGGCCTGCCGCCCATCCGGCCCAGACCCGTCACGGCCCGCCCGTGCTGGCCCCGGCGGACCGGCCACCTTGCACTGGGCTTTGCCCTCGCGGCCGCCTTCCCTCATTCGGCCCGGGCTGCTTCCCCGCGCGCCCACACCATGGCCGCCCCTGCTCCCCGTGCGGCCACACCTATCGCCGCACAAGCTCGTGCGGCCCACGCGCGGGAGCAGCCGGCCTGCCCGGCCTGGGCTTTTCGCCTCCACGAGGCCCACTCGCCCATCCGGTTCGGCCGGTCCGACCGCTGCGCGCCGCTGTCCCTGCTCGTCGCCGGCCTGGTGGCCGCTGGGCCGCCTCGCCCGTTTTTCTGTCTTTTCCCCCAACAGTTTTATTTGCTCCCATGCTATGAATAGCTCTTCTTTCACCTTGAGCAGAGTGTTCTTCATATTCTCTCACCTCCATTGTTGCTATTTGAAGAACTTGCTCTCCCCCTTGATTCCTCCAACCATTCTTGCTCATATTTGAGGATTTGAGAGAGGAGATCTAGATCTACACTTCCACCAAACCGTTTCTTCTCTAAGTGAGGGAATCTCTTGGGATCTAGATCTTGGAGTCTTTGGTTGACTTTCCCCCTTGTTCTTCCTCTCCAATCTCATCCTAGCATTCGTTGCTTTGGTGGGATTTGAGTGTGAAGGACTTGAACACCTCCGGTGTTCTTGCTTTGCATCATTGCATAGTGTTGAGCTCTCCACCACGATTTGTTCGAGTGAGAGACCGTGAGCTTGTTACTCTTGGAGGGTGACCTCCTAGTTGGCTTGGTTGGTGTCCCGGTGATCTCTTCGTGAAGATTGTGAAGGGGCCCGGGCTTCTCCTTCGTGGAGCTTGTGAAGTGGTTGTGGAGCTTGCCATCTCCGGAGCGGAGGAAAAGCTAACCATAAGGAAAGGGCCATTATCCTTCGTGGGTGTGGTTCGGAGAATAGGGTGAGCCTTCGTGGCGCGGGGAATCCTTCGTGGGACCTCCACTCCTCCAAACGTGACGTACCTTGTTGCAAAGCAAGGGAACACGGGAATACATCCTCGTCTCCGCGTGCCTCGGTTATTTCTATACCCGAGCTCTCTTTCCTTGTGATAGCCATCGTGCTTGAAGTATATATATATATATATCTTGCTATCACTTGTGCTACATATATCTTGTGCCTATCTTGCTTAGCTCTAGTTGTTATTGTTATACCTAGTTGAGCTTAGCATATCTAGGGTTTGTGCTTGTAAACTAAACGATAGTTTAATTCCGCATTCTTACAAGACAAATCCGAAAGAGTTTGTAATTGCCTATTCACCCCCCCTCTAGGCGACATCTGAAGGGGATGGTAGGGATTGGATGAGATTGATCATGTAATAGTCACAAGATTGTTAGGGCATGGTGCCTAGTATCCGTAGATGTTACTTTTATGATATTGTTGCAACTTGTTATGCTTAATGCTTGTCACTAGGGCCCGAGTGCCATGATCTCAGATCTGAACATGTTATTGTTTCATCATGATATGCATTGTTTTATGATCTTACCTGCAAGTTGTATACACACGTTACTGTCCGGAACCCGAGGCCCCAAAGTGACAGAAATTGGGACAACCGGAGGGAAAGGCGGTGATGTGAGGATCACATGTGTTTGATACGTCCAAAACGTATCTACTTTCCCGAACACTTTTGCTATTGTTTTGCCTCTAATTTGTGTATTTTGGATACAACTAACACGGACTAACGCTGTTTTCAGCAGAACTGCTCTGGTGTCTCGTTTTTGTGCAGAAATCCAACTTTCGGGAAAATCCTCGGAATTTATGCAGAAGGCCCTATTTTACCAGAATATTGACGGAGCCAGAAGGGCAAGAGAGGTGGAGGCCCGAGGGCCCCACACCATAGGCGGCGCGGCCCAGGGGGGGCCCGCGCGGCCCTATGGTGTGGCCCCCTCGGCCGGCCTCCGACGCCCCCCTTCGGACTACTTATCGGGTTCGACCTAAAAACGCACGGGGAGAAGTCGAAGTCGCCAGAAACCCTCCAGAGAGCCGCCACATCGCGAAACTCCGTCGCGGGAGCCAGAAGTCTCCGTTCTGGCACTCCGCCGGGACGGGGAATTGGAGGAGATCTTCACCGCCATCACCGCCAACGCCTCTCCATCGACCAGCCATGTTTCCCCCATCCATGTGTGAGTAATTCCCCCGCTGTAGGCTGAAGGGGATGGTAGGGATTGGATGAGATTGGTCATGTAATAGTCATAAGATTGTTAGGGCATAGTGCCTAGTATCCGTAGATGTCACTTTTATGATATTGTTGCAACTTGTTATGCTTAATGCTTGTCACTAGGGCCCGAGTGCCATGATCTCAGATCTGAACATGTTATTGATTCATGAAGATATTCGTTGTTTATGATCTTACCTGCAAGTTTTTGTTGGGGTTCTATTCGTCGTTATCTTTCCAACAAAATTGGTTTCATGTCATTCGGGGTTCGGGAGCAAAAGTTATTAAAGAAAAGAATAAAAGAAAAAAAAGGGGAATGGGGCAGCCGGCCGGACCGGTCGCCGCCCACCCGGTCGAAGACCGGCCACGCACCGGTGCCATCCGGGCGGAGTCCGTGGGCCAGCCGCCCATCCGCCCAGCACCCGGTCACCGACCGGCCCGCCGGTGGCCCCGCCGGACGGCCACCTTGCCCGGGCTTTGCCTCGCGCGGCCCGCCTCATTCGGCCTGGGCTGCTTCCACCCGCGGCCCACACCATGGCCGGCGCCCCTGCTCCCCGTGCGGCCCACACCTATCTGCCGCACAAGCTCGTGCGGCCCCGCGGTGGAGCTGCCTGCCTGGCCGGGCTTTTCGCCTCCACGAGGCCCACTCCCCATCCGGTTCTGGGCCGGTCCGCCGACTCGGCTGGCCTGTCCGCTGCTGCTCGGCGGCCGGCTGGTGGCCAGGCCGCCCTCGCCCGTTTTTGTCTTTTCCCAACAGTTTTATTTGCTCCCATGCTATAAATAGCTCTTCTTTCACCTTGAGCGAGTGTTCTTCATATTCTCTCACCTCCATTGTTGCTATTTGAAGAACTTGCTCTCCCCCTTGATTCCTCCAACCATTCTTGCTCATATTTGAGGATTTGAGAGAGGAGATCTAGATCTACACTTCCACCAAACCGTTTCTTCTCTAAGTGAGGGAATCTCTTGGGATCTAGATCTTGGAGTCTTTGGTTGACTTTCCCCTTGTTCTTCCTCTCCAATCTCATCCTAGCATTCGTTGCTTTGGTGGGATTTGAGTGTGAAGGACTTGAACACCTCCGGTGTTCTTGCTTTGCATCATTGCATAGTGTTGAGCTCTCCACCACGATTTGTTCGAGTGAGAGACCGTGAGCTTGTTACTCTTGGAGGGTGACCTCCTAGTTGGCTTGGTTGGTGTCCCGGTGATCTCTTCGTGAAGATTGTGAAGGGGCCCGGGCTTCTCCTTCGTGGAGCTTGTGAAGTGGTTGTGGAGCTTGCCATCTCCGGAGCGGAGGAAAAGCTAACCATAAGGAAAGGGCCATTATCCTTCGTGGGTGTGGTTCGGAGAATAGGGTGAGCCTTCGTGGCGCGGGGAATCCTTCGTGGGACCTCCACTCCTCCAAACGTGACGTACCTTGTTGCAAAGCAAGGGAACACGGGAATACATCCTCGTCTCCGCGTGCCTCGGTTATTTCTATACCCGAGCTCTCTTTCCTTGTGATAGCCATCGTGCTTGAAGTATATATATATATATATCTTGCTATCACTTGTGCTACATATATCTTGTGCCTATCTTGCTTAGCTCTAGTTGTTATTGTTATACCTAGTTGAGCTTAGCATATCTAGGGTTTGTGCTTGTAAACTAAACGATAGTTTAATTCCGCATTCTTACAAGACAAATCCGAAAGAGTTTGTAATTGCCTATTCACCCCCCTCTAGGCGACATCTCGATCTTTCAATGGTAGGGATTGGATGAGATTGATCATGTAATAGTCACAAGATTGTTAGGGCATGGTGCCTAGTATCCGTAGATGTTACTTTTATGATATTGTTGCAACTTGTTATGCTTAATGCTTGTCACTAGGGCCCGAGTGCCATGATCTCAGATCTGAACATGTTATTGTTTCATCATGATATGCATTGTTTTATGATCTTACCTGCAAGTTGTATACACACGTTTTTGTCCGGAACCCGAGGCCCCAAAGTGACAGAAATTGGGACAACCGGAGGGGAAGACGGTGTGGGAGGATTGATACGTCCAAAACGTATCTACTTTCCCGAACACTTTTGCTATTGTTTTGCCTCTAATTTGTGTATTTTGGATACAACTAACACGGACTAACGCTGTTTTCAGCAGAACTGCTCTGGTGTCTCGTTTTTGTGCAGAAATCCAACTTTCGGGAAAATCCTCGGAATTTATGCAGAAGGCCCTATTTTACCAGAATACTGACGGAGCCAGAAGGGCAAGAGAGGTGGAGGCCCGAGGGCCCCACACCATAAGGCGGCGCGGCCTAGGGGGGCCCGCGCGGCCCTATGGTGTGGCCCCCTCGGCTGGCCTCCGACGCCCCCCTTCGGACTACTTATCGGGTTCGACCTAAAAACGCACGGGGAGAAGTCGAAGTCGCCAGAAACCCTCCAGAGAGCCGCCACATCGCGAAACTCCGTCGCGGGAGCCAGAAGTCTCCGTTCTGGTACTCCGCCGGGACGGGGAATTGGAGGAGATCTTCACCGCCATCACCGCCAACGCCTCTCCATCGACCAGCCATGTTTCCCCCATCCATGTGTGAGTAATTCCCCCGCTGTAGGCTGAAGGGGATGGTAGGGATTGGATGAGATTGGTCATGTAATAGTCATAAGATTGTTAGGGCATAGTGCCTAGTATCCGTAGATGTCACTTTTATGATATTGTTGCAACTTGTTATGCTTAATGCTTGTCACTAGGGCCCGAGTGCCATGATCTCAGATCTGAACATGTTATTGATTCATGAAGATATTCGTTGTTTATGATCTTACCTGCAAGTTTTGTTGGGGTTCTATTCGTCGTTATCTTTCCAACAAAATTGGTTTCATGTCATTCGGGGTTCGGGAGCAAAAGTTATTAAAAAAAAAAAAAAAAGAAAAAAAAAAGGGAATGGGGCAGCCGGCGGACGGCCCAACCGCCGGCCCACCGGTCGAACCGGCCCGCACCGGTGCCATCCGGGCGGAGTCGTGGGCCTGGCCCCCCATCCGGCCCGGGTCACCGACCGGCCGCCGGTCTGGCCCCGGCCGGACCGGCCACCTTGCCAGTGGGCTTTGCCCTCGCGCGGCCCGCCCTCATTCGGCCTGGGCTGCTTCCCCCACGCTGCCCACACCATGGCCGGCGCCCGCTCCCCGTGCCCACACCTATCTCCGCACAAGCTCGTGCGCCCACGCGCGGTGGGAGCAGCTGGCCTGCCCGGCTGGGCTTTTCGCCTCCACGAGGCCCACTCGCCCCATCCGGTTGTGGGCCGGTCCCGACCGGGCTGCGCGCTGGCCTGTCCGGCTGCTGTCGGTCGGCGGCCTGGTGCACGGGCTTTTCCCCGTTTTTGTCTTTTTCCCCAACAGTTTTATTTGCTCCCATGCTATAAATAGCTCTTCTTTCACCTTGAGCAGAGTGTTCTTCATATTCTCTCACCTCCATTGTTGCTATTTGAAGAACTTGCTCTCCCCCTTGATTCCTCCAACCATTCTTGCTCATATTTGAGGATTTGAGAGAGGAGATCTAGATCTACACTTCCACCAAACCGTTTCTTCTCTAAGTGAGGGAATCTCTTGGGATCTAGATCTTGGAGTCTTTGGTTGACTTTCCCCCTTGTTCTTCCTCTCCAATCTCATCCTAGCATTCGTTGCTTTGGTGGGATTTGAGTGTGAAGGACTTGAACACCTCCGGTGTTCTTGCTTTGCATCATTGCATAGTGTTGAGCTCTCCACCACGATTTGTTCGAGTGAGAGACCGTGAGCTTGTTACTCTTGGAGGGTGACCTCCTAGTTGGCTTGGTTGGTGTCCCGGTGATCTCTTCGTGAAGATTGTGAAGGGGCCCGGGCTTCTCCTTCGTGGAGCTTGTGAAGTGGTTGTGGAGCTTGCCATCTCCGGAGCGGAGGAAAAGCTAACCATAAGGAAAGGGCCATTATCCTTCGTGGGTGTGGTTCGGAGAATAGGGTGAGCCTTCGTGGCGCGGGGAATCCTTCGTGGGACCTCCACTCCTCCAAACGTGACGTACCTTGTTGCAAAGCAAGGGAACACGGGAATACATCCTCGTCTCCGCGTGCCTCGGTTATTTCTATACCCGAGCTCTCTTTCCTTGTGATAGCCATCGTGCTTGAAGTATATATATATATATATATCTTGCTATCACTTGTGCTACATATATCTTGTGCCTATCTTGCTTAGCTCTAGTTGTTATTGTTATACCTAGTTGAGCTTAGCATATCTAGGGTTTGTGCTTGTAAACTAAACGATAGTTTAATTCCGCATTCTTACAAGACAAATCCGAAAGAGTTTGTAATTGCCTATTCACCCCCCCTCTAGGCGACATGAAGGGGATGGTAGGGATTGGATGAGATTGATCATGTAATAGTCACAAGATTGTTAGGGCATGGTGCCTAGTATCCGTAGATGTTACTTTTATGATATTGTTGCAACTTGTTATGCTTAATGCTTGTCACTAGGGCCCGAGTGCCATGATCTCAGATCTGAACATGTTATTGTTTCATCATGATATGCATTGTTTTATGATCTTACCTGCAAGTTGTATACACACGTTGCTGTCCGGAACCCGAGGCCCCAAAGTGACAGAAATTGGGACAACCGGAGGGGAAGGCGGTGATGTGAGGATCACATGTGTTACGTCCAAAACGTATCTACTTTCCCGAACACTTTTGCTATTGTTTTGCCTCTAATTTGTGTATTTTGGATACAACTAACACGGACTAACGCTGTTTTCAGCAGAACTGCTCTGGTGTCTCGTTTTTGTGCAGAAATCCAACTTTCGGGAAAATCCTCGGAATTTATGCAGAAGGCCCTATTTTACCAGAATATTGACGGAGCCAGAAGGGCAAGAGAGGTGGAGGCCCGAGGGCCCCACACCATAAGGCGGCGCGGCCTAGGGGGGGCCCGCGCGGCCCTATGGTGTGGCCCCCTCGGCCGGCCTCCGACGCCCCCCTGCGGACTACTTATCGGGTTCGACCTAAAAACGCACGGGGAGAAGTCGAAGTCGCCAGAAACCCTCCAGAGAGCCGCCACATCGCGAAACTCCGTCGCGGGAGCCAGAAGTCTCCGTTCTGGCACTCCGCCGGGACGGGGAATTGGAGGAGATCTTCACCGCCATCACCGCCAACGCCTCTCCATCGACCAGCCATGTTTCCCCCATCCATGTGTGAGTAATTCCCCCGCTGTAGGCTGAAGGGGATGGTAGGGATTGGATGAGATTGGTCATGTAATAGTCATAAGATTGTTAGGGCATAGTGCCTAGTATCCGTAGATGTCACTTTTATGATATTGTTGCAACTTGTTATGCTTAATGCTTGTCACTAGGGCCCGAGTGCCATGATCTCAGATCTGAACATGTTATTGATTCATGAAGATATTCGTTGTTTATGATCTTACCTGCAAGTTTTTGTTGGGGTTCTATTCGTCGTTATCTTTCCAACAAAATTGGTTTCATGTCATTCGGTGTTCGGGAGCAAAAGTTATTAAAGAAAAGAATAAAAGAAAAAAAAGGGGAATGGGGCAGCCGGCGGACCGGCCAACCCGCGGCCCACCCGGTCGAAGACGGCCACGCAGTGCCATCCGGCGAGTCCCGTGGGCCTGGCGCCCCCATCCGGCCCAGCACCCGGTCACCGACCGCCCGCCAGTGCTGGCCCGGCCGGACCGGCCACCTTGCCCGGCTTTGCCCTCGCGCGCCCTTCCCTCATTCGGCTGGGCTGCTTCCCCCACGGCCCACACCATGGCCGGCGCCCCGCTCCCCGTGCGGCCCACACCTATCTGCCGCACAAGCTCGTGCGGCCACGCGCGGTGGGAGCAGCTGGCCTCCGGGCTTTCGCCTCCACGAGGCCCACTCGCCCCATCCGGTTGCTGGGCCGGTCCGACCGGGCTGCGCGCTGGCCTGTCCGGCTGCTGCTCGGTGGCCGGCTGGTGGCCTGGGCCGTTTTCTGCCCGTTTTTTCTGTCTTTTTCCCCCAACAGTTTTATTTGCTCCCATGCTATAAATAGCTCTTCTTTCACCTTGAGCAGAGTGTTCTTCATATTCTCTCACCTCCATTGTTGCTATTTGAAGAACTTGCTCTCCCCCTTGATTCCTCCAACCATTCTTGCTCATATTTGAGGATTTGAGAGAGGAGATCTAGATCTACACTTCCACCAAACCGTTTCTTCTCTAAGTGAGGGAATCTCTTGGGATCTAGATCTTGGAGTCTTTGGTTGACTTTCCCCCTTGTTCTTCCTCTCCAATCTCATCCTAGCATTCGTTGCTTTGGTGGGATTTGAGTGTGAAGGACTTGAACACCTCCGGTGTTCTTGCTTTGCATCATTGCATAGTGTTGAGCTCTCCACCACGATTTGTTCGAGTGAGAGACCGTGAGCTTGTTACTCTTGGAGGGTGACCTCCTAGTTGGCTTGGTTGGTGTCCCGGTGATCTCTTCGTGAAGATTGTGAAGGGGCCCGGGCTTCTCCTTCGTGGAGCTTGTGAAGTGGTTGTGGAGCTTGCCATCTCCGGAGCGGAGGAAAAGCTAACCATAAGGAAAGGGCCATTATCCTTCGTGGGTGTGGTTCGGAGAATAGGGTGAGCCTTCGTGGCGCGGGGAATCCTTCGTGGGACCTCCACTCCTCCAAACGTGACGTACCTTGTTGCAAAGCAAGGGAACACGGGAATACATCCTCGTCTCCGCGTGCCTCGGTTATTTCTATACCCGAGCTCTCTTTCCTTGTGATAGCCATCGTGCTTGAAGTATATATATATATCTTGCTATCACTTGTGCTACATATATCTTGTGCCTATCTTGCTTAGCTCTAGTTGTTATTGTTATACCTAGTTGAGCTTAGCATATCTAGGGTTTGTGCTTGTAAACTAAACGATAGTTTAATTCCGCATTCTTACAAGACAAATCCGAAAGAGTTTGTAATTGCCTATTCACCCCCCCTGTAGGCTGAAGGGGATGGTAGGGATTGGATGAGATTGATCATGTAATAGTCACAAGATTGTTAGGGCATGGTGCCTAGTATCCGTAGATGTTACTTTTATGATATTGTTGCAACTTGTTATGCTTAATGCTTGTCACTAGGGCCCGAGTGCCATGATCTCAGATCTGAACATGTTATTGTTTCATCATGATATGCATTGTTTTATGATCTTACCTGCAAGTTGTATACACACGTTGCTGTCCGGAACCCGAGGCCCCAAAGTGACAGAAATTGGGACAGCCGGTAAGTGAGGATCAGTTGTTGATACGTCCAAAACGTATCTACTTTCCCGAACACTTTTGCTATTGTTTTGCCTCTAATTTGTGTATTTTGGATACAACTAACACGGACTAACGCTGTTTTCAGCAGAACTGCTCTGGTGTCTCGTTTTTGTGCAGAAATCCAACTTTCGGGAAAATCCTCGGAATTTATGCAGAAGGCCCTATTTTACCAGAATACTGACGGAGCCAGAAGGGCAAGAGAGGTGGAGGCCCGAGGGCCCCACACCATAAGGCGGCGCGGCCTAGGGGGGGCCCGCGCGGCCCTATGGTGTGGCCCCCTCGGCCGGCCTCCGACGCCCCCCTTCGGACTACTTATCGGGTTCGACCTAAAAACGCACGGGGAGAAGTCGAAGTCGCCAGAAACCCTCCAGAGAGCCGCCACATCGCGAAACTCCGTCGCGGGAGCCAGAAGTCTCCGTTCTGGCACTCCGCCGGGACGGGGAATTGGAGGAGATCTTCACCGCCATCACCGCCAACGCCTCTCCATCGACCAGCCATGTTTCCCCCATCCATGTGTGAGTAATTCCCCCGCTGTAGGCTGAAGGGGATGGTAGGGATTGGATGAGATTGGTCATGTAATAGTCATAAGATTGTTAGGGCATAGTGCCTAGTATCCGTAGATGTCACTTTTATGATATTGTTGCAACTTGTTATGCTTAATGCTTGTCACTAGGGCCCGAGTGCCATGATCTCAGATCTGAACATGTTATTGATTCATGAAGATATTCGTTGTTTATGATCTTACCTGCAAGTTGTATACACATGTCGCTGTCCGGAACCAATGGCCCCGAAGTGACAAGAATCGGGACAACCGGAGGGGATGGTAGTGATGTGAGGATCACATGTGTTCACGGAGTGTTAATGCTTTGCTCCGGTACTCTATTAAAAGGAGTACCTTAATATCCAGTAGTTTCCCTAGAGGCCCGGCTGCCACCGGCTGGTAGGACAAAAGATGTTGTGCAAGTTTCTCATTGCGAGCACGTACGACTAAATATGGAACACATGCCTATTGATTGATTAGTACTTGGATACCGTTTTATTATTATCTGCAAATGCCCTGCTTTGATTGTTACATGAGTTTCTCTCATCCATGCAACGCCCGTTAAATCCGTCCCTGTGCCTACAGTATTTTAATCCTGCTGTTTACTATAATCACTACTGCTGTCTTTATTCCACTGCTGCTGTTATTTCACTATTTCCACTGCCATAAAACTGTTACTACTGATAAACTCTTGCGAGCAAGTCTATTTCCAGGTGCAGCTGAATTGACAACTCCGCTGTTAAGGCTTACAAGTATTCTTTGTCTCCCCTTGTGTCGAATCAATAAATTGGGTAATACTTCCCTCGAAGACTGTTGCGATCCCCTATACTTGTGGGTCATCAAGACTATTTTCTGGCGCCGTTGCCGGGGAGCATAGCTTTATTTGGAAGTTCACTTGGATTGATATTGTTCGCTGCAAATTCTCCATCATGGGTAAACCTCGCGATACTAAGATCGCCATATTACCATCCACTACAAGAAAAGGTACAACTCTTAGTACCTCTGCTGCTCTTGATTCACCATCTGTGATAAGTAAACTTGTTTCACCACCACAAGCTTCAAATGCTGGTACTTCTGCTGAATCTGAAAATTCCTCTCATAATTGTGATGATGCTTCTGCTGTGCTTGATAATGATGGTTCGTTAGGATCTTTTCTAGATGCTACAATTGCTAAGTCTAGACAAATTGAAAATACTGAAACTCCTAATGAAAATGCTGCTACACCTGTTAATTCACCTGAGTCTGTTGAATATTCTAGTGATGATCTTGATGAAGATTATGTAGAGCTTGATGATGATTTTATTGAAAAATGCAATGCTACTACTGATGCAAGAAAAATTAAAAAGTTGCTTGCAGAACATGCTGTTAGATATAAACTATCTCCTGATCCTAAATTTGCCACATCTCCTATAAACATTAGGGATAAAGATTATGATTTTTCTCTTGATCTATCTCATATAGCTATTGTTGAGAAAACACCCTTTTGTGGTACTGAAAAAGAAAGTGCTGTTGAACACATGACTGAGTTATCTACTCTTAGTGGCTTGTTTTCTGATGATATTAAGATGCGTACTTATTTTGTCGCTAAAATTTTTCCTTTCTCATTAAAGGATGATGCTAAAACTTGGTATAATAATTTGCCTCCTGGTTCTATTAAAAGTCCAAAAGAATTGCTTGATGTTTTCTTCCGGAAATACTTTCCTGCTAGTGCTCAACATGCTGCTTTGCAGAGAATTTATAATTTTGACCAGGAAGATGGAGAGAAATTGCCTGAGGCTTGGGCGAGATTTTGCTCTCTTATTAGAGCTCAGCCTGACCATGATTTGGAAAAGCATGATTTACTTGATATATTTTATAGTGGACTAACCATTGAGTCTAGGGCATACCTGGATAGTTGTGCTGGTTGTGTTTTCAGGAAAAGAACTCCAGACGACGCTGAAGAATTATTGGCTAAAATAGGCCGGAATCATGATGATTGGTCTACACCTGAACCAACCCCGACACCGATAGTGAAGAAGAGGGGTATGATTAAATTAAATGATGAAGATATGAGGGAAGCCAAGAAGTCTCTTAAAGAGAAGGGTATTAAACCTGAAGATGTGAAGAATTTACCTCCTATAGAAGATTTATGTGAGATAACTCCCCCTTCATCCATGATTGAGGTACACTCTCTTCAACGCTTTACTAGGGAAGATATTCCGTATTCAAAACCTCCTGCTCAATGCTTAGATGAATTTGATAATTATATTGTTAAGCAAGAAAACTTTAATATGAGAGTAGAGAATCATTTAATGGAAAATTCCCGAGCTATTAGTGAATTGCATGGTATTGTGGAGAGAACCTCCAATGATGTTAAGATACTTGTTAAACATTTTCAAATGGTTCAAACTCAAATTGATCAACTTACTAAAGTGCAAAATGACTTGTTGGGAAATAATTCTAAAGAAAAACATGCTTATGAAGTAACAACTAGAGGTGGTGTTTCTACCCAGGATCCTCTATATCCTGAAGGGCATCCCAAAAGAGTTGAACAAGATTCTCAACTAATTAAAACTAGTGCTCCATCTAAGAAAAAGAAAAAGAAACATAAGAATGTTGTAGAATCCTCTGAACCTGTTAATGATCCTAATAGTATTTCTATTTCTGATGCTGAAACTGAAAGTGGTAATGAACATGATAAAGATAATGATAAGGATGATACTCCTGATAAAGAAGAAATTGAAAAAGAACCTGAAAAGCCTGCTAAAAATAAAAAGTACACTAAAGAAGATTTTATTACTGAGAAACATGGTAATGAAAGAGAACCTTGGGTTCAAAAGCAAATGCCTTTTCCTGCTAAGAAACTAAAATCAAAGGAGGAGGAACATTATAATAAATTTTGTGATTGGATGAAACCTTTATTTTTGCAAATCCCTTTGACTGATGCTATTAAATTGCCTCCTTATTCAAAGTATATGAAAGATATTGTTACTAACAAAAGGAAAATCCCCAATGAGGAAATTTCCACTATGCTCGCTAATTACTCCTTCAATGGTAAGATTCCAAAGAAGCTTGGAGACCCAGGTATACCGACTATTCCTTGTTCCATCAAGAATAATTATGTTAGAACTGCTCTATGTGATTTGGGAGCAGGTGTTAGTGTAATGCCTTTTTCTCTTTATAAGAGACTTGATTTAGATAAATTGATACCAACTGATATATCTTTGCAAATGGCTGATAAATCTACTGCTATTCCTGTTGGTTTATGTGAAAATGTTCCTGTTCAAGTTACTCAGCATTGCTTGATATTAACTGATTTTGTTGTGTTGGAAATGCCTGAAGATGATAATATGTCCATTATTCTTGGAAGACCCTTTCTTAATACTGCAGGGGCTGTTATTGATTGCAATAAAGGCATGGTTACTTTCAATGTTGATGATAAGGAACACACTGTCTATTTTCCCAAGAGGATTGATAAAGTATGTGGAGTTAATACAATTTTTAATGTGAAAACTATCAAAGTGGGATCCATTGATTGTCCTATATATGAGCCTAAAGAAGAATATCAAACTCTTGTGATTGGATCCATATCAATTCAATATAAGGTAACATGATTGATTTGAGGTTTATTTCTTCTTATGTCATATAAAATTTATTTGGTAGCAAGACTTGATCAACCTTGTTAACAAGTATATTTTAATGCATAAGAGAGCTAAACAACATTTCTTTCTTTCTTTCTCCCTCCACTTATTTTACTTGCTGTAGCACTTTTTGTTTTGCAATATGCTTTAGTCATTTAAGATTTTAGAAATCATTTTCCTGCGCAGTAATCATTAATTTAATACCCAGAAATGTGCATTTTTCGAAGTTCTCTAAAAATTACAAAAATTATACCGTTGGTCCTATTTTTCGACGAGGCACCTGGGAGTACCAGAGGATGACCTGTGGGGCACCAGAGGGTGCCACACCACAGGCCGGCGCGGCCAAGGAGGTGGGCGCGCCACCCTGTGGTGTGGGCCCCTCCTTGCCCCACTACTTCATCTCTTCCTCCCAGCATCTTCTCTCTCCCGAAAAAACTCGTACCAAGTTCCTCTCACTCGTGTTTCTGCTCAAGAACTCGCGATTTTTCGATCTCCTTGCTCAGCCCAGATTTCTGTTTGAAATTTGGCACATTTACTCCTTGGTATGTGACTCCTTTGATTGTCCAATTAGAATTTCATTTGGTTGAGTATATCTTGAATATTTTGCTGCTGTAGATAACATGTTTAGTGAGCTTGCATGCTTGTTCTAAGTGGAAGAAACTAGTTTTGATGCATGTTTAGTACTCTAGCAAGTTCCTATAGTAGTTCCCTTCAATTACATACCTTGAAATCAAATTTTATAATGATTGTTGAAAAATTTCAGAAAATGGAAGGGAGTATGCACCAACTTAACCAACAAGAGTTGGAGGTACAGCAAGTCATGAGAGTTCATCGTGAAGAGGGAGTATACCCCTCTTATTACCCATGCACGGATTTTATGCGGAATGCAGGAATCCTGCAAGATGTTCAAACACTGATTTCCAATGCAGGGTTGGAAGGTTTTACTGTTGGTGAACCTCACCAATATGCTAAACTAACGGTGTCGGTTGTGCAGGATTTCGAATTTCATCGGTCTCAAACTAACCCCATGGTCCGGTACAAGATTTATAACAAAACTATCGACTTGCCTTTCAGTGATTTTTGTACAGCAATTAGAGTGCCGCGGTGGGGATCCTGCGAGAAGATCAGGGGAACACCGCGGGAGCTCTCAAATCTTTATACAATGATTTGTAATGGGAGGAGCTTCTCCAATGATAGTGGTAAGATTAGTAGCATTCAACATCCAGCCATCCGCTACTTTGCCTATTTCATTACAAAGTGCGTTCTTGCGAGAAGGACTGGAGGTAAATTATCTGTCCAAGATTTGGCTTTCTTAGCTGCTGCTTTGCAACAGGATAGGACTTATAATTTGGGTGCTTTAATAGCTTGTAGACTTGCTACTAACCGTGAGAAAGGAGGAATTTGTGGAGGTCTTATCGCCTCTCGCTTATTAGCTATGCATGGTGTAGAACCTCACCATTTAGATATTCCGCTTTCTATAGAGAAGCTTGATGTTGTTTCCATGATTAAACATGAATTTATTTCAGATGCATCTAATTTGAACAACCTGCATTATAGGATAACTTTGTATAAGAAAAATTGGAGTATAACCAAGAAAATTGAAAAACTAGTACGCTTGCCTGCACCTGCTTTGTTTAACCTTGATGCCAGGGACGGGTGATACGTCTCCAACGTATCGATAATTTCTTATGTTCCATGCTACTTTATTGATGATACCTACATGTTTTATGCACATTATATGTCGTATTTACGCATTTTCGGAACTAACCTATTAACAAGATGCCGAAGTGCCGTTTCTGCTTTTTGGTTTCAGAAATCCTAGTAACGAAATATTCTCGGAATCGGACGAAATCAACGCCCAGGTTCCTATTTTTCCACGAAGCTTCCAGAACACCGGAAGGACCAGAGGGGGCCACAGGCCCACCAGGAGAGGTGGCCGGCGCGGCCTAGGGTTGCCCGCGCCGCCTTACCCCCTCGCCGCCTCTTCGACCTTCGACGCCGCCTCTTCGCCTATATAAAGCCCCTGCATCGAAAACCCTTAGAGACCACGATACGGAGAAAAACCTTCCAGAGCCGCCGCCATCGCGAAATCAAGATTCGGGGGACAGAACTCTCTGTTCCGGCACCCTGCCGGACGGGGAATTGCCCCCGGAGCCGTCTCCACCGCCGTCTCCACCGCCATCTTCACCGCCATCGCTGCCTCCATGATGAGGAGGGAGTAATTCACCCCCGGGGCTGAGGGCTCCGCTGTAGCTATGTGGTTCATCTCTCTCTTTATGTGATCTAGTTGAATATTGTCTATGTGCTACTCTAGTGATGTTATTAAAGTACTCTATTCCTCCTCCATGTGTGTAATGGTGATAGTGTGTGCACCGTGTGAGTACTTGGCATAGGCTATGATTATGATCTCTTGTAGATTATGAAGTTAATTATTGCTATGATGGTATTGATGTGTATTATTCCTCCTACATATGCATGATGGTGACAGTGTGCATGCTATGTTAGTTCTTGGTGTAATTATGTTGATCTATCTTGCACTCTAAGGTTATTTAAATATGAACATTGCATTGTGGAGCTTGTTAACTCCGGCATTGAGGGTTCGTGTAATCCTACGCAATGCGTTCATCATCCAACAAAAGAGTGTAGAGTAGTCCTATTATGTGATCATTGTTGAGAGTGTCCACTAGTGAAAGCAGGATCCCTAGGCCTTGCTTCCAAGCATCGAATCTCCGTTTGTTTACTGTTTTGCTGCATGTTTACTCGCTGCCATATTTTATTCAGATTGCTATTACCACTCATATACATCCATATTACTTGTATTTCACTATCTCTTCGCCGAACTAGTGCACCTATACACCTGACAAGTGTATTTGGTGTGTTGGGGACACAAGAGACTTCTTGCTTTGTGATTACAGGGTTGCTTGAGAGGGATATCTTTGACCTCTTCCTCCCTGAGTTCGATAAACCTTGGGTGATCCACTTAAGGGAAACTTGCTGCTGTTCTACAAACCTCTCCTCTTGGAGGCCCAACACTGTCTACAAGAATAGAAGCACCCGTAGACATCAAGCACTTTTCTGGCGCCGTTGCCGGGGAGGAAAGGTAAAAGGTACTCACACTCCGGACCTCGGCTACTAAGCTATTTTCCGGCGCCGTTGTAAGTACTCGAAGCTATTTCCTTTAGACTCTGCAATTGCGACATTTGGTTTCTTGTTTACACTAGTTAGGCATAATGGACAACAATGACCTTTTTATTCTATTTCCTGATTTAAGACATGGATGGTTTGATGCGAAAATTAAAAAACCCATGGAACATATTAATATGAATGCTTTGAACACTATTGTTGCTAATGATATGGAAAATTCTAAGCTTGGGGAAGCTGGCTTTGATGAGCATGATATTTTTAGTCCCCCAAGCATTGAGGAGAAAATTTACTTTGATGATACTTTGCCTCCTATATTTGATGATGAGAATAATAATGATAGCTACTTTGTTGAATTTGCTCCCACTACAACTAATAAAATTGATTATGCCTATGTGGAGAGTAATAATTTTATGCATGAGACTCATGATAAGAATGCTTTATGTGATAGTTATATTGTTGAGTTTGCTCATGTTGCTACTGAAAGTTATTATGAGAGAGGAAAATATGGTTGTAAAAATTTTCATGTTACTAAAACACCTCTCTATGTGCTGAAATTTTTGAAGCTACACTTGTTTTATCTTCCTATGCTTGTTACTTTGCTCTTCATGAACTTGTTTATTTACAAGATTCCTATGCATAGGAAGCATGTTAGACTTAAATGTGTTTTGAATTTGCCTCTTGATGCTCTCTTTTGCTTCAAATACTATTTCTTGCGAGTGCATCATTAAAACTGCTGAGCCCATCTTAATGGCTATAAAGAAAGAACTTCTTGGGAGATAACCCATGTGTTTTTTTACTACAGTACTTTGTTTTATATTTGTGTCTTGGAAGTTGTTTACTACTGTAGCAACCTCTCCTTATCATGTTTTTGTGCCAAGTAAAGTTTCTATGTCAAAGTTGATGTTATATTTGGGATCGCTGCACAGAAACAGCATTGCTGTCTGTCACGAATCTGGGCATAATTCTCTGTAGAAAATTCGAAAAAATCTGCCAATTTACGAGCGTGATCCTCAGATATGTACGCAACTTTCATTAGTTTTGAGTTTTTCCATTTGAGCAAGTCTGGTGCCATTTATAAATTCGTCTTTACGGACTGTTCTGTTTTTGACAGATTCTGCCTTTTATTTCGCATTGCCTCTTTTGCTATGTTGGATTTATTTCTTTGATCCATTAATGTCCAGTAGCATTATGCAATGTCCAGAAGTGAAAAGAATGATTGTGTCACCTCTGAATGTGTGAATTATTAATGATGCACTAACCCTCTAATGAGTTTGCTTGAAGTTTGGTGTGAAGGAAGTTTTCAAGGGTCAAGAGAGGAGAATGATATACTAAGATCAAGAGGAGTGAAAGCTCTAAGCTTGGGGATGCCCCCGTGGTTCATCCCTGCATATTTTAAGAAGACTCAAGCGTCTAAGCTTGGGGATGCCCAAGGCATCCCCTTCTTCATCGACAACATCATCAGGTTCCTCCCCTGAAACTATATTTTTATTCAGTCACATCTTGTGTTCTTTACTTGGAGCGTCGGTTTGTTTTCGTTTTTGTTTTTGTTTGAATAAGATGGATCCTAGCATTCACTTTGTGGGAGAGAGACACGCTCCGCTGTTGCATATGGACACATGTGTCCTTAGGCTTTACTCATAATGTTCAAGGCGAAGTTTCTTCTTCGTTAATTTGTTATATGGTTGGAATTGGAAAATGCTACATGTAGTAATTCTAAAAATGTCTTGGATAATGTGATACTTGGCAATTGTTGTGCTCATGTTTAAGCTCTTGCATCATATGCTTTGCACCCATTAATGAAGAAATACATAGAGCTTGCTAAAATTTGATTTGCATATTTGGTTTCTCTAAGGTCTAGATAATATCTAGTATTGAGTTTTGAACAACAAGGAAGACAGTGTAGAGTCTTATAATGTTTACAATATGTCTTTTATGTGAGTCTTGCTGCACTTGTTCATCCTTGAGTTTGCTTCAAATAACCTTGCTAGCCTAAACCTTGTATCGAGAGGGAATACTTCTCATGCATCCAAAATCCTTGAGCCAACCACTATGCCATTTGTGTCCACCATACCTACCTACTACATGGTATTTACCCGCCATTCCAAAGTAAATTGCTTGAGTGCTACCTTTAAAATTCCATCATTCACCTTTGCAATATATAGCTCATGGGACAAAATAGCCTTAAAAACTATCGTAGTATTGAATATGTACTTATGCACTTTATATTTTATTAAGTTGCTTGTTGTGCGATAACCATGTTTCTGGGGAACGCCATCAACTATTGTTGAATATCATGTGAGTTGCTATGCATGTCCGTCTTGTCTGAAGGTCTATCATTTTAGTGGTTGGAGCATGCAAAATTGTTAGAGAAGAACATTGGGCCGCTAACTAAAGCCATGAATCATGGTGGAAGTTTCAGTTTTGGACATATATCCTCAATCTCATATGAGAATAATAACTTTGCTACATGCTTATGCATTAAAGAGGAGTCCATTATCTGTTGTCCATGTTGTCCCGGTATGGATGTCTAAGTTGAGAATAATCAAAAGCGAGAAATCCGAAATGCGAGCATTCTCCTTGGACCTTTGTACAGGCGGCATGGAGGTACCCCTTTGTGACACTTGGTTGAAACATGGCATGCAAAGATCCGGTAGTCCAAGTTAAGTAGGACGAGGTGCGGGCACTATTAGTATACTATGCGTGAGGCTTGCAACTTGTAAGATATAATTTTCATAACTCATATGCTTTATTACTACCGTTGACAAAATTGTTTCATGTTTTCAAAATAAAAGCTCTAGCACAAATACAGCAATCGATGCTTTCCTCTTGAAGGACCATTCTTTTACTTTTATTGTTGAGTCAGTTTACCTATCTCCTTCCACCTTAAGAAGCAAACACTTGTGTGAACTGTGCATTGATTCCTACATACTTGCATATTGCATTTGTTATATTACTCTATGTTGACAATTATCCATGAGATATACATGTTACAAGTTGAAAGCAACCGCTGAAACTTCATCTTCCATTATCACTACAAGAAAAGTTGCCATGGCCGACGAAGTTGAAGTCGCGCCGTGGTTGCTGGTGTACCATGGCCGACGATTTTGGTCCCTCCGTGGTGCATGTCAAAACTTTTTTTTTTCTCGTTTTTGAGGCCACCTAGCCCGACGAAAGCGGCCAAAACGTGGCGTATGGTGGCCCGGGACGTGGTGCATCTCGAAATCTCGGGTTCGCCGGCCGAGTCAACGCAAATCCGCACCGCCGAGGGATGTAGGGCCCAGATGGCAGCCTCTCTGGCATTGTTTTTTTTCTACATCGCGCCATCTCGTTCAACGAGCCGTTTACGATGCAGGATCATGGGTCCCGCATGTCATCCTCTATGAACCAAAATTCTTTCTATTCTTGGATTTTTTTGACCCCCTGATTTCTGGCTACTTCCTTTTTCTTTTGATCCCTTGCCGCCTTGGAAACGTTGAGACCGCTGCTGCTAAATGGGACCCGCATGTCATCCTCTATGTGCAATCAACTTTCTTTTCTTGGAGTTTTTTTGGCACCTCAAATTTGGTCACTTGCCTTTTTCTTTCGATCCCCTGCCGCCTCTCAAACGGTGATACCGCTGCTGCTAACTGGGACCCGCATGTCATCCTCTATGTACTATAAAACTTTCTTTTCATGGATTATTTTTGGCACCTCAAATTTGGTCACTTGCCTTTTTCTTTCGATCCCCTGCCGCCTCTCAAACGGTGATACCTGCTGCTAAATGGGACCCGCATGTCATCCTCTATGTACTATAAAACTTTCTTTTCTTGAATTATTTTTGGCTCCTCATATTTTTTCACTTGCCTTTTTCTTTCGATCCCCTGCCGCCTCTCAAACGGTGATACCGCTGCTGCTAAATGGGACCCGCATGTCATCCTCTATGTACTATAAAACTTTCTTTTCTTGAATTATTTTTGGCACCTCATATTTGGTCACTTGCCTTTTTCTTTCGATCACCTGCTGCCTCTCAAACAGTGATACCGCTGCTGCTAAATGGGACCCGCATGTCATCCTCTATGTACTATAAAACTTTCTTTTCTTGGATTTTTTTGGCACCTCATATTTGGTCACTTGACTTTTTCTTTCGATCCCCTGCTGCCTCTCAAACAGTGATACCGCTGCTGCTCATGGGACCCGCATGTCATCCTCTATGTACTATAAAACTTTCTTTTCTTGAATTATTTTTGGCTCCTGATATTTTTTCACTTGCCTTTTTCTTTCGATCTCATGCCACGTTTGAAACGTTGAGGAACCTGCAGGCTCATGGGACCCGCATGTCATCCTCTATGTACTATAAAAGTTCTTTTTCTTGGTTTTTTTTCACCATCTGATTTTTGGCAATTTCTTTTTTCTTTTGATCCCCTGCCACCTCTCAAACGCTGATACCGCTGCTGCTAAATGGGACCCGCATGTCATCCTCTATGTACTATAAAACTTTCTTTTCTTGAATTATTTTTGGCTCCTCATATTTGGGCACTTGCCTTTTTCTTTCGATCTCATGCCACGTTTGAAACGTTGAGGAACCTGCTGGCTCATGGGACCCGCATGTCATCCTCTATGTGCTATAAAAGTTTCCTTTGTTGGATTTTTTTCACCCTCTGATTTTTGGCTTGCCTTTTTCTTTTGATCCCCTGCCCCCTTTGAAACGTTGAGTAAGCTGTTGGCTCAAGGGACCCGCATGTCATCCTCTATGTCCATCAACTTTCCTTTCTTGGATTTTTTTTCACCCCCTAATTACTAGCTACTTTCTTTTTCTTTTGATCTCAAGCCGCATTACAAACATTGAGACCGCTGCTGCAAAATGGGACCCACATGTCATCCTCTATGTACAATAAAGTTTCTTTTCTTGGATTATCTTTTGCTCCTGATATTTTGTCACTTGCCTTTTTCTTTCGATCTCATGCCGCCTTTGAAACGTTGAGTAAGCTGCTGGCTCATGGGTCCCGCATGTCATCCTCTACGAACAATAAAAGTTTCCTTTCTTGGAGTTATTTTTGACCCCTAATTTCTGGCTATTTGCCTTTTTCTTTGGATCTCCTGCCCCTTTGAAACGATGAGGACGCTGTTGGCAGGTCGGTCCCACAAGTCATCCTCTATGAACAATAAAAGTTTCCTTTGATGGATTTTTTTGAACCCCTAATTAATTTCTGGATATTTCCTTTTTTTTCTTTGATCCCCTGCCGCCTTGGAATCGTTGAGGATGCTGCTGCCTCATGGGTCCCGCATGTCATCCTCTCAGAACGGTAAATGTTTCTTTTCTTGGATATTGTTTACCAAATGATTTTTGGCTTATTTTTTCTTTCGATCTCCTGCCGCCTTTAAAACGTTGAGGACGCTGCTGGCTCACGGGTCCCACATGTCAGCCTCTATGAACAATAAGCGCTGAGGACGCTGCTGCCTCATGGGTCCCGCATGTCATCCTCTCAGAACGAAAATG
Source organism: Lolium multiflorum (assembly GCA_030979885.1). Classification (NCBI taxonomy): domain Eukaryota; kingdom Viridiplantae; phylum Streptophyta; class Magnoliopsida; order Poales; family Poaceae; genus Lolium; species Lolium multiflorum. The sequence continues at coordinate 89,612,041 of CM061750.1, read as the reverse complement.
TTTCTTTTCTTGGATTTTTTACCAACAGATTTTTGGTTTATTTTTTCTTTCCATCCCCTGCCGCCTTTAAAACGACGCTGCTGGCTCATGGGTCCACGATGTCAGCCTCCCCGTACAAGAAACATGTGATATCTTGATTATTTTGCAGACAATAAACAGTGTATTTCGCTCTGAGCTATTGCAAACGGATAAATTAAATCTTTATTTTTACAACATATATCTTGAATCTCCTTGTTTTTTGTTTTGGCGAAGCATAGGACTTTCCTGTTTTTTTTTTTTGAGAAAAATCCGAACTATCATGTTCTGGAGTGGGCTGAAATTGTACGTGTCAAAAGGCCCAGAAGGATAGTTCGAAGGCCCAGATGTCTAGATGCAGCCCAATTGAAATCTTTCTTTTCTTGGATTTTTTTCACCCCCTGATTTCTGGCTACTTCATTTTTCTTTTGGTCCTGTGCCGCCTTGGAAACGTTCAGACCGCTGCTGCAAAATGGGACCCGCATGTCATCCTCTATGTACAATAAAGTTTCTTTTCTTGGATTATTTTTGATATTTGGTCACTTGCCTTTTTCTTTCGATCTCATGCCACGTTTGAAACGTTGAGGAATCTGCTGGCTCATGGGACCCGCATGTCATCCTCTATGTACAATAAAAGTTTGATTTCTTGGATTTTTTTCACCCTCTGATTTTTGGCTATTTCCTTTTTCTTTTGATCCCCTGCCGCCTTTGAAACGTCCAGTAAGCTGCTGGCTCATAGGTCCCACATGTCAGCCTGTATGAACGATAAAGCTTTCCTTTCTTGGAGTTTTTTTGACCCCCTAATTTCTGGCTACTTTCTTTTTCTTTTGATCTCAAGCCGCATTTGAAACGTTGGGACCGCTGCTGCAAAATGGGACCCGCATGTCATCCTCTATGTACAATAAAGTTTCTTTTCTTGGATTATTTTTGGCTCCTGATATTTGGTCACTTGCCTTTTTCCTTCGATCCCATGCCACGTTTGAAACGTTGAGGAACCTGCTGGCTCATGGGACCCGCATGTCATCCTCTATGTACTACAAAAGTTTATTTTCTTGGGTTTTTTTTCACTCTCTGATTTTTGGCTATTTCCTTTTTCTTTTGATCCCCTGCCGCCTTGGAAACGTTGAGTAAGCTGCAAACTCGTGGGACCCGCATGTCATCCTCTATGTACAATCAATTTTCTTTTCTTGGAGTTTTTTTACCCCCTAATTTCTGGCTACTTTCTTTTTCTTTTGATCTCAAACCGCATTTGAAACGTTGGGACAGCATGTCATCCTCTATGTACAATAAAAGTTTCTTTTTTTGGATTATTTTTCACCCTCTGATTTTTGGTCACTTGCCTTTTTCTTTCGATCTCATGCCGCCCTTGAAAACGTTGAGGAACCTGCTGGCCCATGGGACCCACATGTCATCCTCTATGTACTATAAAAGTTTCTTTTCTTTGATTTTTTTCACCCTCTGATCTTTGGCTATTTCCTTTTTCTTTTCATCCCCTGCCGCCTTGGAAACGTTAGTAAGCTGCTGACTGGTGGGACCCGCATGTCATCCTCTATGTACAATCAAGTCTCTTTTCTTGGATTTTTTTTACCCCCTTATTTTTGGTCACTTGCCTTTTTCTTTCGATCTCATGCAGCCTCTGAAACGTTGAGAAGCTGCTGGCTCATGGGACCCACATGTCATCCTCGATACTATAAAAGTTTCTTTTCTTGGATTTTTTCACCCTCTTATTTTTGGCTGTTTCCTTTTTCTTTTGATCCCCTGCCGCCTTGGAAACATTGATTAAGCTGCTGACACAAGGGGCCCGCATGTCATCCTCTATGTACAATCAACTTGCAAGATCTTGGGGCGGAAGAGCTTGTATAAGTGGGACCCATATGTCATCCTCTATGTACAATAAAAGTTTCTTTTTCTTGGATTATTTTTTGCTCCTGGTATTTGGTCTCTTTCCTTTTTCTTTCGATCTCATGCCGCCTCTGAAACGTTGAGTAAGGTGCTGGGTCATGGGACCCGCATGCCATCCTCTATGTACAATCATTCTGGGAGTTTTTTTTACCCCTAATTTCTGGCTACTCTTTTTCTTTTGATCTCAAGCCGCATTTGAAACGTTGACACCGCTGCTGCAAAATGGGACCCGCATGTCATCTTTTATGTACAATAAAGTTTCTTTTCTTGGATTATTTTTGCTCCTGATATTTGGTCACTTGTCTTTTTCTTTCGATCTCATGCCCCCTTTGAAACGTTGAGGAAGCTGCTAGCGCATGGGTCCCGCATGTCATACTCTATGAACAATAAAAGTTTCCTTCCTTGGAGTTATTGTTTACCGCTAATTTCTGGCTACTTCCTTTTTTCTTTTGATCCCCTGCCGCCTTGGAAACGTTGAGTAAGCTGCTGACACAAGGGGCCCGCATGTCATCCTCTATGTACAATCAACTTGCAAGATCTTGGAGCGAAAGAGCTTGTATAAGTGGGACCCATATGTCATCATCTATGTACAATAAAAGTTTCTTTTCTTGGATTATTTTTTGCTCCTGATATTTGGTCACTTTCCTTTTTCTTTCTATCTCATGCCGCCACTGAAACGTTGAGTAAGGTGCTGGCTCATGGGACTGTACAATAAAGTTTCATTTCTTAGATTTTTTTTACCCACTGATTTTTGCTAACTTGCCTTTTTCTTTTCGATCATATGCCGCCTTTGAAATTGAGGTCGCCGCTGGCTCATGGGTCCCACAAGTCAGCCTCTATGAACAATAAACCTTTCCTTTGTTGTATTTTTTTTACCCCTAATTTCTGGCTATTTGCCTTTTTCTTTTGATCCCCTGCGGCCTTTGAAACGATGAGGACGCTGCTGGCAGGTCGGTCCCACATGTCATCCTCTATGAAGAATATAAGTTTCCTTTTTGGATTTATTTTTGACCCCTAATTTCTGGCTATTTGCCTTTTTCTTCTGATCCCTACCGACTTCGAAATGATGAGGATGCAGCTGGCAGATCGGTCCCACATGTCAGCCTCTATGAACAATAAATGTTTCCTTTGTAGGATTTATTTTTTACCCCTATTTTCGGGCTACTTGCCTTTTTCTTTGAAACGTTGAGGACGGTACTGTCTCATGGGTCCCACATGGCATCCTCTCTGAACGATAAACCTTCATTTCTTGTTAACGACAGGTTTATCAGTATTATTTTCGCAGACTAATACAAGCTCTTTGGCTCCAAGATCTTGCAAGTTGATAGATTAAATCAAGGAATTATTAGGATATGTTTTAAATTTCAAATCCACTTTATGAATTTTTAAAAATACCGTTATCCATGTGGGTATGGAGCGATCAAGGATTTTCATATTGGGCATGAGCAGTTTCAAAAATTGGAACCCTATAATTCAAAATAAATAAAAACAACTTTTATGTAGAATCTCCGTGTATTTTTTTTTGCCAATCATAGGATCTGTGTTTCATTAGAAAAGGGCCGAAATTGCATGAGCAGAAAGGCCCATTTGAAGTTATTGGGCTTCGACGGCCGGAGCAAGTAGACCGATAACAATTACCATGTAGATGTTCCTTGGCAACCCAAAAGTGAAATATTGGGCCCAACAGGGGAAGGTTGAACAGTACTTTTTCTATTGGGAAGGTGGTACATGGGGTTATCCTGACAAAAAAAATGGAACATGGGTTACTGAAGGTTGCCCATTTGTGCCTAATATGTTTGTCAGCAGGAGCTTTACCTTCCGCCGCCGCCGCTCCGCTTCCGCCGCCGCCGCCATGCCTCGTCGCGGGTCGAGCTACCGGTACGGCGGCGTCTCGAGCTCGGGGTACCGCAGCGTCCGCGCGCGCCCCAAATTAAGGTACTTCCTCCTCGGGACGGCACCTACGATAGGCTCGGCTGGCCTTGGGGCATTTACCCCTAGCCTCTTCCATGCTCAAGTTTTTGAAATGTTTCTGGCTCTGTTCAACACTGGATCAAATTTGTCAACATGACCATTCTTATGGAGTAGCAACGAGTTGAATCTCTCAAAACTCTTTAAGTTCTGCAATATAACGACTAATTGGTACTACCTTATACAAAATGATTACATATCCTTATTTTGGAAGCAAGCAATCACACACTTATAGTTTGCTAGTCAGCTGCACGTAACGTTAAAAATCGGCAATTATAATGAATAAACCTGTAATTTTCACTTAAAATGCATTAAGGAGCATCAAATTTGACAAATCAAACCATGTCGTACTGAAAATTGACATGTCTTTCTCATGCAGAAATGTAAAATTATCCATGCATGTGCGTTTATACAGGTTAAGTTTTGCACGTATTATTTTTTGTAACTTTTCTGACTACCTTCAAAGCTCCAATCCTTCTTCATCATCTTTGTTGTACCGCACTGATGCAAGTGAATGCGAGCTGCTCGCCAGACGCGACTTCGTGTCCGATATGTGTACTATGCCTTCTCCATCTAGTGCTAGTTACGCCTCTGTGCTAATTAATTCAGCACAAACCTCTGTCATTGCAGCTGTGACTCACCTCGACCATTGGAGCCCAATCACAAGAGCGAGCTCAGTCTCAACCAGAGAGGCATGTGTCTCATGGTTAGCTATCTACAACTTGCTGTCTTACTAAAACCGTGCCTATCATATAGAGATCACCTCGCTGGTGTAGTGTAGCAATGGCTGCAAGTAGCTGCTAGCATGAGCGAAGGGGATAAGGAAGAAAAGATTAAAAAAATGGGGTGGGGCCAACAAGCAGGAAAGCTATCTACTGTACTAGCTTTATGGATGTTTCTGGAATTGGGTAGAAAATAGTACTCGATGACACTGTAGCAGCGAATCCCAGAGACCAAAGGCCGTTGGATGATGTCTAATGAACGGCAGAACAAAATCGGCGAAATTAGCTTGAATTTTGATAATAAATCTTGGGCATTTTCCCTCGAACATGATTTATCAACTTTGGGTAGTCTCTGGACTAGTCTCCCTCGTCCACCAATTATTATCATAAACTACTGCGGAAAGTTGAGGGCAGTCCCTAGTCCCGAGCACTTCGCCCACTTCCCCTGGCCTCATCCCAGAGATCTCACACCAACCACCTCACCGTCGACTAGCCGCCAGTCTACAGCCCTCCGAAGAATCCCCAATGGCGGCGACGCCCCTACTAGAGCGCTCCTCACGCGAGCGCATCATCGAGTCTGGCCCACATGTCTTCCGTGCCTGCCGTGTGTCGGCAAGCACGACCGACTTCTCCGTCGGCGAGCCGCCGGCCGTGGGCGAGGGCGAGGCGTCCCCGTACACTATGACAGTGCACATCTTCTTCTCGAGGACGTACGAGCTCAGGAGGATGGCCGGCCCCCTCCCTGCCCCACTGGATGAGGACGATATCACCACTACACCCTGCGAAGAGGTGGTGCTGGATCTTAGCTTGCCTCCGAGGAAGCTGCGTAGTGGGGGCAATGTCGTGCGAACTATGCGCGAGATTCTTGCCCGTGTATGGCTGCTCAAGAACCTGAACCTCACGGAGGAGGAGTGGGACATCATCATGCCTTACGATGTTATGCACCTGATGTGGCAGCAGGCGTGTCGTCGGCTCGGTGGCCTCCACTTCGACCTCACCCTTAGGGTGGACCACCGGCTCATCGTCAACTTGCCGGCGCTGCAGGACAGTTGGGTCCTAGTTGCGCCGGAGGACGGCCACTGCAGCATATGCATGCTGGGGCTGTCGCAGCGCACAACGGTGCGTCTCCGGGGATGCAAACACCCGTTCCATAGGAAGTGCATCTTCTCCTGGTTTGTAACGAACGCCAGCTGCCCTATCTGCCGCGATAAAGTGCTGACCCATCTTATTTTCGATTTGTAGCATAGTATGAATAAAAACCCTGTATGATAGGGATGCCATGCCAACTTGAATCCTATGTCAAGAGAAATTCTATTTGATTGTGGTTATAAGATATTCTGCATTAGTTTGATCTATTATCATTCTATTTTCCTATGGGATATGACCCTATGAATCAAACAGCATGTGATTACTTCCACACAATTAAGTTTGACCAACTTTTAGTAGGACAACAAACATAAATAATTAGTCATCATGGGATTACAATCCAACAGATAATTGTCTTCAGGACTCATACATTTTCCAAATAGAAAAATCAAAACAAATCATGGTTCTTCATCTCACAGCATGATACAGAGACAAGAGTCTAATCATCATCATCATCATCATCATCATCATCATCATCATCATCATCATCATCATCATCACCTCCGTCTTCATTCTGATATTCGTGCATGGTCTCATCCTGCTCGTCCTGTCCATTCTCCTCCTGAGATTCACCAGGTAGCTTCAGTTTATCCATCTCTTTGTCGACTATGCTAACCTCAACAGTGAAATCTACTTCTCCATCATGTGCAGGGATACCTGTATCCAACGAGGTTTCATCAATGTCAGCAACTTTAGTTTGCATACAACCAGCGAAATCATCTTGCTGGGCACCAATTATTGGATCCGCATTCTCATCCAAATCATATATGTTCCTTGCCACAAACTTTTGCACATACTGCCATCCTTTTCTAGATCTGTCTTCCAAGAAAAGTACCTTGGCCGCTTGAGGTACCAAAATATAAGGATCATCCTTGTACCACTGAGCAGTAGTATCGACTGATATGAAATACCCATCATTTCTGGCACCTTTGCCCTTGTTTGGATCTTGGTTGTACCAATAACACTTAAATAGAACCACAGATCGGACAGTAACCTTATCACTATAGAACAACTGAATAACCTCTTCTATGTGACCATAATGGTCAAATGACTCTGATCTCTTTTTTCTGGTTGTCAAGTGATCTCCACTGGTTGTGATGCCACTATTTCGTGTCTTCAAATGTTGTTCACGCTCATAGGAGCTGTAATGGACACCATTGGCATTGCAAGCTGCAGCTACCAACACCCTCTTATCTGGACCACGTGATAGGACAAGGAGATCAGCACTAACAGCGCCTGGATTCTCCGCATGGAGTTTCGAGATCTACGATTACAAAATAGACAAGAGGTCATCTCATGTGAAAACACATAGACAAGTCAGAGTGCAATTGAACATCTTACATATTTCTCAAACCAGTCCTGAAACCCACTCCCACGTGCCGATAGCTTTCCATTCGTTTCCATGTACAACCTGCAAAACATAGCCAAGTCAGCTGAATATATTTCATTTTGATACAAGTTCATAGTATATGCGAGGAACTGAGTAGTTCGTGTGCATAGTACTCACTTAACATATTCATCAGCCTCTGTAGCATTATTCAGCACATACCAAGACAGCTGTTCAAATTCAGACTGCTCTAATGTTTTTTCGGTCCTCTTTCCTATTAGCTCAACACCATGTTTAAAAACAGATCCTCCAACTTCCAAAATTCTGCGACCCCGATTGAATCTGGTCTCAATATCAGGAATATATCTTGAGGCAAATGTATATGCTTCAGCAGCAATATACGCCACTGCAATGCAAGCCTCCGGTCTAGCTTTGTTCCTAACTGTATTCTTGAAAGTGCACAGTCGACGTTCTATAGGGTACATCCATCCATACTGTACCGGACCTCTTAAAAGTGCCTCATCAGGTAGATGAACAGCCAAATGCACCATCACATCAAAGAAGGCTGGAGGATATATCAGCTCCAGCTTGCACAGGATTACTGCTATGTCCACCTTAAGACGTTCTACAACAGCTCTGCTTAGAGTTTTACTACATATTTCCCTAAAGAACCTTCCCAACTCTGCAATCACGTTGTACATATTTGGCTTCACTAAATCTTTAATGCCAATAGCTAAAAGCCTTTGCAGCAGGATGTGACAATCGTGAGTTTTCAACCCTTGGAGCTTGTTTCCTTCAGCATTGAGACAATTTGCAATGTTGGAAGCAAATCCGAACGGGAACATCACACCTCGGAGGTACTCACAAAATAATCTCCTTTTAGGCATCGGCAATGTGAATTCCGCGCCTCGAAATTTATAATGTTTTTCCTTGCCTTTGTTCACTTTGTCATTACGATCCAGTTGCAAGTGCCTGTTAACATTCAATGTTGCACAATCAATCCTAGCATTTGAGCTATCTTTTGTCTTGGATGGAATGTTGAGTAATGTGCCGACAATGCTGTCACATATATTCTTCTCCATGTGCATGATATCAATATTATGCCGAAGCTTCTTACCAGCCCAATACGGCAAGTCCCAAAGAGTGGTCCTGCGCTTATAAAATATTCTCGGTCTATCATTTTCCATTTCCTTCCTCTTGGTACGTGCTGCTATTTCACCTCCCATCTTCCTTTTGGTAGCTGCTAGACTCAGTTCATCTCGTCTCTTCTTCCTTTTTCTATCTGCTACTACTGCTGCTGCATCTTCTGTATTCTTCTCTGCTGTACCTGCTGTGGCGGCTGGTGGTTTTCCTGGTTTAACATTTCTGACCGCTTCTAGGTGCGCCTCCAACTCGTGACTCTTAAAGTGCTGCGGTTTAGTCTTTTTACAGGCCTGATCACCAATAAATTGCAATTTTTTTCTATTTTTTCGGAAACTGTGATCTAATGGAAGGAAACGGCGATGGCCCATATAGCATATCTTGTTTATTATCCTCACTGCCAGCTGATCAGTATCACAGTGAACACATGCATTATAACCTGATGTTACTCTGCCTGACATAGTGCCCAAAGCTGGATAATCATGGGTGCAATACAGTACAGCAGCACGTAATAGAAAATTTTGTTCTTTAGGTTGACACACATCCCGTGTAGGGACACCCTCCCATAATGTTTGCAAGTCTCTAATAAGAGGCTGCATGAACACATCAAAATCCTTCCCAGGAGATTTGGGACCTGGGATGAGTAAGGCCATCATACAGTTCGACTGATCGGTGCATGTCCAGGGAGCCTGGTTGTAAGGTGTAACTAGTACTGGCCACATGCTATACGAGTTGCTCATGTTGCCAAATGGGTTGAATCCATCTGTAGCAAGGCCAAGTCTCAGGTTCCTTGGATCTGCAGCAAAATCTGGATGATCCAGGTCGAATTGCTTCCATTCATCGCCATCAGCAGGATGCCTCAGTAAATCAGGGTCGGGCGTGAGAATCTCTTTGTGCCATCTTGTTTCCCGAGATGTTTGTTCTGAAGCAAACAACCTCTGCAATCTTTGTACAAGTGGAAAGTATCTCAGAACCTTCCAAGGAATCTTTTTCTTACCACCAGCTCCATCATGTTTCCATCTTGATTCCTTACATACTGGACATTCATCGAGGTCATTATACTCCATCCAAAACAGTGCACAGTTATTTTTGCAAAAATCAATCTTCTCATATCCAAGTCCCAGTACCTTGATGTACTGCTTCACCTCATAAAAGGATTTTGGCAGTCCAGCCCCAGGGAGTGCATCGCTGTATGTCTTCGCAACTGCATTGAACGCTTTATTGGTAATCCCCTGGTATGACTTGTCATGAAGTAATTTCACAATTAATTCGAATCTTGACACAACAGAACCAGGGGCCACTAAGCGCTTAGCATCTTCTATCAGGTCATGGAAAAGAGGCTTTTTGTGATAACCATGGGGCTGTTGGCTTGCATATGGATACAGATCCCGTAACAAATTAGCAGTAGCCTCATCCTGGACGAGATCTTCAGGCTGATAACCATCAGAATAAAGAGGATCAATAATGTCAGGCTGATCATAGTGTTCACCATGGTTAATCCACCTGATATATGTCTGGTCCATCCCATAAACGAATAAATGATCTGAGACTACATGTTGAGGCTTGGACCCAATATTCAAACATACGCGGCATGGACAAATCACTTCCTTTGTCTTGTCGCCGTCAGTAAAATCACTAACGTGCTTCATGAAGTCTTCAATACCACTCAAATATGTTGGTGTGGTTAATGAGTCAAATAATATCCAAGTTCTGTCCATCTGTTGAGGAGATAGATGGTCAGAGAAGCGATAAGCTATTTCAACAAACAGGTCACCTACGAATGTAAGCAAGCATACCTGAGCAAACAGGTCGAATATAAAACTATAAATGCTACATTATTTGAGCCGATTTCAGCAAACAAACTGAGTGCAAAACTACGGCTACCTAGCGAACAGATTTTTTTAGGCTGACCACTGGGTTTCCCCACTTATTATTTTTTTATTAATAAAAAGAGGGAAATATGTACAAAAGTTGCTGGAGAGCAGCAACTAAAAGGATCATAGATCCCAAGCAGCAAAATATATATATAATGTTCTACCCATGATATGATTTCCTCTTTGCCTTATGAACAAGGAGAGCAATTTCATCCTTGAATCTCTTGTGCCATCTATAAATGCTTGGGGGGGAGGGGCGAACAGATCTATCGAAAGCAATACAATACCAACACATTCTTTCTTCTTTTTTGCCGTAATTCCGCCGATCTATTAGCAGTGCAAAGAAGCCAAAAGTAATAAGATTACATACAGGTTCATAGACCACCAGGGCCGTACCTGAGAATACGGAGGGCCTGAGCAAAACAAGAAATAGAGGCCCTCAACATGATCATTGGCAACTAAAATGATTTTATATATACTACTCACTCCATTTCAATAAACAATGCACCCTTGTTTTTCGTATTTTATCTTCGAAAAAATATTAATCTATATCTCTCTATTTAAAAATGATGTTTCAATTTTATGTAGATATACATGTATTTAGATGAGTTTAGTTTGCAGATACATGCAAGTTTTGATGAAGTTGAAACATATTTTTCAGGATGAAGTATATAAAAAAATTGATATAAAACTGGTATCATTAGAAAGTATTTTCCAACACGATTCTAACAATGCTGCTTATGTATTATATGATCGTGATATTGTTGTCCTATTTATTTGGTCAAGGTTCACATTGAAATGTGGTAAAATAAATTAAAAGAAGTGCATCGTGTGAAAAGGCAATCTAAGAATTCAAAAGTGCTAATTGTTAGTCGAAACATGACATCATTGAGACAAAATATTAATATTCATTGGAAGACTAACTGAATTAGCTGCACTCGCGATGAAAGAGAAAGAGAAGATACGGGTAAGAGCAAGTACAATAAGGTACAGTCTTTTTTTTGTTTGTTTGGGTTGCTCATCAAGCTTATCGCTCGATACAATAAGGTACAGTCAGCGGGAGTGGTGTTTGGAACATGGGTGCATAGTGGGTGGTATCATAGAGTACTATCATAGATATGCTATATTTATTATAGTGGAGTATTGAGGGAAAATCGGCTAAATCAATTTGAAGAAAATCGACAAAGTCAAATTAGAGGAAATTCTTCATCGATGATCAGATTTCTTACATAGAAGAGCTGATTGCCCTCAAAAGGAAGAATCTATCCATCTTCATTGATTTAAAAGGGGATTTCTTACAAGGAGAAGCTGATTGCTCAACAAAAGGGGAACAGATTGCTACGGCTAGTCTTATGCTAGTAAATCCCTACTCTAAGGGCTGTTGCCGTCTTCGTCGTCGCTGGGGTAGCTGCCGTCATTGCTACTGTCGACGAATTCCTCGTCGCTGCTACTGTGACCTTCAGCGGAGGCCTCTTCCTCTTCATCATCATCCTCCTCATCGGACCAGGCCCAGCCACGGATGCGCTTTGGTGGCGGTTCATCGGAGGAGGTGTCGTCCTCTGGTTCCTTCTTCGTGTCGGAGGAGATGTCTTCGTCTTCGTCGTCCTCTTCTTCTTCTTCTTCTTCTTTGGTGGAGGAAGTGAATTTACCCCGGAAGAGAGGGTCGTCGTCGTCGCTCTCCGCCTCCAGTTCTCCGTCAATCAGGAATCGGAGGTCATCTTCCCCGTCAGTCAGGGGCATGTCGCCATCCGACCAGACGAGGTCCTCGGGTCGACCCTCTGGTACGAAGTCGAAGTCGAACTCTTGCTCGTCCCAATGCTTGGGAGCGCGCCTATTGTACGCTTCCATCTGGCTGACCTCTGGCTCCAGCTCACTCGAGGAAAAGGATTGGGAGGAGGAAGAGGAAGACATGGTTACAGAGGAGGAGGGTTTTTGGGCCGATGGCTGGTTTGAAGCAGGAGGATGAAGAAGTGAACTGTTCGATGCGGTTAAATAAAAAGAGACATGTGGTGGTCATGTGGCAAATAATAGACACTTTTAAGAAAAGTGTGGCAAATCATAAAATATTCAAAACTGTCAAATCGTGCAGAGAAGTTGAGAAGGCAAGGCGTCATGATGAAGAATACTGCGACGGTTCTGCTCTGCCACGACATGACCCCTCGAAGGAAAAACAGATGGTTTTGATATTATCATTACCAAAACCAGGGGGGCATGTGTTATCACCGGATTTTGGCCAAATCAATCGGATGTCTAATCAATCGGTTACATGCACTAGCTCAGTGTTCGCATGGCTGCACCGCCACATGTATTAGCACCGCATGTATACATATACATCACTCATCTTGATTAATTGCTCAGCTCATTAAACTATCAAAGATCTTGCACGGCTTGGACGCAGGGTATGCCGTGGCATATACGGCATACCCTGTAGATCCGCCACTGCAAACAAGGAGAGCCATTTCATCCTTGAATCTCTTGCGGCTTCTGTAAAAGCTTGGGGGCGAACAGATCAATCGAAAGCAATATAATACCAACAAATTCTTTCTTCTTTTTGGCCGTAAATCCACCGATGTATTAGCAGTGCAAAGAACCCAGAAGTAATAAGATTACAAACAGGTCCATAGAGGACTGGCACCAAGCGACGACTACAGACATTGGGCAATGGTGAGCAGTACAGTGTACAGTACGAACGAATTCGAGCAAATAGGTAAAGCGGAAAACAATGTCAAACAAACACATCGAGAGGAAAACAATATCAACCGATCGATTCGAACGAACTAACGAACTTATAAGGGCTGGGCGACGGCGACTGACTTCGATTGAGCTATAATGAATCGTACTTGCCCAGGCCTGAAGATAGCATGCATACCGTGAGGATCTACCAGCTGACCGCGCCTGCCGGTGCGGCTGGAGAAGAACGGCGCCACCAGCAGTCGCCGGCTGACGCGGCTGATAGACAGCGTGGGGAAGTTTTGGTGCGCGGCCTGGTTCACCGAGGGTGTGTCTAGAGAAGAACAGGGCGCCGAAGGAGGTGTCTAGAGAAGAACAAGGTGGGCTGGGTGCTGAGTTAAAGGCGAGCGTTCGAAATATTGGGCGCGCGTTCGAAAGTTTAGGTGCGCGAGGGAGGTGTCTGCTGTGCTGAGTTAAAGGCGAGCGTTCGAAATTTCCCCGTCCTCTTCTTTTTTGGGCTAATCTATCTATACCTCTATTCTATCTACATGTTTTTTATTTTTTTTCTATTCTATACATGAGTTTTTGAAATTGAATTTTTTCACTCTGTCAGCGTTCCGGCCAATGCTCATTTGAAGTAATTGAAGCTGTTGATTTGCAGCTTAGAGGTGCTATCTACCGCTCATCATACAAGGACTCTTCAGATCTAAACGGCTGTGAATGCACGGATTCGTCACCCATCCTTCCCTTGGACTGGCGATGCTGAAAGCCTGAAACACTGGAACCCTCTAGATACTTCGGGATACCTCACTGCCCCACATTATTAGACAGGCCTTTTCCGACACGGGAAGTCAAAAGTTGGGGGCTCCATGCAGTACATATGAATACTCGCTAGCTGCATGGTCTAGAAGCAGACTAGAGTAAATCATCAATTCGTCAAATCAATTGGTGTATAATTTTTTTTAGGAGCTAAGACGCCTGCATGAACCATTTTATCAACTTGAATGCTTACTACATGACATAAGAAGACTATGTACTTTGGTTTTTCATTTTTCTGATTTTTTAAATTTTGTGCCCATTTGAATCTTGGTCAAATCCTAGGTTTGACCAAGATTAAACAAGTTTAAAACATGAAAATGAAAAGGTAATCATGGATCCTTCTTAGTCACTCTAAAATGAAGCTTTTGGGATGTTCTTGAAATTTCCATGTTTGAAACCCAAAACGACTTCTCTTCATGCTTGACTTCATAAGACAGAGTTTAGGGGTTAGGGGGTAGATACATGATTTGTCTAGTTTGCATATGTCTAGACCTTTTTTGTCAACTTTAATGCTTACTATATGACATAAGAAGATTATGTGCTTTGGTTTTTCATTTTTCTATTTTTTTTGAATTTTATGCCCATATATTTGAATCTTTGTCAAATCCTAGGTTTGACCAGGATTTAAACAAGTTTAAAACATGAAAATGAAAAGGTAAGCCTGGATCCTTCTTAGTCACTCTAAAATGAAGCTTTTGGGAGGTTCTTGAAATTTCCATGTTTGAAACCCAAAACTCAAGCTAGTTGATAAACAAAGTCTAGACATATTCAAACCAGAAAAATCATGTATCTACCCCTAACCCTAAACTTTGTCTTAATTATGAAGTCAAGCACGAAGAGAAGTCGTTTTGGGTTTCAAACATGGACATTTCAAAAACCCTCCCAAAAGCATTGTGGTGTGACGTACTAAGAAGGATACATGCTTACATTTTCAACAACCCCCCTAAAAGCTTCATTATAGAGTGACTAAGAAGGATCCAGTCTGGCGGGCTTACCTTTTATTTTCTTGTTTTAAACTTGTTCAAATCTCGGTCAAACCTAGGATTTGACCAAGATTCAAAATGTGCATCAAAATTTAAAAAAAATAAAAACCAAATTAAAGCACATAGTGTTCTTATGTCATATAGTAAGCATTAAAGTTGATAAACAAGGTCTAGACACATATTCAAACAAGACAAATCATGTATCTATACCCCTAACCCCTAAACTCTATCTTATGAAGTCAACAACATGAAGAGAAGTGGTTTTGGGTTTCAAACATGGAAATTTCAAAAACCTCCCAAAAGCTTCATTTTAGAGTGACTAATATATATAAGAAGGATCCATGCCTGCTTACCACCTTTTCATTTTCATATTTTAAACTTGTTTAAATCCGTGTCAAATTAAACCAAGGATTTGACCAAAAGATTCAAATGGGCATAAAATTTTAAAAAAAATCAGAAAAATGAAAAACAAAAGCATATAGTCTTCTTATGTCATATAGTAAGCATTCAAGTTGATAAACAAGGTTTGGACATGCATATTCAAACCTAGGCAAATCATGTATCTATCCCCTAGCCCCTAAACTCTATCTTATGAAGTCAAGCATGAAGAGAAGTGGTTTTGGGTTTCAAACATGAAAATTTCAAGAACATCCCAAAAACTTCATTTTAGAGTGACTAAGAAAGGATACAGGCTTCCCCTTTTCATTTTCATGTTTTATACTTGTTTAAATCTTGGTCAAACCTAGGATTTGACAAAGATTCAAATGTGCATCAAAATAAAAAAATCAGAAAAATTAAAAACCAAAGCACATAGTTTTCTTATGTCATATAGTTAGCATTAAAGTTGATATAAACAAGGTCTAGATATATTCAAACAAGAAAAATCATGTATCTACCCCTAACCCTAAACTCTGTCTTATGTAGTCAAGCATGAAGAAAAGTGGTTTTGGGTTTCAAACTTGGAAATTTCAAGAACCCCCCAAAAGCTTCATTTTAGAGTGACTAAAGGATCCAGGTTGGGCTTACCTTTTATTTTCATGTTTTAAAATTGTTCAAATCTTGGTCAAACCGTACCTAGGATTTGATCAAGATTCAAATGGGCATAAAATTTCAAAAAAATGAAAAACCAAAGCATATAGCCTTCTTATGTCATATAGTAAGCACTCAAGTTGGTAAACAAGGTCTAGACATATTCAAACCAGAAAAATCATGTTTCTACCCCTAGCCCTAAACTTTGTCTTATGAAGTCAAGCACGAAGAGAAGTCGTTTTGGATTTCAAACATGGAAATTTCAAAAACCTTCCCAAAAGCTTCATTTTGGAGTGACTAAGAAGGATACAGGCTTACCTTTTCATTTTCATGTTTTAAACTTGTTTAAATATTGGTTAAGCCTAGGATTTGACCAAGATCAAATGGGCATAAAAATTCAGAAAAAATCAAAAAAAAATGAAAACCAAAGCACATAGTATTATTATGTCATATAGTAAGCATTATATTCAAGTTGATAAACAAGGTCTAAACAACAAACTAGACAAATCATGTATCTACCCCCTAACCCTAAACTCTGTCTTATGAAGTCAAGCATGAAGAGAAGTGGTTTTGGGTTTGAAACATGGAAATTTCAAAAAACTCCCAAAAGCTTCTCATTTTTGAGTGACTAAGAAGGATTCAGGCTTACCTTTTCATTTTCATGTTTTAAACTTGTTCAAATCTTGGTCAAACTTAGGATTTGACCAAGATTCAAATGGGCATAAAAATTGGGAGGAAGGGTATGAATTACAATTCAAAAAAACAAGGTAACTTAAATACTTGGATGCCCCAAAGATGTGTGGAAGCCCAGAACAATGGCAAAACATGTGCGCACGCTGCATCCAATTCAAGTAGAACACATAGTAGGCATCGATAGTTTGACCTAAATTTGAAATCAAAGAGAAGGTGGTTAGAAAAAATCGAAATTGGCAAAGCAAAGCATGAAATCATAAATTTGTGATGCACTATAGCTATGAAAAGTATCAAACAATGCATACCAAAATGATTTTTTAGAGGAATACTAGTTCAACTTATTTTAATTTTATATTAGTAGCCCAAAATCGAACTAGTAGTTGGATATTTTTGAACTTGATCTGTAGTAGTGGGCAAAACCCTAGTTTAACCTATTTAATCATAGATTCGTAGGTCGATTTTTCTACTTTTTTATTATTACTATGCAGCACATGTGTGTTTGCCCGTCGAGTGAAACTCGGAGGAAGAGGGATCACTCGGAAGGAGAGAAGAAGGGAGAGAATTATGGTGTCTCCCCTTTTTCGGGTGATGATGTTGACTTTTGTGCAGGGTTTGTCAGTGAGCAGGAGGTGCGAGCGAGCGAGCGAGCGAGTCGAGCGAGGCCGAGAATGAGAGAGATTTGTTTTTTTTTTGAGAGGGACGACCGAAGGATCCAGAAGGACCCACAGACTTCCAATACGCATCCTGATGCGTCTTCTCTTGACAAAGAAAATGGCTGGGAGTTTGCGTACCTATTGCACGTGACTTGTGCTCACTGAAGTGTGGGACCTCACGCATGGGCACCACACGTAAGTGACAGACCTGTTGATGTAAAAACTCGGTTGATTATTATACTACTACATTTATACAAAGTTTCCTATGGATTCAAGGGTACGAAAGCCAAGTTAAATCATTTACATGACATTATTTTTTCCATGAAGCCAAGTTAACTCATTTATCAATTGGTACATTTTGGAGTGACTAAGAAGGATCCAGGCTTACCTTTTCATTTTCATGTTTTAAACATGTTTAAATCTTGGTCAAACCTATGACTTGACCAAGATTCAAATGGGCATAAAAATTCAAAAAAAAGAAAAACAAAAGCACACCGTCTTCCTATGTCATATATCAAGGTGATAAACAAGGTCTGACATATTCAAACCACAAAAATCATGTATCTACCCCCTAACCCTAAACAAGGATCCAGGCTTACCCTTTTCATTTTCATGTTTTTAAACTTGTTCAAATCTTGGTCAAACTTAGGATTTGACGAAGATTCAAATGGGCGTAAAAATACTTAGAAAAATCATGTACGTATCTACCCCAAACCCTAAACTCTATCTTACGAAGCCAAGCATGAAGAGAAGTGGTTTTGGGTTTCAAACATGGAAATTTCAAAAACCTCAAACTATAGGCCGGGTTAGCATCTAGTGCAGTATGTGTGAGAATGTATGCACTATGTGTGCTATAACTTGTGTGTCTTTCAAATTTGAACCAAATTTGAATAAGTTTGAAATATTTGAAATGGGGCTTTTGGCTTAAACATTTGAAACCCAAAACGACTTCTCCTCATGCTAGACTTCATAAGACCGAGTTTAGGGTTAGGGGGTAGATACATGATTTGTCTGGTTTGAATATGTCTAAACCTTGTTTATCAACTTGAATGCTTACTATATGACATAAGAAGACCATGTGCTTTTGTTTTTCATTTTTCTATTTTTTTAAGAATTTTATGCACATTTGATTCTGGTCAAATCCTAGGTTCAACCAAGATTTAAACAAGTTTCAAGCATGAAAATGAAAACGTAAGCCAAGATCCTTCTTAATTAGTCACTCTAAAATATATGAAGCTTTTGGGACGTACTTGAAATTTCCATGTTTGAAACCCAAAACCAATTCTCTTCATGATTGACTTCATAAGACAGAGTTTAGGGTTAGGGGTAGATATACACATGATTTTTCTGGTTTGAATATGTCTAGACCTAGCTTGTTTATCAACTTGAGTGTTTACTATATGACATAATTAAGAAGGCTATGTGCTTTGGTTTTTCATTCTTTAGATTTTTTGTCTGAATTTTTATGCCCATTTGAATCTTGGTCAAATCCTAGCTAGGTTTGACCAAGATTTAAATAAGTTTAAAACATGGAAATGAAAAGGTAAGCATCGATCCTTCTTAGTCGCTCTAAAATGAAGCTGAATTTTGGGAGGTTTTTGAAATTTCCATGTTTGAAACCCAAAACCACTTCTCTTCATGCTTGACTTCATAAGACGAAGTTTAGGGTCGATAGGGGGTAGATACATGATTTGTCTTGTTTGAATATGTCTAGACCTTGTTTATCAACTTGAATGCTTACTTTATGACTTATAAGAGGACTATGTGCATTGGTATTTCATTTTTTGATTTTTATGCCCATTTGAGAATCTTGGTAAAATCCTAGGTTTGTTGAGCAAAATTTAAACAAGTTTAACATGTGAAAATGATAAGGTAATTAAGTCTGGATCTTTCTCTTAGTAACTCTAAAATGAAGCTTTTGGGAGGTTCTTGAATTTACCATGTTTGAAACCCAAAACCACCGTACTTCTGTTCATGCTTGACTTCATAAGACAGAGTTTAGGGTTAGGGGTAGATACATGATTTTTCTGGTTTGAATATGTCTAGACCATGTTTATCAATTTGAATGCTTACTATATGACATAAGAAGGCTATGTGCTTTTGTTTTTCATTCTTTCGATTTTTTTCTGAATTGTTATGCCCATTTGAATCTTGGTCAAATCCTAGGTTCGACCAAGATTTAAACAAGTTTAAAACATGACAATGAAAAGGTAATTAATCATGGATCCTTCTTAATTAACCAGCCGGTCTAATTAAAATGAAGCTTTTTGGGAGGTTTTTGAAATTTCCATGTTTGAAACCCAAAACCACACTTCTCTGCTTCATGCTTGACTTCATATATAATTAAGACAAAGTTTAGGGTTAGGGGTACATGATTTGTCTGGTTTGAATATGTCTAGACCTTGTTTATGAACTTTTGAATGCTTACTATATGACATAAGAAGAATATGTGCTTTGGTTTTTTATTTTATATATTTTTTTATTTTATGCCCATTTGAATATTGGTCAAATCCTAGGTTTGACCAAGATTTAAACAAGTTTAAAACATGAAAATGAAAAGGTAAGCCTGGATCCTTCTTAACTAGTCACTCTAAAACGAAGCTTTAATTTTGGGAGGTTTTTGAAATTTCCATGTTTGAAACCAAAAACCACTTCTCTTCATGCTTGACTTCATAAGACAGAGTTATTTATGGTTTTGGAGGGGTAGATACATGATTTGTCTTATTTGAATATGTCTAGCTAGACCTTGTTTATCAACTTTTGAATGCTTACTATATATATGTATGTGACATAAGAAAACTATGTGCTTTGGTTTTTCATTTTTCTGATTTTTTTGGAATTTTGATGCACATTTGAATCTTGGTCAAATCCTAGGTTTGACCAAGATTTAAACAAGTATAGATCATGAAAATGAAAATGGAAGCCTGTATCCTTCTTAGTCACCCTAAAATGAAGTTTTTGGGAGGTTTTTGAAATTTCCATGTTTGAAACCCAAAACCACTTATCTTCATGCTTGACTTCGTCATAAGACAGAGTTTAGGGGTTAGGGGGTAGATACATGATTTGTCTAGCTAGTTTGAATATGTCCAGACCTTGTTTATCAACTTTAATGCTTACTATATGACATATAAGAAGACTATGTGCGCTTTGGTTTTTCATTTTTCTGTTTTTTTTTTGAATTTTCTGCCAATTTTGTTTGACCAAGATTTAGACAAGTTTTACACGTGAAAACGAATAAGTAAGCCTGGATCCTTCTTAGTCACTCCAAAATGTACCAATTGATAGGTGCGTTAACTTTGCTTCATGGAAAAAATAATGTCATGTAAATGAGTTAACTTGGATTTCCTACCCTTGAATCCATAGGAAACTTTGTTCTAATGCACTATAATAATCAACCGAGTTTTTACACCAACAGGTCTGTCACTTACGTGTGGTGCCCATGCGTGAGGTCCCACACTTCAGTGAGCACAAGTCACGTGCAATAGGTACGCAAACTCCCAGACATTTTCTTTGTCAAGAGAAGACGCATCAGGATGCGTATTGGAAGTCTGTGGGTCCTTCTGGATCCTTCGGTCGTCCCTCTCAAAAAAAAAACAAATCTCTCTCATTCTCGGCCTCGCTCGACTCGCTCGCTCGCTCGCTCGCACCTCCTGCTCACTGACAAACCCTGCACAAAAGTCAACATCATCACCCGAAAAAGGGGAGACACCATAATTCTCTCCCTTCTTCTCTCCTTCCGAGTGATCCCTCTTCCTCCGAGTTTCACTCGACGGGCAAACACACATGTGCTGCATAGTAATAATAAAAAGGTAGAAAAATCGACCTACGAATCTATAATTAAATAGGTTAAACTAGGGCTTTGCCCAGTACTACAGATCAAGGTTCAAAAAATCCAACTACGGGGTTCGAACAACCCCATTTCTAATCCAAGATTTTTTTCGACCTCATCCAATGGCCTCAAACTATAGGCCGGGTTAGCATCTAGTGCAGTATGTGTGAGAATGTATGCACTATGTGTGCTATAACTTGTGTGTCTTTCAAATTTGAATAAGTTTGAAATATTTGAAATGGGGCTTTTGGCTTAAACGTTTGAAACCCAAAACGACTTCTCCTCATGCTAGACTTCATAAGACCGAGTTTAGGGTTAGGGGGTAGATACATGATTTGTCTGGTTTGAATATGTCTAAACCTTGTTTATCAACTTGAATGCTTACTATATGACATAAGAAGACCATGTGCTTTTGTTTTTCATTTTTCTATTTTTTTAAGAATTTTATGCACATTTGATTCTGGTCAAATCCTAGGTTCAACCAAGATTTAAACAAGTTTCAAGCATGAAAATGAAAACGTAAGCCAAGATCCTTCTTAATTAGTCACTCTAAAATATATGAAGCTTTTGGGACGTACTTGAAATTTCCATGTTTGAAACCCAAAACCAATTCTCTTCATGATTGACTTCATAAGACAGAGTTTAGGGTTAGGGGTAGATATACACATGATTTTTCTGGTTTGAATATGTCTAGACCTAGCTTGTTTATCAACTTGAGTGTTTACTATATGACATAATTAAGAAGGCTATGTGCTTTGGTTTTTCATTCTTTAGATTTTTTGTCTGAATTTTTATGCCCATTTGAATCTTGGTCAAATCCTAGCTAGGTTTGACCAAGATTTAAATAAGTTTAAAACATGGAAATGAAAAGGTAAGCATCGATCCTTCTTAGTCGCTCTAAAATGAAGCTGAATTTTGGGAGGTTTTTGAAATTTCCATGTTTGAAACCCAAAACCACTTCTCTTCATGCTTGACTTCATAAGACGAAGTTTAGGGTCGATAGGGGGTAGATACATGATTTGTCTTGTTTGAATATGTCTAGACCTTGTTTATCGACTTGAATGCTTACTTTATGACTTATAAGAGGACTATGTGCATTGGTATTTCATTTTTTGATTTTTATGCCCATTTGAGAATCTTGGTAAAATCCTAGGTTTGTTGAGCAAGATTTAAACAAGTTTAACATGTGAAAATGATAAGGTAATTAAGTCTGGATCTTTCTCTTAGTAACTCTAAAATGAAGCTTTTGGGAGGTTCTTGAATTTACCATGTTTGAAACCCAAAACCACCGTACTTCTGTTCATGCTTGACTTCATAAGATAGAGTTTAGGGTTAGGGGTAGATACATGATTTTTCTGGTTTGAATATGTCTAGACCATGTTTATCAATTTGAATGCTTACTATATGACATAAGAAGGCTATGTGCTTTTGTTTTTCATTCTTTCGATTTTTTTCTGAATTGTTATGCCCATTTGAATCTTGGTCAAATCCTAGGTTCGACCAAGATTTAAACAAGTTTAAAACATGACAATGAAAAGGTAATTAATCATGGATCCTTCTTAATTAACCAGCCGGTCTAATTAAAATGAAGCTTTTTGGGAGGTTTTTGAAATTTCCATGTTTGAAACCCAAAACCACACTTCTCTGCTTCATGCTTGACTTCATATATAATTAAGACAAAGTTTAGGGTTAGGGGGTACATGATTTGTCTGGTTTGAATATGTCTAGACCTTGTTTATGAACTTTTGAATGCTTACTATATGACATAAGAAGAATATGTGCTTTGGTTTTTTATTTTATCTATTTTTTTATTTTATGCCCATTTGAATATTGGTCAAATCCTAGGTTTGACCAAGATTTAAACAAGTTTAAAACATGAAAATGAAAAGGTAAGCCTGGATCCTTCTTAACTAGTCACTCTAAAACGAAGCTTTAATTTTGGGAGGTTTTTGAAATTTCCATGTTTGAAACCAAAAACCACTTCTCTTCATGCTTGACTTCATAAGACAGAGTTATATTTATGGTTTTAGAGGGGTAGATACATGATTTGTCTTATTTGAATATGTCTAGCTAGACCTTGTTTATCAACTTTTGAATGCTTACTATATATATGTATGTGACATAAGAAAACTATGTGCTTTGGTTTTTCATTTTTCTGATTTTTTTGGAATTTTGATGCACATTTGAATCTTGGTCAAATCCTAGGTTTGACCAAGATTTAAACAAGTATAGATCATGAAAATGAAAATGGAAGCCTGTATCCTTCTTAGTCACCCTAAAATGAAGTTTTTGGGAGGTTTTTGAAATTTCCATGTTTGAAACCCAAAACCACTTATATATCTTCATGCTTGACTTCGTCATAAGACAGAGTTTAGGGGTTAGGGGGTAGATACATGATTTGTCTAGCTAGTTTGAATATGTCCAGACCTTGTTTATCAACTTTAATGCTTACTATATGACATATAAGAAGACTATGTGCGCTTTGGTTTTTCATTTTTCTGTTTTTTTTTTGAATTTTCTGCCAATTTTGTTTGACCAAGATTTAGACAAGTTTTACACGTGAAAACGAATAAGTAAGCCTGGATCCTTCTTAGTCACTCCAAAATGTACCAATTGATAGGTGCGTTAACTTTGCTTCATGGAAAAAATAATGTCATGTAAATGAGTTAACTTGGATTTCCTACCCTTGAATCCATAGGAAACTTTGTTCTAATGCACTATAATAATCAACCGAGTTTTTACACCAACAGGTCTGTCACTTACGTGTGGTGCCCATGCGTGAGGTCCCACACTTCAGTGAGCACAAGTCACGTGCAATAGGTACGCAAACTCCCAGACATTTTCTTTGTCAAGAGAAGACGCATCAGGATGCGTATTGGAAGTCTGTGGGTCCTTCTGGATCCTTCGGTCGTCCCTCTCAAAAAAAAAAACAAATCTCTCTCATTCTCGGCCTCGCTCGACTCGCTCGCTCGCTCGCTCCTCCTGCTCACTGACAAACCCTGCACAAAAGTCAACATCATCACCCGAAAAAGGGGAGACACCATAATTCTCTCCCTTCTTCTCTCCTTCCGAGTGATCCCTCTTCCTCCGAGTTTCACTCGACGGGCAAACACACATGTGCTGCATAGTAATAATAAAAAGGTAGAAAAATCGACCTACGAATCTATAATTAAATAGGTTAAACTAGGGCTTTGCCCAGTACTACAGATCAAGGTTCAAAAAATCCAACTACGGGGTTCGAACAACCCCATTTCTAATCCAAGATTTTTTTCGACCTCATCCAATGGCCTCAAACTATAGGCCGGGTTAGCATCTAGTGCAGTATGTGTGAGAATGTATGCACTATGTGTGCTATAACTTGTGTGTCTTTCAAATTTGAATAAGTTTGAAATATTTGAAATGGGGCTTTTGGCTTAAACGTTTGAAACCCAAAACGACTTCTCCTCATGCTAGACTTCATAAGACCGAGTTTAGGGTTAGGGGGTAGATACATGATTTGTCTGGTTTGAATATGTCTAAACCTTGTTTATCAACTTGAATGCTTACTATATGACATAAGAAGACCATGTGCTTTTGTTTTTCATTTTTCTATTTTTTTTAAAGAATTTTATGCACATTTGATTCTGGTCAAATCCTAGGTTCAACCAAGATTTAAACAAGTTTCAAGCATGAAAATGAAAACGTAAGCCAAGATCCTTCTTAATTAGTCACTCTAAAATATATGAAGCTTTTGGGACGTACTTGAAATTTCCATGTTTGAAACCCAAAACCAATTCTCTTCATGATTGACTTCATAAGACAGAGTTTAGGGTTAGGGGTAGATATACACATGATTTTTCTGGTTTGAATATGTCTAGACCTAGCTTGTTTATCAACTTGAGTGTTTACTATATGACATAATTAAGAAGGCTATGTGCTTTGGTTTTTCATTCTTTAGATTTTTTGTCTGAATTTTTATGCCCATTTGAATCTTGGTCAAATCCTAGCTAGGTTTGACCAAGATTTAAATAAGTTTAAAACATGGAAATGAAAAGGTAAGCATCGATCCTTCTTAGTCGCTCTAAAATGAAGCTGAATTTTGGGAGGTTTTTGAAATTTCCATGTTTGAAACCCAAAACCACTTCTCTTCATGCTTGACTTCATAAGACGAAGTTTAGGGTCGATAGGGGGTACGTAGATACATGATTTGTCTTGTTTGAATATGTCTAGACCTTGTTTATCAACTTGAATGCTTACTTTATGACTTATAAGAGGACTATATATGTGCATTGGTATTTCATTTTTTGATTTTTATGCCCATTTGAGAATCTTGGTAAAATCCTAGGTTTGTTGAGCAAGATTTAAACAAGTTTAACATGTGAAAATGATAAGGTAATTAAGTCTGGATCTTTCTCTTAGTAACTCTAAAATGAAGCTTTTGGGAGGTTCTTGAATTTACCATGTTTGAAACCCAAAACCACCGTACTTCTGTTCATGCTTGACTTCATAAGACAGAGTTTAGGGTTAGGGGTAGATACATGATTTTTCTGGTTTGAATATGTCTAGACCATGTTTATCAATTTGAATGCTTACTATATGACATAAGAAGGCTATGTGCTTTTGTTTTTCATTCTTTCGATTTTTTTCTGAATTGTTATGCCCATTTGAATCTTGGTCAAATCCTAGGTTCGACCAAGATTTAAACATGTTTAAAACATGACAATGAAAAGGTAATTAATCATGGATCCTTCTTAATTAACCAGCCCGTCTAATTAAAATGAAGCTTTTTGGGAGGTTTTTGAAATTTCCATGTTTGAAACCCAAAACCACACTTCTCTGCTTCATGCTTGACTTCATATATAATTAAGACAAAGTTTAGGGTTAGGGGTACATGATTTGTCTGGTTTGAATATGTCTAGACCTTGTTCATGAACTTGAATGCTTACTATATGACATAAGAAGACTATGTGCTTTGGTTTTTTATTTTATTTATTTTTTATTTTATGCCCATTTGAATATTGGTCAAATCCTAGGTTTGAACAAGATTTAAACAAGTTTAAAACATGAAAATGAAAAGGTAAGCCTGGATCCTTCTTAACTAGTCACTCTAAAACGAAGCTTTAATTTTGGGAGGTTTTTGAAATTTCCATGTTATTTGAAACCCAAAACCACTTCTCTTCATGCTTGACTTCATAAGACGAAGTTTAGGGTCGATAGGGGGTAGATACATGATTTGTCTGGTTTGAATATGTCTAGACCATGTTTATCAAATCCTAGGTTTGACCAAGATTTAAACAAGTTTAAAACATGAAAATGAAAAGGGAAGCATGTATCCTTCTTAGTCACTCTAAAATGAAGTTTTTGGGCGGTTTTTGAAATTTTCATTTTTGAAACCCAAAACCACTTCTCTTCATGCTTGACTTCATAAGACATAGTTTAGGGGTTAGGGGTAGATACATGATTTGTATGGTTTGAATATGTCTAGACCATGTTTATCAACTTTAATGCTTACTATATGACATAAGAAGACTATGTGCTTTTGTTTTTCATTCTTTCGATTTTTTTCTGAATTGTTATGCCCATTTGAATCTTGGTCAAATCCTAGGTTCGACCAAGATTTAAACAAGTTTAAAACATGACAATGAAAAGGTAATTAATCATGGATCCTTCTTAATTAACCAGCCGGTCTAATTAAAATGAAGCTTTTTGGGAGGTTTTTGAAATTTCCATGTTTGAAACCCAAAACCACACTTCTCTGCTTCATGCTTGACTTCATATATAATTAAGACAAAGTTTAGGGTTAGGGGGTACATGATTTGTCTGGTTTGAATATGTCTAGACCTTATTTATGAACTTTTGAATGCTTACTATATGACATAAGAAGAATATGTGCTTTGGTTTTTTATTTTATCTATTTTTTTATTTTATGCCCATTTGAATATTGGTCAAATCCTAGGTTTGACCAAGATTTAAACAAGTTTAAAACATGAAAATGAAAAGGTAAGCCTGGATCCTTCTTAACTAGTCACTCTAAAACGAAGCTTTAATTTTGGGAGGTTTTTGAAATTTCCATGTTTGAAACCAAAAACCACTTCTCTTCATGCTTGACTTCATAAGACAGAGTTATTTATGGTTTTAGAGGGGTAGATACATGATTTGTCTTATTTGAATATGTCTAGCTAGACCTTGTTTATCAACTTTTGAATGCTTACTATATATATGTATGTGACATAAGAAAACTATGTGCTTTGGTTTTTCGTTTTTCTGATTTTTTATGGAATTTTGATGCACATTTGAATCTTGGTCAAATCCTAGGTTTGACCAAGATTTAAACAAGTATAGATCATGAAAATGAAAATGGAAGCCTGTATCCTTCTTAGTCACCCTAAAATGAAGTTTTTGGGAGGTTTTTGAAATTTCCATGTTTGAAACCCAAAACCACTATATCTTCATGCTTGACTTCATAAGACAGAGTTTAGGGGTTAGGGGGTAGATACATGATTTGTCTAGCTAGTTTGAATATGTCCAGACCTTGTTTATCAACTTTAATGCTTACTATATGACATATAAGAAGACTATGTGCGCTTTGGTTTTTCATTTTTCTGTTTTTTTTTTGAATTTTCTGCCAATTTTGTTTGACCAAGATTTAGACAAGTTTTACACGTGAAAACGAATAAGTAAGCCTGGATCCTTCTTAGTCACTCCAAAATGTACCAATTGATAGGTGCGTTAACTTTGCTTCATGGAAAAAATAATGTCATGTAAATGAGTTAACTTGGATTTCCTACCCTTGAATCCATAGGAAACTTTGTTCTAATGCACTATAATAATCAACCGAGTTTTTACACCAACAGGTCTGTCACTTACGTGTGGTGCCCATGCGTGAGGTCCCACACTTCAGTGAGCACAAGTCACGTGCAATAGGTACGCAAACTCCCAGACATTTTCTTTGTCAAGAGAAGACGCATCAGGATGCGTATTGGAAGTCTGTGGGTCCTTCTGGATCCTTCGGTCGTCCCTCTCAAAAAAAAAACAAATCTCTCTCATTCTCGGCCTCGCTCGACTCGCTCGCTCGCTCGCACCTCCTGCTCACTGACAAACCCTGCACAAAAGTCAACATCATCACCCGAAAAAGGGGAGACACCATAATTCTCTCCCTTCTTCTCTCCTTCCGAGTGATCCCTCTTCCTCCGAGTTTCACTCGACGGGCAAACACACATGTGCTGCATAGTAATAATAAAAAGGTAGAAAAATCGACCTACGAATCTATAATTAAATAGGTTAAACTAGGGCTTTGCCCAGTACTACAGATCAAGGTTCAAAAAATCCAACTACGGGGTTCGAACAACCCCATTTCTAATCCAAGAATTTTTTCGACCTCATCCAATGGCCTCAAACTATAGGCCGGGTTAGCATCTAGTGCAGTATGTGTGAGAATGTATGCACTATGTGTGCTATAACTTGTGTGTCTTTCAAATTTGAATAAGTTTGAAATATTTGAAATGGGGCTTTTGGCTTAAACGTTTGAAACCCAAAACGACTTCTCCTCATGCTAGACTTCATAAGACCGAGTTTAGGGTTAGGGGGTAGATACATGATTTGTCTGGTTTGAATATGTCTAAACCTTGTTTATCAACTTGAATGCTTACTATATGACATAAGAAGACCATGTGCTTTTGTTTTTCATTTTTCTATTTTTTTTAAGAATTTTATGCACATTTGATTCTGGTCAAATCCTAGGTTCAACCAAGATTTAAACAAGTTTCAAGCATGAAAATGAAAACGTAAGCCAAGATCCTTCTTAATTAGTCACTCTAAAATATATGAAGCTTTTGGGACGTACTTGAAATTTCCATGTTTGAAACCCAAAACCAATTCTCTTCATGATTGACTTCATAAGACAGAGTTTAGGGTTAGGGGTAGATATACACATGATTTTTCTGGTTTGAATATGTCTAGACCTAGCTTGTTTATCAACTTGAGTGTTTACTATATGACATAATTAAGAAGGCTATGTGCTTTGGTTTTTCATTCTTTAGATTTTTTGTCTGAATTTTTATGCCCATTTGAATCTTGGTCAAATCCTAGCTAGGTTTGACCAAGATTTAAATAAGTTTAAAACATGGAAATGAAAAGGTAAGCATCGATCCTTCTTAGTCGCTCTAAAATGAAGCTGAATTTTGGGAGGTTTTTGAAATTTCCATGTTTGAAACCCAAAACCACTTCTCTTCATGCTTGACTTCATAAGACGAAGTTTAGGGTCGATAGGGGGTAGATACATGATTTGTCTTGTTTGAATATGTCTAGACCTTGTTTATCGACTTGAATGCTTACTTTATGACTTATAAGAGGACTATGTGCATTGGTATTTCATTTTTTGATTTTTATGCCCATTTGAGAATCTTGGTAAAATCCTAGGTTTGTTGAGCAAGATTTAAACAAGTTTAACATGTGAAAATGATAAGGTAATTAAGTCTGGATCTTTCTCTTAGTAACTCTAAAATGAAGCTTTTGGGAGGTTCTTGAATTTACCATGTTTGAAACCCAAAACCACCGTACTTCTGTTCATGCTTGACTTCATAAGATAGAGTTTAGGGTTAGGGGTAGATACATGATTTTTCTGGTTTGAATATGTCTAGACCATGTTTATCAATTTGAATGCTTACTATATGACATAAGAAGGCTATGTGCTTTTGTTTTTCATTCTTTCGATTTTTTTCTGAATTGTTATGCCCATTTTGAATCTTGGTCAAATCCTAGGTTCGACCAAGATTTAAACAAGTTTAAAACATGACAATGAAAAGGTAATTAATCATGGATCCTTCTTAATTAACCAGCCGGTCTAATTAAAATGAAGCTTTTTGGGAGGTTTTTGAAATTTCCATGTTTGAAACCCAAAACCACACTTCTCTGCTTCATGCTTGACTTCATATATAATTAAGACAAAGTTTAGGGTTAGGGGGTACATGATTTGTCTGGTTTGAATATGTCTAGACCTTGTTTATGAACTTTTGAATGCTTACTATATGACATAAGAAGAATATGTGCTTTGGTTTTTTATTTTATCTATTTTTTATTTTATGCCCATTTGAATATTGGTCAAATCCTAGGTTTGACCAAGATTTAAACAAGTTTAAAACATGAAAATGAAAAGGTAAGCCTGGATCCTTCTTAACTAGTCACTCTAAAATGAAGCTTTAATTTTGGGAGGTTTTTGAAATTTCCATGTTTGAAACCAAAAACCACTTCTCTTCATGCTTGACTTCATAAGACAGAGTTATATTTATGGTTTTAGAGGGGTAGATACATGATTTGTCTTATTTGAATATGTCTAGCTAGACCTTGTTTATCAACTTTTGAATGCTTACTATATATATGTATGTGACATAAGAAAACTATGTGCTTTGGTTTTTCATTTTTCTGATTTTTTTGGAATTTTGATGCACATTTGAATCTTGGTCAAATCCTAGGTTTGACCAAGATTTAAACAAGTATAGATCATGAAAATGAAAATGGAAGCCTGTATCCTTCTTAGTCACCCTAAAATGAAGTTTTTGGGAGGTTTTTGAAATTTCCATGTTTGAAACCCAAAACCACTTATATATCTTCATGCTTGACTTCGTCATAAGACAGAGTTTAGGGGTTAGGGGGTAGATACATGATTTGTCTAGCTAGTTTGAATATGTCCAGACCTTGTTTATCAACTTTAATGCTTACTATATGACATATAAGAAGACTATGTGCGCTTTGGTTTTTCATTTTTCTGTTTTTTTTTTGAATTTTCTGCCAATTTTGTTTGACCAAGATTTAGACAAGTTTTACACGTGAAAACGAATAAGTAAGCCTGGATCCTTCTTAGTCACTCCAAAATGTACCAATTGATAGGTGCGTTAACTTTGCTTCATGGAAAAAATAATGTCATGTAAATGAGTTAACTTGGATTTCCTACCCTTGAATCCATAGGAAACTTTGTTCTAATGCACTATAATAATCAACCGAGTTTTTACACCAACAGGTCTGTCACTTACGTGTGGTGCCCATGCGTGAGGTCCCACACTTCAGTGAGCACAAGTCACGTGCAATAGGTACGCAAACTCCCAGACATTTTCTTTGTCAAGAGAAGACGCATCAGGATGCGTATTGGAAGTCTGTGGGTCCTTCTGGATCCTTCGGTCGTCCCTCTCACAAAAAAAAAACAAATCTCTCTCATTCTCGGCCTCGCTCGACTCGCTCGCTCGCTCGCTCGCACCTCCTGCTCACTGACAAACCCTGCACAAAAGTCAACATCATCACCCGAAAAAGGGGAGACACCATAATTCTCTCCCTTCTTCTCTCCTTCCGAGTGATCCCTCTTCCTCCGAGTTTCACTCGACGGGCAAACACACATGTGCTGCATAGTAATAATAAAAAGGTAGAAAAATCGACCTACGAATCTATAATTAAATAGGTTAAACTAGGGCTTTGCCCAGTACTACAGATCAAGGTTCAAAAAATCCAACTACGGGGTTCGAACAACCCCATTTCTAATCCAAGATTTTTTTCGACCTCATCCAATGGCCTCAAACTATAGGCCGGGTTAGCATCTAGTGCAGTATGTGTGAGAATGTATGCACTATGTGTGCTATAACTTGTGTGTCTTTCAAATTTGAATAAGTTTGAAATATTTGAAATGGGGCTTTTGGCTTAAACGTTTGAAACCCAAAACGACTTCTCCTCATGCTAGACTTCATAAGACCGAGTTTAGGGTTAGGGGGTAGATACATGATTTGTCTGGTTTGAATATGTCTAAACCTTGTTTATCAACTTGAATGCTTACTATATGACATAAGAAGACCATGTGCTTTTGTTTTTCATTTTTCTATTTTTTTTAAAGAATTTTATGCACATTTGATTCTGGTCAAATCCTAGGTTCAACCAAGATTTAAACAAGTTTCAAGCATGAAAATGAAAACGTAAGCCAAGATCCTTCTTAATTAGTCACTCTAAAATATATGAAGCTTTTGGGACGTACTTGAAATTTCCATGTTTGAAACCCAAAACCAATTCTCTTCATGATTGACTTCATAAGACGGAGTTTAGGGTTAGGGGTAGATATACACATGATTTTTCTGGTTTGAATATGTCTAGACCTAGCTTGTTTATCAACTTGAGTGTTTACTATATGACATAATTAAGAAGGCTATGTGCTTTGGTTTTTCATTCTTTAGATTTTTTGTCTGAATTTTTATGCCCATTTGAATCTTGGTCAAATCCTAGCTAGGTTTGACCAAGATTTAAATAAGTTTAAAACATGGAAATGAAAAGGTAAGCATCGATCCTTCTTAGTCGCTCTAAAATGAAGCTGAATTTTGGGAGGTTTTTGAAATTTCCATGTTTGAAACCCAAAACCACTTCTCTTCATGCTTGACTTCATAAGACGAAGTTTAGGGTCGATAGGGGGTACGTAGATACATGATTTGTCTTGTTTGAATATGTCTAGACCTTGTTTATCAACTTGAATGCTTACTTTATGACTTATAAGAGGACTATATATGTGCATTGGTATTTCATTTTTTGATTTTTATGCCCATTTGAGAATCTTGGTAAAATCCTAGGTTTGTTGAGCAAGATTTAAACAAGTTTAACATGTGAAAATGATAAGGTAATTAAGTCTGGATCTTTCTCTTAGTAACTCTAAAATGAAGCTTTTGGGAGGTTCTTGAATTTACCATGTTTGAAACCCAAAACCACCGTACTTCTGTTCATGCTTGACTTCATAAGACAGAGTTTAGGGTTAGGGGTAGATACATGATTTTTCTGGTTTGAATATGTCTAGACCATGTTTATCAATTTGAATGCTTACTATATGACATAAGAAGGCTATGTGCTTTGGTTTTTCATTCTTTCGATTTTTTTCTGAATTTTTATGCCCATTTGAATCTTGGTCAAATCCTAGGTTCGACCAAGATTTAAACAAGTTTAAAACATGACAATGAAAAGGTAATTAATCATGGATCCTTCTTAATTAACCAGCCCGTCTAATTAAAATGAAGCTTTTTGGGAGGTTTTTGAAATTTCCATGTTTGAAACCCAAAACCACACTTCTCTGCTTCATGCTTGACTTCATATATAATTAAGACAAAGTTTAGGGTTAGGGGGTACATGATTTGTCTGGTTTGAATATGTCTAGACCTTGTTCATGAACTTGAATGCTTACTATATGACATAAGAAGACTATGTGCTTTGGTTTTTTATTTTTTCTATTTTTTTTTTTATGCCCATTTGAATATTGGTCAAATCCTAGGTTTGACAAGATTTAAACAAGTTTAAAACATGAAAATGAAAAGGTAAGCCTGGATCCTTCTTAACTAGTCACTCTAAAACGAAGCTTTAATTTTGGGAGGTTTTTGAAATTTCCATGTTATTTGAAACCCAAAACCACTTCTCTTCATGCTTGACTTCATAAGACGAAGTTTAGGGTCGATAGGGGGTAGATGATTTTTTTGAATTTGTCCCATTTGAATTTGTCAAATTCTAGGTTTGACCAAGATTTAAACAAGTTTAAAACATGAAAATGAAAAGGGAAGCATGTATCCTTCTTAGTCACTCTAAAATGAAGTTTTTGGGCGGTTTTTGAAATTTTCATTTTTGAAACCCAAAACCACTTCTCTTCATGCTTGACTTCATAAGACATAGTTTAGGGGTTAGGGGTAGATACATGATTTGTATGGTTTGAATATGTCTAGACCATGTTTATCAACTTTAATGCTTACTATATAACATAAGAAGACTATGTGCTTTTGTTTTTCATTCTTTCGATTTTTTTCTGAATTGTTATGCCCATTTGAATCTTGGTCAAATCCTAGGTTCGACCAAGATTTAAACAAGTTTAAAACATGACAATGAAAAGGTAATTAATCATGGATCCTTCTTAATTAACCAGCCGGTCTAATTAAAATGAAGCTTTTTGGGAGGTTTTTGAAATTTCCATGTTTGAAACCCAAAACCACACTTCTCTGCTTCATGCTTGACTTCATATATAATTAAGACAAAGTTTAGGGTTAGGGGGTACATGATTTGTCTGGTTTGAATATGTCTAGACCTTATTTATGAACTTTTGAATGCTTACTATATGACATAAGAAGAATATGTGCTTTGGTTTTTTATTTTATCTATTTTTTTATTTTATGCCCATTTGAATATTGGTCAAATCCTAGGTTTGACCAAGATTTAAACAAGTTTAAAACATGAAAATGAAAAGGTAAGCCTGGATCCTTCTTAACTAGTCACTCTAAAACGAAGCTTTAATTTTGGGAGGTTTTTGAAATTTCCATGTTTGAAACCAAAAACCACTTCTCTTCATGCTTGACTTCATAAGACAGAGTTATTTATGGTTTTAGAGGGGTAGATACATGATTTGTCTTATTTGAATATGTCTAGCTAGACCTTGTTTATCAACTTTTGAATGCTTACTATATATATGTATGTGACATAAGAAAACTATGTGCTTTGGTTTTTCGTTTTTCTGATTTTTTATGGAATTTTGATGCACATTTGAATCTTGGTCAAATCCTAGGTTTGACCAAGATTTAAACAAGTATAGATCATGAAAATGAAAATGGAAGCCTGTATCCTTCTTAGTCACCCTAAAATGAAGTTTTTGGGAGGTTTTTGAAATTTCCATGTTTGAAACCCAAAACCACTTATATATCTTCATGCTTGACTTCGTCATAAGACAGAGTTTAGGGGTTAGGGGGTAGATACATGATTTGTCTAGCTAGTTTGAATATGTCCAGACCTTGTTTATCAACTTTAATGCTTACTATATGACATATAAGAAGACTATGTGCGCTTTGGTTTTTCATTTTTCTGTTTTTTTTTTGAATTTTCTGCCAATTTTGTTTGACCAAGATTTAGACAAGTTTTACACGTGAAAACGAATAAGTAAGCCTGGATCCTTCTTAGTCACTCCAAAATGTACCAATTGATAGGTGCGTTAACTTTGCTTCATGGAAAAAATAATGTCATGTAAATGAGTTAACTTGGATTTCCTACCCTTGAATCCATAGGAAACTTTGTTCTAATGCACTATAATAATCAACCGAGTTTTTACACCAACAGGTCTGTCACTTACGTGTGGTGCCCATGCGTGAGGTCCCACACTTCAGTGAGCACAAGTCACGTGCAATAGGTACGCAAACTCCCAGACATTTTCTTTGTCAAGAGAAGACGCATCAGGATGCGTATTGGAAGTCTGTGGGTCCTTCTGGATCCTTCGGTCGTCCCTCTCAAAAAAAAAAAAAACAAATCTCTCTCATTCTCGGCCTCGCTCGACTCGCTCGCTCGCTCGCTCGCTCCTGCTCACTGACAAACCCTGCACAAAAGTCAACATCATCACCCGAAAAAGGGGAGACACCATAATTCTCTCCCTTCTTCTCTCCTTCCGAGTGATCCCTCTTCCTCCGAGTTTCACTCGACGGGCAAACACACATGTGCTGCATAGTAATAATAAAAAGGTAGAAAAATCGACCTACGAATCTATAATTAAATAGGTTAAACTAGGGCTTTGCCCAGTACTACAGATCAAGGTTCAAAAAATCCAACTACGGGGTTCGAACAACCCCATTTCTAATCCAAGATTTTTTCGACCTCATCCAATGGCCTCAAACTATAGGCCGGGTTAGCATCTAGTGCAGTATGTGTGAGAATGTATGCACTATGTGTGCTATAACTTGTGTGTCTTTCAAATTTGAATAAGTTTGAAATATTTGAAATGGGGCTTTTGGCTTAAACGTTTGAAACCCAAAACGACTTCTCCTCATGCTAGACTTCATAAGACCGAGTTTAGGGTTAGGGGGTAGATACATGATTTGTCTGGTTTGAATATGTCTAAACCTTGTTTATCAACTTGAATGCTTACTATATGACATAAGAAGACCATGTGCTTTTGTTTTTCATTTTTCTATTTTTTTAAGAATTTTATGCACATTTGATTCTGGTCAAATCCTAGGTTCAACCAAGATTTAAACAAGTTTCAAGCATGAAAATGAAAACGTAAGCCAAGATCCTTCTTAATTAGTCACTCTAAAATATATGAAGCTTTTGGGACGTACTTGAAATTTCCATGTTTGAAACCCAAAACCAATTCTCTTCATGATTGACTTCATAAGACAGAGTTTAGGGTTAGGGGTAGAT
Source organism: Lolium multiflorum (assembly GCA_030979885.1). Classification (NCBI taxonomy): domain Eukaryota; kingdom Viridiplantae; phylum Streptophyta; class Magnoliopsida; order Poales; family Poaceae; genus Lolium; species Lolium multiflorum. Next base: position 89,576,118 of record CM061750.1, on the reverse strand, counting down.
ATACACATGATTTTTCTGGTTTGAATATGTCTAGACCTAGCTTGTTTATCAACTTGAGTGTTTACTATATGACATAATTAAGAAGGCTATGTGCTTTGGTTTTTCATTCTTTAGATTTTTTGTCTGAATTTTTATGCCCATTTGAATCTTGGTCAAATCCTAGCTAGGTTTGACCAAGATTTAAATAAGTTTAAAACATGGAAATGAAAAGGTAAGCATCGATCCTTCTTAGTCGCTCTAAAATGAAGCTGAATTTTGGGAGGTTTTTGAAATTTCCATGTTTGAAACCCAAAACCACTTCTCTTCATGCTTGACTTCATAAGACGAAGTTTAGGGTCGATAGGGGGTAGATACATGATTTGTCTTGTTTGAATATGTCTAGACCTTGTTTATCAACTTGAATGCTTACTTTATGACTTATAAGAGGACTATGTGCATTGGTATTTCATTTTTTGATTTTTATGCCCATTTGAGAATCTTGGTAAAATCCTAGGTTTGTTGAGCAAAATTTAAACAAGTTTAACATGTGAAAATGATAAGGTAATTAAGTCTGGATCTTTCTCTTAGTAACTCTAAAATGAAGCTTTTGGGAGGTTCTTGAATTTACCATGTTTGAAACCCAAAACCACCGTACTTCTGTTCATGCTTGACTTCATAAGACAGAGTTTAGGGTTAGGGGTAGATACATGATTTTTCTGGTTTGAATATGTCTAGACCATGTTTATCAATTTGAATGCTTACTATATGACATAAGAAGGCTATGTGCTTTTGTTTTTCATTCTTTCGATTTTTTTCTGAATTGTTATGCCCATTTGAATCTTGGTCAAATCCTAGGTTCGACCAAGATTTAAACAAGTTTAAAACATGACAATGAAAAGGTAATTAATCATGGATCCTTCTTAATTAACCAGCCGGTCTAATTAAAATGAAGCTTTTTGGGAGGTTTTTGAAATTTCCATGTTTGAAACCCAAAACACCTCTGCTTCATGCTTGACTTCATATATAATTAAGACAAAGTTTAGGGTTAGGGTACATGATTTGTCTGGTTTGAATATGTCTAGACCTTGTTTATGAACTTTTGAATGCTTACTATATGACATAAGAAGAATATGTGCTTTGGTTTTTTATTTTATATATTTTTTTATTTTATGCCCATTTGAATATTGGTCAAATCCTAGGTTTGACCAAGATTTAAACAAGTTTAAAACATGAAAATGAAAAGGTAAGCCTGGATCCTTCTTAACTAGTCACTCTAAAATGAAGCTAATTTTGGGAGGTTTTTGAAATTTCCATGTTTGAAACCAAAACCACTTCTCTTCATGCTTGACTTCATAAGACAGAGTTATTTATGGTTTTAGAGGGGTAGATACATGATTTGTCTGGTTTGAATATGTCTAGACCTTGTTTATCAACTTTTGAATGCTTACTATATATATGTATGTGACATAAGAAAACTATGTGCTTTGGTTTTTCATTTTTCTGATTTTTTTTGGAATTTTGATGCACATTTGAATCTTGGTCAAATCCTAGGTTTGACCAAGATTTAAACAAGTATAGATCATGAAAATGAAAATGGAAGCCTGTATCCTCCTAGTCACTCTAAAATGAAGTTTTGGGAGGTTTTGAAATTTCCATGTTTGAAACCCAAAACCACTTATCTTCATGCTTGACTCGTCATAAGACAGAGTTTAGGGGTTAGGGAGTAGATACATGGTGTCATTAGTTTGAATATGTCCAGACTAACATTTATCAACTTTAATGTACTATACCAAACATATAAGAAGACTATGTGGCAACTTTGGTTTTTCATTTTTATTTTTTTTTTTTTTGAATTTTCTGCCAATTTTGTTTGACCAAGATTTAGACAAGTTTTACACGTGAAAACGAATAAGTAAGCCTGGATCCTTCTTAGTCACTCCAAAATGTACCAATTGATAGGTGCGTTAACTTTGCTTCATGGAAAAAATAATGTCATGTAAATGAGTTAACTTGGATTTCCTACCCTTGAATCCATAGGAAACTTTGTTCTAATGCACTATAATAATCAACTGAGTTTTTACACCAACAGGTCTGTCACTTACGTGTGGTGCCCATGCGTGAGGTCCCACACTTCAGTGAGCACAAGTCACGTGCAATAGGTACGCAAACTCCCAGACATTTTCTTTGTCAAGAGAAGACGCATCAGGATGCGTATTGGAAGTCTGTGGGTCCTTCTGGATCCTTCGGTCGTCCCTCTCAAAAAAAAAAACAAATCTCTCTCATTCTCGCTCGACTCGCTCGCTCGCTCGCTCGCACCTCCTGCTCACTGACAAACCCTGCACAAAAGTCAACATCATCACCCGAAAAAGGGGAGACACCATAATTCTCTCCCTTCTTCTCTCCTTCCGAGTGATCCCTCTTCCTCCGAGTTTCACTCGACGGGCAAACACACATGTGCTGCATAGTAATAATAAAAAGGTAGAAAAATCGACCTACGAATCTATAATTAAATAGGTTAAACTAGGGCTTTGCCCAGTACTACAGATCAAGGTTCAAAAAATCCAACTACGGGGTTCGAACAACCCCATTTCTAATCCAAGATTTTTTTCGACCTCATCCAATGGCCTCAAACTATAGGCCGGGTTAGCATCTAGTGCAGTATGTGTGAGAATGTATGCACTATGTGTGCTATAACTTGTGTGTCTTTCAAATTTGAATAAGTTTGAAATATTTGAAATGGGGCTTTTGGCTTAAACGTTTGAAACCCAAAACGACTTCTCCTCATGCTAGACTTCATAAGACCGAGTTTAGGGTTAGGGGGTAGATACATGATTTGTCTGGTTTGAATATGTCTAAACCTTGTTTATCAACTTGAATGCTTACTATATGACATAAGAAGACCATGTGCTTTTGTTTTTCATTTTTCTATTTTTTTTTAAGAATTTTATGCACATTTGATTCTGGTCAAATCCTAGGTTCAACCAAGATTTAAACAAGTTTCAAGCATGAAAATGAAAACGTAATCCAAGATCCTTCTTAATTAGTCACTCTAAAATATATGAAGCTTTTGGGACGTACTTGAAATTTCCATGTTTGAAACCCAAAACCAATTCTCTTCATGATTGACTTCATAAGACAGAGTTTAGGGTTAGGGGTAGATATACACATGATTTTTCTGGTTTGAATATGTCTAGACCTAGCTTGTTTATCAACTTGAGTGTTTACTATATGACATAATTAAGAAGGCTATGTGCTTTGGTTTTTCATTCTTTAGATTTTTTGTCTGAATTTTTATGCCCATTTGAATCTTGGTCAAATCCTAGGTTTGACCAAGATTTAAATAAGTTTAAAACATGGAAATGAAAAGGTAAGCATCGATCCTTCTTAGTCGCTCTAAAATGAAGCTGAATTTTGGGAGGTTTTTGAAATTTCCATGTTTGAAACCCAAAACCACTTCTCTTCATGCTTGACTTCATAAGACGAAGTTTAGGGTCGATAGGGGGTACGTAGATACATGATTTGTCTTGTTTGAATATGTCTAGACACCTTGTTTATCAACTTGAATGCTTACTTTATGACTTATAAGAGGACTATGTGCATTGGTATTTCATTTTTTGATTTTTATGCCCATTTGAGAATCTTGGTAAAATCCTAGGTTTGTTGAGCAAGATTTAAACAAGTTTAACATGTGAAAATGATAAGGTAATTAAGTCTGGATCTTTCTCTTAGTAACTCTAAAATGAAGCTTTTGGGAGGTTCTTGAATTTACCATGTTTGAAACCCAAAACCACCGTACTTCTGTTCATGCTTGACTTCATAAGACAGAGTTTAGGGTTAGGGGTAGATACATGATTTTTCTGGTTTGAATATGTCTAGACCATGTTTATCAAGCTTACTATATGACATAAGAACACTATGTGCTTTGGTTTTTCATTTTTCTGATTTTTAAATTTTAATGCCCATTTGAATCTTGGTCAAATCCTAGGTTTGACCAAGATTTAAACAAGTTTAAAACATGACAATGAAAAGGTAATTAATCATGGATCCTTCTTAATTAACCAGCCCGTCTAATTAAAATGAAGCTTTTTGGGAGGTTTTTGAAATTTCCATGTTTGAAACCCAAAACCACACTTCTCTCTGCTTCATGCTTGACTTCATATATAATTAAGACAAAGTTTAGGGTTAGGGGGTACATGATTTGTCTGGTTTGAATATGTCTAGACCTTGTTCATGAACTTGAATGCTTACTATATGACATAAGAAGACTATGTGCTTTGGTTTTTTATTTTATTTATTTTTTATTTTATGCCCATTTGAATATTGGTCAAATCCTAGGTTTGACCAAGATTTAAACAAGTTTAAAACATGAAAATGAAAAGGTAAGCCTGGATCCTTCTTAACTAGTCACTCTAAAATGAAGCTTTAATTTTGGGAGGTTTTTGAAATTTCCATGTTATTTGAAACCCAAAACCACTTCTCTTCATGCTTGACTTCATAAGACGAAGTTTAGGGTCGATAGGGGGTAGATACATGATTTGTCTGGTTTGAATATGTCTAGACCATGTTTATCAAATCCTAGGTTTGACCAAGATTTAAACAAGTTTAAAACATGAAAATGAAAAGGGAAGCATGTATCCTTCTTAGTCACTCTAAAATGAAGTTTTGGGCGGTTTTTGAAATTTTCATGTTTGAAACCCAAAACCACTTCCCTTCATGCATGCTTGACTTCATAAAGAGTTTAGGGATAGGGGTAGATACATGATTTTTATGGTTTGAATATGTCTAGACCATGTTTATCAACTTTAATGCTTACTATGTGACATAAGAAGACTATGTGCTTTTGTTTTTCATTCTTCTATTTTTTTCTGAATTGTTATGCCCATTTGAATCTTGGTGATCAAATCCTAGGTTCGAACAAAGATTTAAACAAGTTTAAAACATGACAATGAAAAGGTAATTAATCATGGATCCTTTCTTAATTAACCAGTCAGTCTAATTAAAATGAAGCTTTTTGGGAGGTTTTGAAATTTCCATGTTTAGCTTAAAACCACACTTCTACTTCATGCTTGAAAGCACCATATATATTAGACAAAGTTTAGGGTTAGGGGGTACATGATTTGTGGTTTGAATATATCTAGACCTTGTTTATGAACTTTTGAATGCTTACTATATGACATAAAAGAAGAATATGTGCTTTGGTTTTCTTTATCTATTTTTTATTTCTTCCATTTGAATATTAGCAGTTAAATCCTAGGTTTGATAGTTCAACAAGTTTAAAACATATGAAAATGCACAGGATGCTTTGTAACTAGTCACTCTAAAGCGAAGCTTTAATTTTGGGAGGTTTTTGAAATTTCCATGTTTGAAACCAAAAACCACTTCTCTTCATGCTTGACTTCATAAGACAGAGTTATTTATGGTTTTAGAGGGGTAGATACATGATTTGTCTTATTTGAATATGTCTAGCTAGACCTTGTTTATCAACTTTTGAATGCTTACTATATATATGTATGTGACATAAGAAAACTATGTGCTTTGGTTTTTCATTTTTCTGATTTTTTTGGAATTTTGATGCACATTTGAATCTTGGTCAAATCCTAGGTTTGACCAAGATTTAAACAAGTATAGATCATGAAAATGAAAATGGAAGCCTGTATCCTTCTTAGTCACCCTAAAATGAAGTTTTTGGGAGGTTTTTGAAATTTCCATGTTTGAAACCCAAAACCACTTATATATCTTCATGCTTGACTTCGTCATAAGACAGAGTTTAGGGGTTAGGGGGTAGATACATGATTTGTCTAGCTAGTTTGAATATGTCCAGACCTTGTTTATCAACTTTAATGCTTACTATATGACATATAAGAAGACTATGTGCGCTTTGGTTTTTCATTTTTCTGTTTTTTTTTTGAATTTTCTGCCAATTTTGTTTGACCAAGATTTAGACAAGTTTTACACGTGAAAACGAATAAGTAAGCCTGGATCCTTCTTAGTCACTCCAAAATGTACCAATTGATAGGTGCGTTAACTTTGCTTCATTAGAAAAAATAATGTCATGTAAATGAGTTGCTTGGATTTGTGAATCCATAGGAAACTTTGAACCTACAAAAGTACACTATAATAATCAATAAGGTTTTTACACCAACGAATTACATACTTACATTGTGGTGCCCTTGCGTGAGGTCCCCCTTGAGTGAGAGCACAAGTCACGTACAATAGGTGCCGCAAACTCCCAGACATTTTCTTTGTCAAGAGAAGACGCATCAGGATGCGTATTATGTGGGTCCTTCTGGATCCTTCGGTCGTCCCTCTCAAAAAAAAAAAAAAAAAAAAATCTCTCTCATTCTCGGCCTCGCTGAAGCCTGGCTGCCAGCTCGCACAAAACACACCTCCTGCTCCTGACAAACTGCCACTACACAAAAGTCAACATCCCATCACCAAGAAAAAGGGGAGACTATAATTCTCCTCACTTCTTCTCTCCTTCGATGATCCCTCTTTATCGAGTTTCACTCGGCAGACAGCTACACATGTGCTGCATAGTAATAATAAAAAGGTAGAAAAATGAAACTCTGAATCTATAATTAAATAGGTTAAACTAGGGCTTTGCCCAGTACTACAGATTCAAGGTTCAAAAAATCCAACTACGGGGTTCGGGCTGGCCCATTTCATCCGTTTTTCCCGACCTCATCCAATAGCCTCAAACTATAGGCCGGTTAGCATCTAATTAGATGTGGCAGAATCATGCATATGTGTGCTATAACATGTCTTCAATTTGAATAGATTTGAAATATTTAAAGACTCTGAACTTGAAAGCAACGTTGAAACCATGACTTCTCCTCATGCTAGACTTCATAAGACCGAGTTTAGGGTTAGGGGGTAGATACATGATTTGTCTGGTTTGAATATGTCTAAACCTTGTTTATCAACTTGAATGCTTACTATATGACATAAGAAGACCATGTGCTTTTGTTTTCCATTTTTCTATTTTTTTAAGAATTTTATGCACATTTGATTCTGGTCAAATCCTAGGTTCAACCAAGATTTAAACAAGTTTCAAGCATGAAAATGAAAACGTAAGCCAAGATCCTTCTTAATTAGTCACTCTAAAATATATGAAGCTTTTGGGACGTACTTGAAATTTCCATGTTTGAAACCCAAAACCAATTCTCTTCATGATTGACTTCATAAGACAGAGTTTAGGGTTAGGGGTAGATATACACATGATTTTTCTGGTTTGAATATGTCTAGACCTAGCTTGTTTATCAACTTGAGTGTTTACTATATATGACATAATTAAGAAGGCTATGTGCTTTGGTTTTTCATTCTTTAGATTTTTTGTCTGAATTTTTATGCCCATTTGAATCTTGGTCAAATCCTAGGTTTGACCAAGATTTAAATAAGTTTAAAACATGGAAATGAAAAGGTAAGCATCGATCCTTCTTAGTCGCTCTAAAATGAAGCTGAATTTTGGGAGGTTTTTTGAAATTTCCATGTTTGAAACCCAAAACCACTTCTCTTCATGCTTGACTTCATAAGACGAAGTTTAGGGTCGATAGGGGGTACGTAGATACATGATTTGTCTTGTTTGAATATGTCTAGACACCTTGTTTATCAACTTGAATGCTTACTTTATGACTTATAAGAGGACTATGTGCATTGGTATTTCATTTTTTGATTTTTATGCCCATTTGAGAATCTTGGTAAAATCCTAGGTTTGTTGAGCAAAATTTAAACAAGTTTAACATGTGAAAATGATAAGGTAATGAAATACGGATCTTTATCTTAGTAACTCAAATAGAAGCATGGAGTTCTTGAATTTACCATGTTTAGAAACCAAAACCATGTACTTACATTCATATGGCTTACATAGAATACAGTTTAGGGTTAGAGATGAATACATGATTTTTATTTGAATATGTCTAGACCATGTTTATCAATTTGAATGCTTACTATATGACATAAGAAGGCTATGTGCTTTTGTTTTCATTCTTTCGATTTTTTTCTGAATTGTTATGCCCATTTGAATCTTGGTCAAAATCCTAGGTTGAGTAGATTTATCAAAGTTTAAAAAAACATGACAATAAGTGATCATCTGGATCTTCTTAATCAGCTTAAGCAGTCTGTTCCAAATGAAGCTTTTTAGGAGGTTTTTGAAATTTCCACTGTTTGAAGACCCACCAAAACCACTTCTCTGCTTCATACTTGACCTGTCTCTAATTAAGACAAAGTTTTAGGGTTAGAGAGTACATGATTTATGCAGTTTTGAATATGTCTAGACCGCGTTTACTGTTTGGTCACTTATATATGACCTTAGAAGAATATGTGCTTTGGTTTTTTATTTTATTTATTTTTTGTTTACCCATATTTGAATATTGGTCAGTCCTAGGTTTGACCAAGATTTAAAAAAGTTTAAAACATGAAAATGAAAAGGTAGCTGGATCATGCTTAACTAGTCACTTACTAGATGACATAAGAGTTTTTGAAATTTCCATGTTGTTGAAACCCAAAACCACTTCTCTTGTGTAAACTTCTGGCAAAGTTTGATTACGATAGGAAGTAGATACATGTGATTTGTCTGGTTTGAGATATGTCTAGTTATGTTTATCAATTTAGATACTTACTATATGACAAGAGAAGGCTATGTGTTTTGTTTTTCATTCTTTAGATTTTTTGTCTTGTTATACCCATTTGAATCTTGGTCAAATCCTGGGATTGACCAAGATTTAAACAAGTTTAAACATGACAATAGAAAATCAGTCATCATGGATCCTTCTTAATTCTTAGTAGTCTGTTAAATCAGAAGCTTTGGGAGGTTTTGAAATTTCCATGTTGAGGCTTAAAACCACCTTCTCTTGCTTCATGCTTGACTTATATATAATTAAGACAAAAGAGTTTAGGGTTAAAGGGGTACAGTTTCTGATGCAAGAATATCATCAAGACATATTTATGAACTTTTGAATGCTTACTATATGACATAAAAAAAACTATTGGTTTTTTATTTTATCTATTTTTTTATTTTATGCCCATTTGAATCTTCAAATCCTAGGTTTATTACGAAGATTTAAACAAGTTTAAAATATGAAAATGAAAAGGTAAACCTGGATCCTTCTTAGTCACTCTAAAACGAAGCTTTAATTTTGGGAGGTTTTAGAAATTTTCCATGTTGTTTGAAACCATTTACTTCTCTTCTTAACTTGACTTCACTGAGCGAGTTTAGAATTCGATAGGGAGTAGATACATGATTTGTCTGGTTTGAATATGTCTAGACCATGTTTATCAACTCCTAGGTTCGACCAAGATTTAAACAAGTTTAAAACATGAAAATGAAAAGGGAAGCATGTATCCTTCTTAGTCACTCTAAAATGAAGTTTTTGGGCGGTTTTTGAAATTTTCATGTTTGAAACCCAAAACCACTTCTCTTCATGCTTGACTTCATAAGACATAGTTTAGGGGTTAGGGGTAGATACATGATTTGTATGGTTTGAATATGTCTAGACCATGTTTATCAACTTTAATGCTTACTATATAACATAAGAAGACTATGTGCTTTTGTTTTTCATTCTTTCGATTTTTTTCTGAATTGTTATGCCCATTTGAATCTTGGTCAAATCCTAGGTTCGACCAAGATTTAAACAAGTTTAAAACATGACAATGAAAAGGTAATTAATCATGGATATTATAATTAACCAATGATTAATTAAATGAAGCTTTTAGGAATTTTAAAATTTCATCTTGAAACTAAACCACACTTCTGCTTCATGTGACTATATATATTAGACAAAGTTTAAGTTGAGGTACATGATTTATCTGGTTTGAATATGTCTAGACCTTGTTTATGAACTTTTGAATGCTTACTACATAAGAAGAATATGTGCTTTGGTTTTTTATTTTATCTATTTTTTATTGTATTTTGTTGAATATTAGTTAAATCCTGGTTTGATAAGATTTCATAAATTCAGCTGTAAAAAATGAAAAAGAATGCTTTGGATATTACAGCTAGTCACTCTGAAACGAAGCTTTAATTTTGGGAGGTTTTGAAATTTCCATGTTTGAAACCAAAAAAAACACTTCTCTTCATGCTTGACTTCATAAGGCAGAGTTTAGGGGTTAGGAGGTAGATACATGATTTGTCTTATTTGAATATGTCTAGCTAGAGCCTTGTTTATCAACTTTTGAATGCTTACTATATATATGTATGTGACATAAAGAAAACTATGTGCTTTTGGTTTTCATTTTTCTGATTTTTTAAATTTTCTGCGCATTTGAATCTTGGTCAAATCCTATGTTTGACCAATTTAAACAAGTATAGATCATGAAAATGAAAATGGAAGCCTGTATCCTTCTTCACCCTAAAATGAGATTTTTGGGAGGTTTTGAAATTTCATGTTTGAAACCCAAAACCACTTATCTTCATGCTTGACTTCATATAGAGTTTGGGGTTAGGGGGTAGATACATGATTTGTCTAGCTAGTTTGAATATGTCTAGACCTTGTTTATCAACTTTAATGCTTACTATATGACATAAGAAGACTATGTGCTTTGGTTTTTCATTTTTCTGTTTTTTTTTTGAATTTTCTGCCAATTTTGTTTGACCAAGATTTAGACAAGTTTTACACGTGAAAACGAATAAGTAAGCCTGGATCCTTCTTAGTCACTCCAAAATGTACCAATTGATAGGTGCGTTAACTTTGCTTCATGGAAAAAATAATGTCATGTAAATGAGTTAACTTGGATTTCCTACCCTTGAATCCATAGGAAACTTTGTTCTAATGCACTATAATAATCAACCGAGTTTTTACACCAACAGGTCTGTCACTTACGTGTGGTGCCCATGCGTGAGGTCCCACACTTCAGTGAGCACAAGTCACGTGCAATAGGTACGCAAACTCCCAGACGCATCAGGATGCGTATTGGAAGTCTGTGGGTCCTTCTGGATCCTTCGGTTGTCCCTCTCACAAAAAAACAAATCTCTCTCATTCTCGGCCTCGCTCGACTCGCTCGCTCGCTCGCTCGCTCGCTCGCACCTCCTGCTCACTGACAAACCCTGCACAAAAGTCAACATCATCACCCGAAAAAGGGGAGACACCATAATTCTCTCCCTTCTTCTCTCCTTCCGAGTGATCCCTCTTCCTCCGAGTTTCACTCGACGGGCAAACACACATGTGCTGCATAGTAATAATAAAAAGGTAGAAAAATCGACCTACGAATCTATAATTAAATAGGTTAAACTAGGGCTTTGCCCAGTACTACAGATCAAGGTTCAAAAAATCCAACTACTCTTCATGCTTGACTTCATAAGACATAGTTTAGGGGTTAGGGGTAGATACATGAAAATGAAAATGGAAGCCTGTATCCTTCTTAGTCACCCTAAAATGAAGTTTTTGGGAGGTTTTTGAAATTTCCATGTTTGAAACCCAAAACCACTTCTCTTCATGCTTGACTTCATAAGACATAGTTTAGGGGTTAGGGGTAGATACATGATTTGTATGGTTTGAATATGTCTAGACCATGTTTATCAACTTTAATCATTATATGACATAAGAAGACTATGTGCTTTGAGGGTTTTTCATTTTAGTTTTTTTAATTTTATGCCCATATATTTGAATCTTGGTCAAATCCTAGGTTTGACCAAAATTTAAAACATGAAGTGAAAATGAAAAGGTAAGCCTGTATCCTTCTTAGTCACCCCAAAAAAGCTGAATTTTGGGAGGTTTTTGAAATTTCCATGTTTGAAACCCAAAACCACTTATCTTCATGCTTGAGCAAGATTTGACCAAGATTTAAACAAGTTTAAATCATGAAAATGGAAAGGTAAGCCTCGATCCTTCTTAGTCGCTCTAAAATGAAGCTTTTGGGATGTTCTTGAAATTTCCATGTTTGAAACCCCGGCCAAAACGACTTTTCTTCATGCTAGACTTCATAAGATCGACACGGGGTACATATATACATGATTTGTCTGGTTTGGATATATCTAGACCTTGTTTATCAACTTGAATGCTTACGATATGACATAAGAACACTATGTGCTTTTTGTTTTTTATTTTTTGTGCCTATTTGTATCTTGGTCAAATCCTAGGTTTGACCAAGATTTAAACAAGTTTAAAACATGAAAATGAAAAGGGAAACATGTATCCTTCTTAGTCACTCTAAAATGAAGTTTTTGGGAGGTTTTTGAAATTTCCATGTTTGAAACCTAAAACCACTTCTCTTCATGCTTGACTTCATAAGACAGAGTTTAGGGTTAGAGGGGTAGATACATGATTTGTCTTATTTGAATATGTCTAGCTAGACCTTGTTTATCAACTTTTGAATGCTTACTATATATATATGTGACATAAGAAGACTATGTGCTTTTGTTTTTCATTTTTCCGATTTTTTAATTTTATGCCCATTTAAATCTTGGTCAAATCCTAGGTTTGACAATGATTTAAACAAGTTTCAAATATGAAAATGAAAAGGCAAGCATGGATCCTTCTTAGTCACTCTAAAATGAAGCTTTTGATAGGTTTTTGAAATTTCCATATTTGAAACCCAAAACCACTTCTCTTCATGCTTGACTACATAAGACAAAGTTTAGGGTTAGGGGGTAGATACATGATTTTTCTTGTTTGAATATGTCTAGACCCTTGTTTATCAACTTTAATGCTTACTATATGACATAAGA